>CP092869.1:6332331-6491032 GCA_030710605.1 Cordylochernes scorpioides
AAATCCAAATACAGTTAAACCTGTCTATAGCGCCCCCTTCTAGGGACTCACCAAAATAGTGTGCAATAGAGAGGGGGTGCTATAAACAGGTCAATTTTAATGTAAATCGCATCATACTATATATTTAAAATCAGGCGCTATAGATAGGGAGGCGCTATTTAGAGGGGGCGCTATAGACAGGTTTAACTGTATAGTGTGTGATGTTTTGGTTACAGCTGTTGTTCCGTAACAGAATTTATTTATTTGGTCTTATTACCTTGTGAATCTGAACATAGTTAACCACAGTGCTGTCTTACTTTTGTACTCACAAGGTAATAAGACCAAATCCAAATAAATAAATAGTGTGTGACGTTTCGGTAACAGCATTGTTACCATCTTCAGACAAAAGTACTGAACTACTCATTCAGTACTTTTGTCTGAAGATAGTAACAATGCTGTTACCGAAACGTCACACACTATTTATTTATTTGGATTTGGTCTTATTACCTTGTGTTTATAATCTATAATCCAAATTGTGTCTTATCATTATTAATTTTGTACTATTTTTTTCATGTATCTGTAATGTTAAAATAATTGTGTTTTTCTAATATGCAAAAATGTTTTGCAGATCAAGCCTTCTAGAAGCCATCAACAGGATCACTTTGTTCCAAAAAAACTCCACTTTGTATATATAGGAAAAACATCAATTCTTAAGGAAACATGGATAAAGAACTTCCGGATATTGAATATGAAGATGAATTCGGATCTGCCGCAAGTAATGTCCTTAAACATCTATTCACCTCGTGCGACAGACCATTTAAATGTGAATACTGTATCTACAGGACTGCCTACAAGACCAATCTTATTCGGCATCTCAGCACTCATACCGGTGACAAACCATACAAGTGTGGATTTTGTGACTTCCGGACTGCCTACAATCACAATTTAAAATCCCACCTTACTGTCCACACAGACGAAACCAATCCTTTCAAATGCAAACATTGCGATTATAGTACTACGTACAAAAAATATCTTGAGTGTCACTATAAGAATATTCATACTGATGGTAAGCCATATAAGTGCGATTCTTGCGAATTTACAACTTCAAACAAGCATCATTTCAGAGCTCACTGTAGTGTTCACATTGGGATAAAACCTTTCAAATGTGAACATTGTCTCTACAGATCTAAAACAAAGCACCAACTTGTCAAGCATTTACTTGTTCATTCTAAACAACAGCTACTTAAATGTGAGCATTGCGAATACACCACGCTTGAGAAAGGTGATTTTAACAAACATATTCGTACCCATACTACCAAAAAGACTTATAAATGTGACTTTTGTGACTATAGTACGTTTGAAAGAAGTGATCTTAATAAACACATACATAAGCATACCGGTGAAAAACCGTATAAATGCGACCATTGTGTCTATAGAACCTATAAAATAGGAGATCTTAACAAACATAAAAGAATCCATACTGGTGAGAAGCCATACAAATGTGACTACTGCGATTACAGAAGCGCCTACAAGAGCGATCTCTACAGACATTTGAACAGACATACCGGCGCTAAACCTTTCAAATGTGAACATTGTGACTATAGGACTGCGCGCAAAGATAGCTACAACAGTCATATTAACGTTCACACGTCCATGATGGCGGCAGATACCAACAAACCTAATAAGACCCAAGAAAAAAGCAAAATACACTCTTAAAACCCCATATATATATATATATTGAAAATAAAAAAGGCATCTCCTAACCATGAGCACATGTGCTTTTTAGATGGCAGAGCGCCATCTAGTGGAGCAAAAATAAACTAAACGTTTATTTAGCTTGCTCCGTGATATTTGGCCAACCCAATTTCTTGATAAATCAAGAAAAGCCATCCACGATACCGGCGATTATTTTTCTTTATTTATCGAGAAATTGGGTTGGCCAAATATCACGGAGCAAGCTAAATAAACGTTTAGTTTATTTTTGCTCCACTGGATGGCGCTCTGCCATCTAAAAAGCACATGTGCTCGTGCTTATCCCACTTATCTTTTATTTTTTCTATTGTTTTTTCATAGTTTTATATATGTGTGTGTGTTTAAATACAATTGTAAAGGTTAATTACAAAGAGATTATATTTACTGCATATCAAATATATAAAAATACATTTTTTTTGTCCGTAGTGTTTAGTATTTTTATTCTGTTGTGGATTCTTCCTATACACAAGCTGATAAGCAGAACCTAGAGTGATGAGCAAACTTACTTGGTTTTATGATAAAGTACAATTTGGATTATAGATACAAGAAAATAAGACCTAATCCAAATAATTTAATAGTGTGTGACGTTTCGGCTACAGCATTGTTACCATCATCAGTCAAAAGAACAAATGAGAAAAAATATCACAGCATGTTCGTGTTTACACATTTGATAACAGTAACTATTTAAGAACATGCTGTGATATTTCCTTTTTCTCATTTATTCTTTTGTCTGATGATGGTAACAGTGCTGTTTGCTGAAACGTCACACACTATTAAATTATTTGGATTAGGTCTTATTTTCTTGTATCTATTGTGTTGTGCCCGTTGTTTTGTCAATAATCCACTCTGAGTTGTCGGAGCTCCCTTGGTACCGGTTTTATTTATAACTAGTGCCGGAACATAAGGAGAACACCACTCGCAGCCAGACGCGGAGATACTCCCCCGCTCGTAGCCAAAACCAAAACCAAACTCCTGGGTTCCAGTCTCGGCCGGTTCCCGCCGCCAGGCGCGAAGTGGCATGAGGATTCTCGCCTGAACCCTCAACAGTATCTATATGAAATTTCTGTTGATCAGAAGTAATCATCACAATATTGTGACAGTATGCCATTGAAATCAATAACAAGAAAGCTTTTAAGTATCTCTTCAACACTATGAATTCAACCTGCAAAAAATAATTTATTTTTTCTTATTCTAAAATAAATAAGATTAAATAATAAAAGTGACAACAAAGAGGAATTTCTATTCATGATAAAATTGTGAAAAAAAGTTTTAAATTACAAAATATTTTCTCACAATGAGTTCCTTTTTATTACAAAACGTTAGCTTTCAAGTGATTATCGCTCTTAAACAGGCTTAATTAAACATAGACTATATTCTAGTCATGATAAAATTGTATGATAAATCATGATATAGTCGATGTTTTATTAAGCCCGTTGAAGAGCGATTATCGCTTGAAAGCTAGTGTTTTTGTAATAAAAAGGAAACTCATTGTGAGAAAATATTTTGTAATTTTAAAAGAGGAATTTATTTTTTATGTTCATACATATATATATAGAGCCAATAATTCCAATTGGACAACTGTTCATCATTTCTTCTATTGAAGCTATTTTTCCAAAGTGCAATGTTATTAAGAGGAATGTACAAATTGTATAAAAAAACAATAAAAATTATATAAAAAACCATGTAGAATAAAGTATCTATATCATGGTTATTATTAAATGTGTGACAAGAGTATTCTGTGCCTACTAGATTACTCACGATGTATATGCTTCATTCAAGTCAACAATGCTATTTAAAAAGCTTCAAGTGGGCATATACTTCTTGTATGTGTGTTGATTCAATACATTTTGTATATATATATATAGCTCAAGTCTATATTTGTATATAATCTTATATATTTTCTGAACACACTTGATTTGTATGCCTGCAAATAAAATTTAAAAAAATGTTCTTCTCAATTGTCATCCTTTTTTTTTTTTTTTTTGTGGAAAGGAGTCGCTGTTTTGAAATGTATCTAGGCATCTATATATATTTCAAGCCATGATAAAACACAGTTTGGATTATAGATTATAAACAAACGGTAATAAGATCAAATCTAAATGAATAAATAGTGTGTGACGTTGTGGTAACAGCGTTGTTACAATCATCAGACAAAAGTGCTGAATGTGTTTTGTCAAAACTACTTTTGTCTGGTAGTAACAAGACTGTTACCGAAACATTGCATACTATTTATTTATTTGTGTTTAGTCTTATTACCTTGTTTTTATATGTCAGTAAGAGCTCCTAATCCAGGAATACAGGATGAGCAGCATTTGTACTCCATGTTAGGAGCAGCTGCACATGGCATCTGTTCCTCATGTCAGAGGCGGCCATTTCTTTTGGAGCTAAGTCGGCCTGCCACTGAGTAGTGCTCCCAGTCTTAATGACAAAGGCAGATGCTTTCTACTTCACCCAGTCATGATGGTTGTCAATTCTCAAGCTCTACAAGCTTGATACCCTAATATGATTGAGTGGAGATAAGAAAGAAGATATGTCAAGCCAGATAATATGTTTAGTGTCACCACTTTTCTTATTGCTCATCTTCTTCTTTCATATCCATTCGAATGGAGCCCACTGCCTAAACTCCAGACGCGGCCCTGATTATTCTGTGATGGCCGATGCAGCATAGTGGGGAGATTTGACAACCAGCCTGGGGAATCTAACCTTTTTGAACAGCCTTGGTTGCGTGCAGCACCTTGATACTTTGACATTGTGCATTGCGGCTTGTCTGCCTGCTACACCTTTCGGGCGTAAAAATAATATACTTTAATCATTGCGGTCTGTCTGCTCTCCACGGTCACCCCTGGGCTCAACAACATTGAACCGGTCTCTGCCACCCCCTGAACTCCGCGGATCACCACCCTGCTCCCCCCCCCCCCCCCGGTCCTCCTCTACATCCCGGCTCTCCTGGCCTCACCTGGAGATGAACCCTGGCCACCCATCCCCAGGCCCCTCCAACTATGCTTTGTATATATTCCACTTTATGCGTCCATCGGCGCTCAAAAATCATTCATTTTGGTTAGCAGCCCCGTAAAAAAAAAATAAAGATAGAAGTCGAATACTGGGTGAAGGAGCCCTTACAGAGTACTATCAGCCAGGCCAGCTGAGCCCAAGTTTTTTAGTGAGCTTGTTACTGCTCCCCCTCCTCCTTTTTCATTCGGGTTGGGACTGACAAAGGCGGAGTTATGAATATTATAAAAATTCAAAACTATTTTAGACACGTATGATTCTTTTAAAAATAAAACAATTTCTACTACCCTTACTGCAATGGAAAAAATTAATGGGAGGGCCTGGCTCATCAGTGGTGAACCCTCCCAGCGGTTTTGCCAGTTTACCATCTACCACTGATGAGCCAGGCCCTCCCATTAAGTTTTTGATTGCAGTAAGGACAGTAGAGATTATTTTATTTTAAAAAGGATCATACGTGTCTAAAATAGTTTAGAATTTTCATAACAGATGGCGCACTAATGCAACATGCATAATCACTGATATCACAATCCTAATGTTAGCCTTTGTGGTTGTTTTTGCTGTTAAGCAATTTAAACATTTAGGAAAATAAATTTACCATCTACAGTTACTGAGAATTGACTGTCTTGTCCTTATACTCCATGCGCCGAACATTGACAACAAATTGGGTCACACATAGAGGACATACAAAATGTACAT
Organism: Cordylochernes scorpioides; assembly: GCA_030710605.1. Taxonomy (NCBI): domain Eukaryota; kingdom Metazoa; phylum Arthropoda; class Arachnida; order Pseudoscorpiones; family Chernetidae; genus Cordylochernes; species Cordylochernes scorpioides. Next base: position 6,337,768 of record CP092869.1, read on the forward strand.
TAAATAGTTTTAGGTCAATGCAGGTCTTGCTTAAAAAGACCCTAAAGTTGGTGTCTTGGTATCTTTCTGCCTAGGTATTACAGCTTGGAATTAAGAATGGGTCCAAGGACATTTCATGAAAGTTGGTGAACCAGTTAATTCTGTTGCACTCGTGGTGAGTCACTCCTTTATCTATCACCAAAGAGGTCTCCAGGCTAAAGATGTTAGCATTTGCTTCCTGCTCTCTTGAGGGGGTTACTTCTTTGCGTTTTGTATCTTGACAATGAAACTTTTAGCCTTGCTTCTACAGTTTTTCGATGTGTTAATCTTTACAGGTTCAACTTTCTTCTTTTAGGCTTACTTTCTTTCGATTCTCCAAGCTGCAGTCAGTCTCTCATACTCTGCCAGCAGCACCTAATTTTTTTCAATATAGAGTTCATCCACATTGCTGATGTATTATGATCCTATCATACAGCCCCTGTAGGCCATTTCTGCCAATAGAAATATCTCCTTTGCTCATATGCTTTTCTATATATTTTAGTTAAATTCAGACTAAAACATTGTGTTTGGCTTTGTTTCAACCTTTTTTTTTGTTTCACGTTTAAATTTTAGGTAAGGTGTTTCTTTATCATTAATAACATTAGGTAATTTTTATTAAAAAAGCAATATTTAAAAAATGTAATCAGCAGAGTTTCCCACCACCCCAGAGGTAGCTGCCACGGTGCGTTGCCCATTTTTTAAAGTGGCGGTTCACCCCCTAGGAAAATAGTCAGTCCCAGGAAGTCCTATTCCACTTCTCTGGAAGCACTAAGACCATTGTGTGCATGGTAGGGTCATTCAATATGGTAAATCAATCCATATTGGGTAGCACCTGAATAGGCAGTTGGGTCCACAGTGCTTCCCATCATTAGGGTAGGTCCGTCCATGGTTATTCCCTTCATTACGGTAGGTCAGTCCACGGTTATTCCTTTCATTAAGGCAGGTCAGTCCATGGTTATTCCCTTCAATAGGGTAGGTCAGTCCACGGTGATCCCTCCTTTAGGGTAGGTCAGTCCAGAGTTATTTCCTTCTTCAGGGTAGGTCAGTCCACTGTGATCCCTTCTTCAGGGTAGGTCAGTCCACGGTTATTCCCTTCTTCAGGGTAGGTCAGTCCACGGTTATTTCCTTCATTAGGATAGGTCAGTCCACGATTTTTCCTCCTTTAGGGCAGGTCAGTCCACGGTGATCCCTTCTTTAGGGTAGGGCAGTCCACAGTGATCCCTTCTTTAGGGTAGGTCAGTCCACAGTGATCCCTCCTTTAGGGTAGGTCAGTCTACGGTTATTCCCTTCTTCAGGGTAGGTCAGTCCACGGTTATTCCCTTCTTTAGGGCAGGTCATTCCACGGTGATCTCTTCTTTAGGGCAAGTCGGTCCACGGTTATTCCCTTCATTAGGGCATGTCGGTCCACGGTTATTCCCTTCTTTAGGGTAGGTCAGTCCACGGTTATTCCTTTCTTTAGGGTAGGTCAATCCACGGTTATTCCCTTCTTTATGGTAGGTCAGTCCACGGTTATTCCCTTCTTTAGGGTAGGTCAGTCCACAGTGATCCCTTCTTTAGGGCAAGTCGGTTCACGGTTATTCCCTTCATTAGGGCATGTCGGTCCGCGGTTATTCCCTTCTTTAGGGTAGGTCAGTCCACGGTTATTCTCTTCTTTAGGGTAGGTCAGTCCACAGTGATCCCTTCTTTAGAGTAGGTCAGTCGACGGCTATTCCCTTCTTTAGGGCAGGTCAGTCCACGGTTATTCCCTTCTTTAGGGCAGGTCAGTCCACAGTGATCCCTTCTTTAGGGCAGGTCAGTCCACGGTTATTCATTTCTTTAGGGCAGGTTAGTCCACGGTTATTATTGGCAGTACTGTATTACTGGAAGGCTGGCTTGAAGTCTGGGTTTGTTACACTGCTTTCGTGAAAAAAGGCTTTTTTGAAAGACTTTATTTAACTTGTTTCCTGTCTGTCCACAAATTTTCTAATCAATTTTCAATACACTTCTAGAGCCCTTTGTTTTCTGGAATTTGGTACAATTTTCAGAACCCAAAGACAATGCAAATTGACAAATTTTTAGACTTCTGGGTTGTCAGGGTGGCCCGGAAATAAACAAATCGCCTTTCGAATTTTGTAAATTAATTCTAATATACTTCCAGATCATATGAAGGTATGAAACTTTTAACACTCACTCAATTCAATGAACAATGCAAGTGTACAAATTTTCATTCTTCAGGGTGTTCGGAGTGGCCTGAAATGAAAAAAATTCTATATTTCTTTTTAAGTCGTGTGTTACACCCCTTACACTGACCAATCCGCCTCGAGAAGGCCTCCCTTCTATTTAAGGCCTAATCCCAAGCAAACTTTTGATTCTAAGTTTTTTAAATTCATGACTAAAAACTAAGTAAATAATTAATAAGTTAAATACATAAAGAAAAAAAAGCTTTTTCCAAATGCACTAAAAATTGAAAAATAAAATATTGTATCTTCTGTCATTTAGAAATTAGATGTATCTGAGTGAAAATGAAAGCTTTGAGAGACGATCATATTTAGAGAAGAGGTAAAAATATAGCAAACACTTATAAAAATCGCTAAGCTGCAACATATTAAATCACATTAGGTTCGAAATTCATGATGATTGTTCCCCGCCGCTTTTATTTTCACTCAGATACATCTGATTGCTCAATTACAGAAGATACATTATTTTATTTTTCCTTTTTAGTGCACTCGAATGAAAGTTTTTTAAAAATCTATGTTTACTTATTTTTTTAATAGTAAGAGTTCCAAAAATAGTAACAATCTTTTTTTTTTTACTTCTCCAGTTCTCATTTGAAAAATAATAAAAATATAGATTAATTACCAATTATTATTAATAAATACTATTTTTATTCTTAAAAGAAACCTCTTTTGAGGTTCACAAGAAATTTATTAAAACGTATATTTTTTAAAACTATCACTAATATTCAAAATCACATTAATAGGTACCGCTCAACAAGAGCAACCTAGTTCATGATAATTGAAACAGTGAATAATATGCAAAATTTTAACGCCGGATTCAATCCCGGTTCATGACTGTCGGGAATCGAGGGTGTTACCCTCAATATCACTAATATGCTGAAACTGCTCCCCAACATCAATCTAAATCTTCATTTAGCGGGTAGTTAAAGATATTGTGGAGATATATTTAAACCATCTATACATTTCTTAATTATTTTCTATATCATTAACAAATATATTAGGTATAATTTAGAAATTAGGCTTACGCTGCGCCATCTATTGTGTAAATTATAAACTATTTGGAAGATCCCAAACATCTTTTATGCTTCTTTTTTATTAAACAATAAATTAAGATCTATCAAAATTTATAAATCAATATTTAAAAAAAAAGTCAAGATATTAATATTTAAAAATTATATAAGTACAAACTGTTTACAAATAACATTTCTCAATTTATTAAAAAAAAATATTTTTGAATAATTAAAACTACACTCTAATTAGTTATGGAATTTTAACATGTGAATGTGCAGAATTTGAGTAATTCCATAACATGTTGAATTTGGCTCTTCCTTATTATCTAGCTTTACACACCCAAGATAGTGGACATTGCGACTGCTGTGATAGAGATGCATGGAGATATCTGAGGCTCTTTATTGGACACAACAACAACAACAACAGAAAATTGGCATGGACCCTGAGTAACAGCTTTACACACCCAAGATGGTGGACATTGCGACTGCTGTGATAGAGATGCATGGAGACATCTGAGGCTCTTCATTGGACACGACAACATAACAGAAAATTGGCATGGACCCTGAGTAACAGCTTTACACACCCAAGATAGTGGACATTGTGACTGCTGTGATAGAGATGTATAGAGACATCTGAGGCTCTTTATTGGACATGACAACAACAGAAAATTGACATGGACCCAGAGTAGCAGCTTTAAACACCCAAGATAGTGGAGATTGTGACTGCTGTGATACAGATGTATAGAGACATCTGAGGCTTTCTATTGGACATGACAATAACAACAATTGATAATATAAAAGCATAGGGTGGGACTCCCTTCAAAAAAAAAAAGTCAAAACTAGACGCTATTGATTATTATTAATTTATTGACCATCGCCACAAACTAGTGGCCTCAGGTCAGTGACAAAGCCACAACACCAGTTTTAGAAAACTGGAAAGCCTCCACCTAGAGGTCTATTTACAGTGTATTTACATATTTACAATGTTAGAGCCTTGTGAGGGATCTTAAATTTGGAATATGCCTACTTCTAAGAAGGACTGTTTTCCTCATTCTTGTTTTCTCTCTGTATATATATATATATATATATATTTTTTTTTTTTTCAATAATTACTCCAATTTAATTTTTTTTGTATATGTCTGGTCTACCATTAGGGTTTCAAAACATAATAACCAAACTTATAACAAAAGTTAATTCATAATATAGATATATTACTAAATACAACTATTTATATTCATATTTTAAAATAAAAAAATTTAAAAAATCATAAAAAAAAAAACGATAAAATATAAAATTATAAAAAAATATATATATATACTAACAATCTTAACTACCTTCTTTACAAAACTTTTTGTCTTCTTATTATTAGTTTGATCAAAAGTACATGGTTCTGTCTTTCTCTCTTTTTTCTAACTATTATATATATTCTCACTTCGATTATTCTATATATAGGATTAGAGTATGTCTAAATGACGTGTAAAAGCCGATGCAAAAGACGTTACTTTGTTAAATTTTATTGTTATTAATTATAAATATATAATTAACTAGATGATGTTTTAGAAGTAAAGGATTTTTTTTTTTCTCTCTATCTATACTAAATAATAACAATTTACTAATTTTATAATTTGAATTTAAATAATCAAAATAATTAAGATAATTTTAATAGAATACTTAACTATAAAACTATACAACTATTTATTTTTATAATTAATTTAGATTTAGCTTGCTAATTTAACCAAATCTACTTTATATGATTTATCATTCTTATCAGTTTGCTCCTTAAGTTTTAAATGTAGAATCACTGTTATATTTTTATTATATAGTTTTTACACTATATATATATATATATATATATATATATATATATATGAAAAACAATAGAAAAAAAAAAACTAAGTGGGTCAGGTGTTGATATTAAAAATAAAGAAGGCATCTCCTGACCACGAGCACATGTGCTTTTTAGATGGCAGAGCGACATCTAGTGGAGCAAAAATAAACTAAACGTTTATTTAGCTTGCTCTGTGATATTTGGACAACCCAATTTACAATGGTTACAGCCTTCTCCACGCTGACGAGCGCCAACAGCGCGAAACGCGTTCGTGGATGGCTTTTCTTGATTTATCAAGAAATTGGGTTGGCCAAATATCACGGAGCAAGCTAAATAAACGTTTAGTTTATTTTTGCTCCACTAGATGGCGCTCTGCCATCTAAAAAGCACATGTGCTCGTGGTCAGGAGATGCCTTCTTTTTTTAAATATATATATATTCATTTTTTCCACTTGTCTACTCTTTTTCTTAATTAGTATAGGAGTTACCTTGGCTTGGGTTACCTTAGTCCTATAAAACTGTCTCTGCACCTTGGACGGACCACTTAAATCAAGTTTCACTGGATTTTATTTTTAAATTGTATGTGAATATGAAATTTATCTCTTATACACTTCATGAAATTTGTTTACTATAATGATCGTTATAGGCGTTCTATTTTATAATTTGTGGTATATTCAATGTGTTTATATTCCAGAGCTGAGAAAATATGTTTTCAACAGTTTAATAGAACTCTTTTAACAGCTATGGAATCTTCTTGGTTTTTTTTAATTATGAACATTCAGGTAAATGCGAGATGGAATAGGAATGTGTACCTAATGGAAATAGTGGCAGTACTGTATTACTGGTAGGGGCTGGCTTGGAGTCTGGGGTTGTTCCATTGCTTTCGAGAAAAAAAAAAAAGCTCTTTTAAAAGCCTTTATTTAACTTGCATCCCTGTCTGTCTATCCACAAAACTTGTAATCGATTTTCAATATACTTCTAGAGCACATAGGATTCTGAAATCAGGTACACTTTTCAGACCCCAAAGACAATGCAAATTATCAAATTTTTAGACTTATGGGTTGACAGGGTGGCCCGGAAATATACAAATTGCCTTTCGAATTTTGTAAATTAATTGTAATATACTTCCAGTCATATGAAGGTATGAATCTTTTAACACTCACTCAATTCAATGAACAAGGCAAGTGTACAAATTTTCATACTTCAGGGTGATTGGAGTGACCTGAAATGAATACATTTCTCTATTTCTTTTTGAGTCTTGTGTTACGCAATCCACCGCGAACTGGCTCCCTTCTTTATAAGGCCTAATCCCAAGCCGACTTTTGATTCTAAGTTTTGTAAATTCATGACTAAAAACTAAAAATAATTAAAAAGTAAAATACATTTTTATAAAAAGCTTTTATTCGAATATGCTAAAAAGGAAAAAATAAAATATTGTGTCTTCTGTCATTTAGGAATTAGATGTATCTGAGTGAAAATAAAAGCAGCGGGGGACAATCATATTTAGGGAAGAGGTAAAAATATAGCAAACACTTATAAATATCACTATTCAGTTGCTACATATTAAATTACATTAGGTTCGAAATTCATGATGATCGTCCCCGGCCACTTTTATTTTTACCTAGATACATCTAATTGCTCAATGACAAAAGATACAATATTTTATTTTTTCCCATTTGAATGAAAGTTTTTTCAAAACTATTTTTTACTTTTTAATTATTTTAATAGTAAGGGTTCCAAAGAATAGTAATTAACTTTTTTTCTACTTCTTCAGTTCTCGTTAAAAAATATTGAAAGTATAGAATAATTACAAATTTTTATTAGTATATACTATTTTTAAAACGACATTTTAAAATTATACTGCATGTTTTTCATGTTAGAATGGTTTTAGGTTTTATTTTATTTTAGAAATTAATACATACGATTTTAGTAATTGAAAATAGTTTATTAAAAATTAACGAACAAAACAAAAGGTTTTAACTTATACCTTAGATTTATTTACATTCTTAATTTTACAGCAGTGTAACAAGATATATATTTTAAAACATTTTAAAAGAAATAATTATTAATTAATATTTTATAAAATATTAAAGTCTAAAATTGAATTCATATATTCAACACTCCTTCTTGAATTCATGTTTTAGAGTTTTAATTACTCTATCAAAACATCATCTGCAGCAGTGAAGATCTGTGTTTTTCAAAAGTTTCCTTTGGCAGAGGCTTGGTTAGGATATCAGCAACTTGGTCTTGGGTTGGGCAAAACTGAACATCAACATTTTCTCTTATCTGAACTTTCAAAAAATGATATCGAACATCTATATGTTTTGTCTTTCTGTTCATTTGTCCTGTCTTCATTAAAGTCATTGCACTTTGGTTGTCAATATTTAGTTTAGCAAGTATGGTTTCATTTGTAAGTTCTTCAATTAGTGCTTTTATATAAATGAGTTCTTTCACACATTCAGCTGCAGCAATATATTCTGCCTCAGTAGTGGATAAAGCTACAATTGGTTGTTTTCTTGAACTCCAGCTTATTGGTCCTTTACCAAACAAAATTGTATATCCGGATGTACTTTTCCTTGTTTTCATGTCTCCAGCAAAGTCTGAGTCACAATATGCATTAAGTTCCATATCTTCATCTTGTTTACTATAGTGAAGTCCAAAAGTTTTGGTTTGTTTCAAATATCTCATAGTTCTTTTAACATTTTGTATATCCTGGTTTGTCGGTTCATGCATCGAACGACTTTCATAACCAACTGCATAAGCAACATCTGGTCTGGTTTTGTTTGCTAAATATAGGAGACTTCCAACAGCTTCTCTATATGGAAAATTACCTTCAGATTTGTTTTCTAATATAGGATCAATTTTCACAGCTCCTTCTACAATTGGAGTTGTCACCGGCTTTGCATCCAACATGTTGTATTTTTTTAGAACACATTCTATATAGTCATGTTGAGAAAGTATCAGTCCCTCATCTTTATTCATGATATTCATGCCAACAAACATTTCAGGATAATTACTTATTCTTATTTCAAATTCTTGTGCCAGTTCTTCCAACAAATTGTCCATTTCTTCTTCATCACTTCCAAACAACATTCCATCATCAACATATAAAGCCAAAATTAAACTTCCATTTTGGTTTTTGAAATGCAATTTTCTAATTTTGATTGCACCAGTCCTTTTGTTTTCAAAAAGGCTTCAAATATTTTATTCCACTTTGAAGGTGCTTGTCGTAGTCCATAAAGTGCCTTCTTTAGTCGACATATTTTGTTATCTTCATATCCTTCGGGTAAATACATGAAGATTTCTTCATCCAAATATCCATAGAGAAATGCAGTTTTGACATCAAAAGTTTTGAACTTTAGATTTTTCTTAACACTTAAGGATAACAACATTCTTAAAGAAATTGTACTCACTACTGGACTAAAGGTTTCATCAAAATCTAGTCCTTTTTGTTCATTTCCTCTAGCAACAAGTCTTGCTTTATAATGTCCACCATCCTTTATCTTGAATATCCATCTAGAACTGAGTATCTTCTTTCCTTTAACTTCTTCAGCATTTACAAAATCCCAAGTTTTATTTTTCTTCAATGAATCTTTTTCTTCCTGTATTGCTTTTAACCAGTTTTCTTTGTCTACTCCGGTTACAGCTTCATTGTATGTTAACAATCCTATTTCTTCAGAAACAGAATTCAACACTTCATAATCTTTTAGTCTTTCAGGTCTATTGATATTTCCTCTATTCCTTAACATATATTTTGAATTGGCCGAGTTCTGTGGTTTATCATGGGTATCCAATTCCATTTTAGTGTCTTGACTTTCCTCTATTTCAGAATCCAAATCTTCTCTGTATCTTGGCTGAATGACACTGGACATTTCATTTGTTAGTTTTCCTGTAAACACCACATCTCTTGCAATTATAATCCTTCTTTTCTGCATGTCTCACAATCTGTATCCATTTCCACTGTATCCGATAAGTGAATATTTTTCACTTTTACTATCCAATTTTTTTAGATTTCCCAATTTTTTTGACATACACTTCACTCCCGAATAATTTTACATTAGAAAGATTAGGCTTTCTTCCAAACCACATCTGTGCTGGTGTTGTTTGTACTGTATTTGAAGGGCTTCTGTTGATTAAATAGGCAGCGACTCTTGTGGCCTCTACCCACATTTCCTTATTTAATTTGGAATCCAGCAAAAGTGCTCTGGTTTTTTTCAATCAGAGTTCGATTCAACCTTTCTGCTTTTCCATTCAATTGTGGAGTATATGGAATTGTAAAATCAAGTATTATTCCTTTCATTTTGCACCATTCTTTAACTTGCGTATTGGCATATTCACCGCCATTATCACACCTTAATTTTGACACTTTCGCATTTAAAAATCTTTCCACTTCATTTACATATTCTTTAATATATTCTTTTGCTTCATATTTATTGCTGAGCAAATACACATAACAGAAATGTGTATAATCATCCAAAAATGTCATTATATATTTCTTATTATCATGTGTTAAGGGTTCTATTGGGCCGCACAAATCAGTATGAACAATTTCCAAAGGTCGGGTAGCTCTAGATCTTTCATTTCCAAATGACTTCCTAGTTTGCTTTGCCATGATGCATATTTCGCACACATCATTTTCCTGTTTTTCCAATTTGTTAAGCTCCATACCATCAACCAAACTTTCAAGTTTTCTTAGATTCTGCATTCCAATGTGTCCCAATTTTCTGTGCCATTCTTGAGTTTTGTTTTCACTTGGTAAGGTAAGGTTCGAGTCATTTTGCTTTGAAAAATGTTGTTCAATATTTACAGCATAAAGTCCATTTTCAAGTCGATCTCCTTCTAGAACATTTTTCCATCTTTCAAAATTGTCACTTTATCACCTTTAAAATTTACTTCTCCTCCGTTGTTAACAATTGAGCTCACTGACAAAAGGTTTTTTGATAATTCAGGAAAATATTACTTCATTTAGGTTACATTGTCTCCCCTTAATTGTCCTGAAGTTTTTGCTCTCATACCTTTTTCTTTTTTGGCAACATTGATGTTCACATCACACTTTTTTTGATGATCAAGCAACTTTTCTTCATTAATCATGTGACAGGTGGATCCGCTATCAACAATGAAAGTGACTGATGATCTTTTATCATATTCTTCTCTTTGTTCAGCAATGAAAGCAATGGGAGGTTGCTTTTCTTTGTTCCTGAAATAGCAGTCTTTTTCTTTATGATTAAACTTTTTACATATTCTGCATTGTTCTTTGTTTACTTTAGCAGCAGGTTTACTGTTGTTTTTAAAGAAACAGTCCTTTTCTTCATGGTTAGTTTTTTTACAAAATTTGCAGAATTTTCTTTGGGTGCAATTTTTTAGATATATGTCCTGGTTTATTACAAGTAAAACATACCTTTTGTTTTGTTGCATTCATAGCCACTCGGTCTTCTGGTTGGCTCTGTCTATTTCTTCTTATTTCTTCAGTGGTCAATCTTGATATTAGATTTTCAATAGTTTTTTCAACTTTTCCAGTTGACTCCCAAGCAGTACAAAAATAATTATATTCTTCTGGCAAAATTGTTAAAATCTTTGAAATAACAATATTGTCATCAAAGTCCTGTTTTAAATTATTGAGTTTAAAAGCCAAATTTCTTAAATTACTTATGTTGGATACAAGGTCTACATTTTTATCAAATTTATAAGTGTGAAATTCTTGTAGCAGCTTACATTTTAATTGTTCATCATCTCTTTCAAATATTCTGCATATGGTGTCATACATTGATTTGGCATTTTCACAATGTATTATGTGTGTTAATATCGTCTTATCGATGCTCGAAATAATATATTTTTGGGCTTTAGCATCTTTTATTATCCATACGTTTTTTCTTTTTCATCCTTTTGATCTTTAAAACACAATTTACCATTTATTATTTCAATTAAATTATTAGCTTTAAAAATAATGTTAATTTGAAATTTCCAAATATCAAAATTTTCAGAGTCTTTTAATTTATCTATAATCGAAATATCTTCCATAACAGCAGCCATTTTTACGATTTTAGATTTTAAGTTATAACCACGCTTTATGCTGCCACTGTTAGAATGGTTTTATTTTATTTTAGAAATTAATACATACGATTTTAGTAATTGAAAATAGTTTATTAAAAATTAAAAGAACAAGACAAAAGGTTTTAACTTATACCTTAGAGTTATTTACATTCTTAATTTTACAGCAGTGTAACAAGATATATATTTTAAAACATTTTAAAAGAAATAATTATTAATTAATATTTTATAAAATATTAAAGTCTCTAAAATTGAATTCATATATTCAAAATTTCATTGAAAGGAAACACATGAAGTATAATTTTAAAATGTTTTACAATCACAAGCTGCAATATATTATATTGTATTATATACTATTTTTATTCTTAAAAGAAACCTCCATTGAGGTTTTACAAGAAATAATACAAGAAATAACAATAATAACCAATAACCAGAATTATAGCTATTATGCTAAAACAGTTTCCCAACTTCAATCTAAATCTTCACATAATGGGTAGTTAATGATATTCTGGAGATATATTTAAAAGATCTATATATTTCTTTTTTATTTCCTTTATAATAAACAAATATATTAATATATTTTCACTAACCCAAATATTTTAGATATAATTTAGCAATGGGCTTTCGCTACGCCATCTGTTGAGTAATTTAGTAACTATTTTAAAAATTCAAAATGTCTTTTGTGCTTTTTTTCAAACACGAGATTAGGATCTATTAAAATTTATGAATTAATATTTTTAAGGGAAGGATTTCAATATATAAAAATACATTAGTACAAACTGCTTACCAATTACATTTCTCATTTAAAAAAAATCTTTTTTGAATAATTAAAATGATACAATTTTCTTATGATGTACTAGAGCGCCATCTGTTATCAAATTATAAAACTATTTTAGTGGCGTATTATTCTTTTTAAAATAAAACAATTTCTACTGTCCTTACTGCGATGAAAAAATTAAAGGGAGGGCCTGGCTCATCAGTGGTGAACCCTCCCAGCGATGAGCCAGGCCCTCCCTTTAATTTTTTCATCGCAGTAAGGACAGTAGAAATTGTTTTATTTTAAAAAGAATAATACGCCACTAAAATAGTTTTATAATACAATTTTCTACTAAATTGTTTTGGAAGATTTTAACATAAGAGTGTGCAGAATTTGAATAATTCCAGAACTTGTTTGTTGTAAGATTTAGGTACTTACAGCTTGTAGGAAGGCATGAGGACGTTGAGGATTATATGATAATAATCTTTATTATCCATTTAGCAAGAAAGACAAAGTTATGGTAGCGAACAGTTATTGTAATATAGAGAAGAAGGTAAACAAAACAGTTGTGATGATGATAGGTCCAGTGTGGCGCTAGCTGTCGTAGCATTCAGTTATCCAACATTGTTGAATTTGGTTCAAACTTCTTTATTTACTTGCTTTACACACCCAAAATAGTGGACACTGTGACTGCTGTGATAGAGATACATTGAGACATCTGAGGTTCTTCATTGGACACGACAACAACAGAGAATTGACATGGACCCAGAACAGCAGCTTTACACACCCAAGATAGTGTAGAGTGTGTCTGCTGTGATAGAGATGTATGGAGACATCTGAGGCTTTTTATTGGACACGACAATAGCAACAACGGATAATATCAAAGCATAGGGCGTTAAATTATCACATTATTGTGACAGTATGCCATTGAAATAAATAATAAAGCTTTTATATAAGTATCTCTTTAACACTATTTATGAATTTAATCTGCAAAAAATAATTTATTTTTTCTTATTCTAAAATAAATAAGATTAAATAATAAAAATGACATTAAAGAGGAATTTCTATTCATGATAAAAATTGTGAAAAAGGTGTAGGGTTAAATGGTTCCAATTGCCACACCTAGATGGCGCTGTGTTAGACTTTGTGTTTTATAAAAGTTACATTTTTTAAATGTGGATATTTAATTATTCTTTTTTAAATTGTTTTATATTCTATTGTAAACAGTTTGTTATATTTCTTTATTGTTAGAATACCATTTAACTAAAATTCTATGTCTGTATAAGTCGAGAGACTTTTTGAAATAAAAATAACTTTTTTGGCTAACCGTGTCTGTGGTGATTAATGATCCTACAGTGGTGAGCCGGTACGCTTCTGGTCAGTCCCAACTGTCCCCCCACCAGTGGTAAGGCTGCGGGATACTGCCAGAAGTAAACACCTCTTTGAGGTGGATAATTAGGTCTCCTTTGGTCAGTCCCCTCTGTCCCCCCACCAGTGGTAAGGCTGAGGGATACTGCCAAGGGAAAGGGTGCGCAAACCTTTAGTTTGTCGAAATCATAGTATTTCATAGTGCCTCAGATAGTGCCACAGACCGGTTAAAATTGCCACGGTCCAGTTCGATAATTAATTTTGCATAATTTTTATTTTTTAAAAAAGTAGCTTTTGTAATTTTAATCTTGCATTTTTGATCTTTGATATAGTTTTTTGTAATAATTTTTAAAAATGCAAGTAAAACAGGAAGCGGAGACTAATAAGGTCTCGATTAAAATACCGCCATTCTGGTCAGACAAACCAGAGATTTGGTTTTACCAAGTGGAAGCTCAGTTTGCCATTTCGGGAATAACCCTAGAGTCCACAAAATTTAACTATTTAGTGTCCCAACTAGAGCCGCAAATTGTTGAGAATTTATGGGATATAATCCAAGATTCCCAGAACAATAACAAATATACAACGGCCAAAAATCGTCTCGTTTCAATTTTTAAAGAGAGCGAGGAAAAAATCTTAAGGAAGCTACTAACTGGACTGGAATTAGGCGACCTAAAGCCTAGCCAATTACTGAGGAAGATGAGAACCCTCAAAACCGATAAAGACATCTCGGAAAAAGTTCTCCAAACATTATGGATGGACAAATTACCTGAAATCATAAAAAATATACTAGTAGTGAGCGAGGAAGGCCTGGACAAGCTTGCAGAGATGGCTGATAAAATTCAGGAAATGAACCCTCGACTACAAGTTTATGAAAGTAAGAACAAAGACCCAACATTTGAGGAAATGACTGCTACAATTGCGTCACTTAAAGAGGAAATAGCAACTTTGAAGCTCGAGAATCGTACTAGGCAGAACTGGCGTTCCAATTCGCCTCGTCCAAGACAGCGATCACGATCTCGCTCAAGAAAGTACAACCCAGGTGGCAAATACTGCTATTTCCATTACAGGTTTGGAAACTTGTGCCGCCCAGATAAATGCACTTCGCCCTGTCAATGGAAGAAGCCATCGGGAAACTCCAGCGGGTAGGGGAAGCGGCGACAGATCCTACTGCCCAATGGACAAACGCTTGTCGCAAATCCAGATTATTCGTCACGGACGCAAAAACGGGAATGCGATTTTTAATAGACAGCGGGGCAGATGTTTCCCTTATCCCATTCCAAGGCAACGGTACACCTACGGAGGACATACAATTGTATGCTGCTAATGGAAGCCTCATTCCAACTTATGGATTTCAGATATTGGACGTCGACTTGGGACTACGAAGAAATTTCAAATGGCGCTTCATCACAGCAAGAGTGTCCAAAGGTATTCTAGGAGCTGATTTCCTCAAAGAGCACAATTTATTAATTGATTTAAAAAACAGGCAACTTGTTGATGGTTACACTAACCTGAAAATTAGAGGCGCAGTAACCTCAATGAGTTGTGGCATCAGCACCCTGGACAAGAATTCAAAATTTTATAATATTCTTTCTTCGTTCCCGAATATAACCATTCCAAACCTGCTGAGGCCCAAAGTCCAGCACAACGTTAGGCACTTTATAGCAACAAAAGGTCCTCCAGTTTTTGCAAGAGCAAGACCATTGAACAGCATGCTCTTGAAGATCGCTAAAAAGGAATTCCAATACATGCTGGACAACCACATAATTCGACCATCTAGATCGCCGTGGGCAAGCCCCCTACACATGGTAAGGAAAAAAGAAGGCTCATGGAGACCCTGCGGTGATTATAGAAAACTTAACAGTGTGACCATTCCAGATAGGTATCCGATCCCTAAACTCGAGGACTTCAACCACATATTGAGGAAGACCCGTTACTACTCAAAAATAGACCTCTTCAAGGCTTATTACCAGATCCCAATCAATGAGGAAGATCGAGAGAAAACGGCTGTTATCACCCCGTTTGGACTGTTCGAGTTCGAGGTGATGAGTTTTGGATTATGTGGCGCACCTGCTACATTCCAGAGGTTCATCAACCAAGTGTTATGGGGTCTGGATTTTGTTTTCCCATATTTGGACGACATCCTTGTAGCTTCGAAATCCGAAGAAGAACATGAGAGTCATTTGAGAGCAGTTTTTTCGAGACTGGATCAATATGGACTACGCATCAACCAAGCGAAGACCGTCCTAAACGTCAATAACGTCGAATTCCTAGGATATTGGATCACTCCAGAAGGAATAAGACCAACAGAATCGAAAGTTCAAGCCATAGTGGATTACAAAAAACCTGAAACGGTGCAAGATCTAAGAAGATTTTTAGGGATGTTAAATTTTTATCGTCGATTCTTGAAGAATGCAGCTGAAGATCAAGCTATCTTGAACGATTTCTTGAAGGGCTCTAAGAAAAATGACAAGCGCTCTATCCCCTGGACGGAAGAAGCCGAACAGAAATTTATAAAGTGCAAAACAGAATTATCAAAAGCAGCACTATTGACATTTCCTGACCCCGAATGTCCTTTAGCTCTATTTACCGACGCTTCCGACAGAGCTATGGGTGCAGTCCTACAACATTTCATAGATGGAGCTTGGAAGCCCATAGCGTTCTTTTCAAAGAAATTGAGCGAAAGCCAGACCAAATATAGCACTTATGATCGCGAATTGCTAGCTATTTTTTCGGCAATCAAACATTTTAAATTTTTCTTGGAGGGTCGAGATTTTACCATTTTTACTGATCAGAAACCACTGATCTACGCTTTCCAACAAAACCTCGAAAAAGCTTCTCCCCGTCAAGTTAGACAGTTGCAATATATCTCCCAATTCACGACTTCGATTCGGCACGTCAGCGGCAAGGACAACATGGTGGCCGATACGTTATCAAGAATATCTGAAATCATCTCAGTTGATTACGACATCATTGCTGAAAAACAAAAAGACGATACTGAATTATCGAATCTTCGATCACAAAACAAGTCGCTGATTTTTAAAGAGCATCGCTTGCCTTCAGGAAAAACCCTTTGGTGCGATATCTCTACTAACAGAATAAGGCCATATATTCCAGAAGAATGTAGGTTGAACATTTTCACATCAATTCATGGACTGTCTCATCCAGGAATTAAGACTACAGTCAGAGAAGTGACCTCACGTTATATATGGCTTAATATAAACAAAGACATTAGGAATTGGACTAAAGGATGCATAAACTGCCAGAAGAGTAAAATAACTCGTCATACCAAAACTGAGTATGGTGAATTCGGGAAACCTGATGAGCGGTTTGGAACCGTCCACATCGACTTGATTGGACCTCTACCACCATCGGAAGGAAAAACCTATTGCCTGACCCTTATCGATCGTTTCACCAATTGGGTGGAAGTTCTGCCATTGGAAGACATTAAAGCAGATACCATAATCAAATCCTTCTACAAGGAATGGATCAGCAGATATGGAACCCCATGCCATCTAATAACTGATAGAGGCATGCAATTCATGTCTCAGAAACTTAAGGAATTTGCCAAAATGTGCGGAATCCAGTTGAAGCATACGACTTCATACCACCCCCAGAGCAATGGCAAAATTGAAAGGTTCCATCGAACTTTGAAAACCGCAATAAGTTCTCACAACTACATCAGGTGGACCGAGAGGCTGCCTTCAGTACTCTTAGGGTTAAGATTTTCTTCTGATTTTTCCCTAGCACAAATGGTATTTGGCAAGACTATAAGACTTCCAGGAGAATTTTTCCAGGACTCTCAACAATCGATAGATAGAGATGATCTAATCAAAACCTTGCAAAAAGACATGTCTTCCCTCCAACCCATGAAATCAAGGATCAACCGGAATCCTAATGTTTTCATTCATAAGGACCTGCAAAGTTGCTCCCACGTATTTATTAGAAAGGACAGAGTTAAAAAACCTCTCGAACCAGCTTATGAAGGCCCATTTAAGGTTTTGAAGAGGACTGTAAAATATTTTACAGTAATGGTTAAAGGAAAAGAAGACAATGTTTCCCTCGACCGTTTGAAACCAGCTTATCTTCTGAAGGAGTCATACCCTGAAGATGATGACCGGCGCCAGCAACCAGGGATCCAGCAGGACCTGCAACCTTCCAAGGCCCGTACCCAGAAAGTCCATTTTGAGGAACCCCAAAAGACTCGTAGTGGTAGAGTGATTCATCCTCCCCAAAGATTTTTAACATAGCGTGACTTCGGTCACTGGAGGGGGAGTGAATGTAGGGTTAAATGGTTCCAATTGCCACACCTAGATGGCGCTGTGTTAAACTTTGTGTTTTATAAAAGTTACATTTTTTAAATGTGGATATTTAATTATTCTTTTTTAAATTGTTTTATATTCTATTGTAAACAGTTTGTTATATTTCTTTATTGTTAGAATACCATTTAACTAAAATTCTATGTCTGTATAAGTCGAGAGACTTTTTGAAATAAAAATAACTTTTTTGGCTAACCGTGTCTGTGGTGATTAATGATCCTACAAAGGTTTTAAAATTACAAAATATTTTCTCACAATGAGTTCCTTTTTATTACAAAACGTTAGCTTTCAAGTGATTATCGCTCTTAAACGGGCTTAATTAAACATTGACTATATTATATTTATGATAAAATTGTATGATAAATCATGATATAGTCGATGTTTTATTAAGCCCATTGAAGTGCGATTATCGCTTGAAAGCTAGCGTTTTGTAATAAAAAGGAAACTCATTGTGAGAAATTATTTTGTAATTTTAAAAGAGGAATTTATTTTTCATGTTCATACATATATACAGAGCCAATAATTCCAATTGAACAACTGTTCATCATTTCTTCTATTGAAGCTATTTTTCCAAAGTGCAATGTTATTAAGAGGAATGTACAATTTGTATAGTGGATGATATTGTACCTAGAGAGATATTTTTCCTTTAATCAGAACAATGAATTATGTTCATGATCCTAGTAAGAAACTTTACTAGTCTTCTTCTTTCTTATCATCATGACTAGGTGAAGTAGAAAGCATCTACCTTTGTCATCTTCTTCTTTTTCCTTATCTTCACTCAATCATATTAGGGTATCAAGATGTGACCTTTGATGGTGTCTGTTTGACAACCACCAGGACTGGGTGAAGTAGAATGCGTCTGCCTTTGTCATTAAGACTAGGAGTACTATTTAGTAGCAGTCTGACTTAACACCAAAAGAAATGGCCGCCTCTGACATGAGGAACAGACACCATGTGCAGTCACTCCTAACATGGAGTACAAACGCTGCTCATCCTGTATCCCTGGAGCCCTTACAGGGTACTATCAGCTGAGCCCAGGTTTTTCAGCAAGCTTGTTACTGCTCCCCCTTCTCCTTTTTCATCCAGGCTTGGGACCGGCAAAGGCGGAGTTACCTTTGTCATTAAGACTGGGAATAGTGCATAATAGCAGGCCACCGACTTAACTCCAAAAGAAATTACCGCTTCTGATATGAGGAACAGACGCTGTGTGCAGCCGCTCCTAACATGGAGTACAGACATTCTGTATCTCTGGAAGCCTTACAGGGTACTATCAGCACGACCAGCTGAGCCCAGGTTTTTAGTGAGCTTATTACTGCTCCCTCTCCTCCTTTTTCATCCGGGCTTGGGACCGGCAAAGGCCGAGTTCACTTTACTAGTGATAATGAATAATGAGCCACAGCACCAGAAGTAAAGTTTATTTACTAGGATGATGAACATAATATATTGTTCTGATGTATATTTAAAGGGAGAGGTGCTCCCTGAGTGGAACATGAAAATAATTCTCCCGTAACTTTGTTATATACATGTATATATAAAGAACTATAAAAATTATATAAAAAACCATGTAGAATAAAGTATCTATATCATGGTTATTATTAAATGTGTGACAAAAGAGTATTCTGTGCCTACTAGATTACTCACGATGTATATGCTTCATTCTGATTATGTCAACAATGCTTTTTAAAACACTTCAAGTGAGCGTATACTTCTTGTATGTGTGCTGATTCAATACATTTTGTATATATATATAGCTCAAGTATATATTTGTATATAATCTAATGTATTTTCTGAACACACTTGATTTGTATGCCTGCAAATAAAATTTTAAAAAATGTTCTTCTCAATTGTCATCCTTTTTTTTTGTGGATAGGAGTCGCTGTTTTGAAATGTATCTAGGCCTCTCTATATATGTCAAGCCATGATAAGACACAGTTTGGATTATAGATTATAAACACAGTAATAAGATCAAATATAAATGAATAAATAAATAGTGTGTGACGTTTAGGTAACAGCGTTTTTAGAATCATAAGACAAAAGTGTTAAATGTCTTTGGTCAAAATATTTTTGTCTGGTGGTAACAAGACTGTTACCGAAACATTGCATACTATTTATTTATTTGTGTTTGGTCTTATTACCTTGTTTTTATGTATCAGTAAGAGCTCCTAAATCCAGAGGTACAGGATGAGCAGCGTTTGTATTCCATGTTAGGAGCAGCTGCACATGGTGTCTGTTCCTCATGTCAGAGGCGGCCATTTCTTTTGGAGCTAAGTCGGCCTGCCACTGAGTAGTGCTCCCAGTCTTAATGACAAAGGCATTCTACTTCACCCAGTCATGATGGTTGTCAAATCTCAACTCTACAAGCTTGATACCCTAATATGATTGAGTGAAGATAAGAAAGAAGATATGTCACAAGCCAGATAATATGTTTAGTGTCTCCACTTTTCTTATTGCTCATCTTCTTCTTTCTTATCTGTAGGGAATTTTTCGAATAAAGCCCTCTGCCTAAACTCCAGACGCGGCCCTGATTATTCCGTGACGGCCGATGCAGCATAGTGCGGAGATTTGACAACCATCATGACTGGGTGAAGTCGAATACTGGGTGAAGGAGCCCTTACAGGGTACTATCAGCCGGGCCAGTTGAGCCCAGGTTTTTCAGCTAGCTTGTTACTGCTCCCCCTCCTCCTTTTTCATTCGGGCTTGGGACTGACAAAGGTGGAGTTATGAATATTATAAAAATTCAAAACTATTTTAGACACGTATGATTCTTTTAAAAATAAAACAATTTCTACTGCCTTTACTGCAATGGAAACATTAATGGAAGGGACTGGCTCATCAGTGGTGAACCATCCCAGCGGTTTTGCCAGTTTACCATCTACAACTGATGAACCAGGCCCTCCCATTAATTTTTTGATTGCAGTAAGGGCAGTAGATATTATTTTATTTTAAAAAGGATCATACATGTCTAAAATAGTTTAGAATTTTCATAACAGATGGCGCACTAATGCAACATGCATAATCACTGATATCACAATCCTAATGTTAGCCTTTGTGGTTGTTTTTGCTGTTAAGCAATTTAAACATTTAGGAAAATGAATTTACCATCTACAGTTACTGAGAATTGACTGTCTTGTCCTTATACTCCATGCGTTTAACACTGACAACAAATTGGGTCACACATAGAGGACATACAAAATGTACATTAAATAGTTTTAGGTCAATGCAGGTCTTGCTTAAAAAGGCCCTAAAGTTGGTGTCTTGGTATCTTTCTGCTTAGGTATTACAGCTTGCAATTAAGAATGGGTCCAAGGACATTTCATGAAGGTTGGTGAACCAGTTAATTCTGTTGCACTCGTGGTGAGTCACTCCCTTATCTATCAACAAAGAGGTGTCCAGGCTAAAGCTGTTAGCATTTGCTTCCTGCTATCTCAAGGGGGTTAATTCTTTACGTTTTGTATCTTAACAATGAAACTTTAAGCTTTGCTTCTACAGATTTTTCATTGTGTTAATCTTTACAGGTTCAACTTTCTTATTTTTGGCTTTGTTTCTTTCGATTCTCCAAGCTGCAGTCAGTCTCACATACTCTGCCAGCAGCACCTAATTTTTTTCAATATAGAGTTCATCCACATTGCTGATGTATTGTGATCCTATCATACAGCCCCAGTAGGCCATTTCTGTCAATAGAAATATCTCCTTTGCTCATATGCTTTTCTATATATTTTAGTTAAATTAAACTAAAACATTGTGTTTGGCTTTGTTTCAACCTTTTTTTTTTGTTTCACGTTAAAATTTTAGGTAAGGTGTTTCTTTATTATTAATAACATGAGGTAATTTTTATTGAAAAAGCAATATTTAGAAAATGTATTCAGCAGAGTTTCCTCACCACCCCGGAGGTAGCAGCCACGGCGCGTTACCCTTTGTTTAAAGTGGCGGTTCACCCCCTAGGACCTTGGTCAGTCCCAGGAAGTCCACACTCCTCTAGAAGAACTAAGACCATTGCGTGCATGGTAGGGTCGTTTAATATGGTAGATCAGTCCATATTGGGTAGCACCTGAATAGGGCAGTTGGGTCCACAGTGATTCCCATCATTAGGGTAGGTCAGTCCACGGTGATCCCTTCTTTAGGGCAGGTCAGTCCACGGTGATCCCTTCTTTAGGGTAGGTCAGTCCACGGTGATCCCTTCTTTAGGGCAGGTCAGTCCACGGTTATTCCCTTCTTTAGGGTAGGTCAGTCCACGGTGATCCCTTCTTTAGGGTAAGTCGGTCCACGGCGACCCTTTCTTTAGGGCAGGTCAGTCCACGGTTATTCCCTTCTTTAGGGCAGGTCAGTCCACGGTTATTCCCCTCTTTAGGGTAGATCAGTCCACGGTTATTCCCTTCTTTAGGGTAGGTCAGTCCACGGTTATTCCCTTCATTAGGGTAGGTCATCCCACGGTTATTCCCCTCTTTAGGGTAGATCAGTCCACGGTTATTCCCTTCTTTAGGGCAGGTCAGTCCACGGTGATCCCTACTTTAGGGCAGGTCAGTCCACAGTGATCCCTTCTTTAGGGCAGGTCAGTCCACGGTTATTCCCTTCTTTAGGGCAGGTCAGTCCACGGTGATCCCTTCTTTGGGGCAGGTCAGTCCACGGTGATCCCTTCTCTAGTGTAGGTCAGTCCACGGTTATTCCCTTCTTTAGGGTAGGTCAGTCCACGGTGATCCCTTCTTTAGGGTAGGTCAGTCCACAGTAATTCCCTTCTTTAGGGCAGGTCAGTCCACGGTGATCCCTTCATTAGGGTAGGTCAGTCCACGGTTATTCACTTCTGTTGTATTCCAATTTGATTACACACAGCGCTTAACGTTAATTATTATTTAATTAACTACAAGGTAAAAGGATTATATATAGATTAAATGGTAAACATGGAGAAAGAAAGAATAAGTCAGCGTGGCGACGCCGCTTGCAGGTTACATAAACAGGAAGTGACGTCAGCTCCAGTGTTGCCGAAGCCAGCCGCCCGCCGTCACGGTCTAGAAGTCTCCTCCCTCGAAGTGTTCTCTTAGTTACCGACCACTTCGCCGCCTATAAGTCTCGAACGATAAAGTTCGTGTAGGTTTCTCCCCAGTGGCTTGGTCAAAATGTCCGCTAGGTTTCTTCCACTTGTAACATAGTCCAGTTGAATCACACCGTCATCCACCTTTTCTCTGACGAAGTGATATCTAATAGCGATGTGCCTGGTCTTGGATTGGCCGATGTAGCTCTTGGCGTGTGCTATAGCCGCTTGGTTATCGCACCACACCGGAGTTGGCTCAACCATATTATGTGGTATATCCAAATGGTTCAGGAACTCCCTGATCCATGTCACTTCCCTGACTGACGATGATAGGGAAATGTATTCCGCCTCCATAGTGCTGAGGGCGCTGACAGTTTGCTTTGAACTTCGCCATAGGATTGGAGCGCCTGCAAACATCACTACGTAACCCGATGTACTCTTTCTGTCTTCCAGGTTGATTCCCCAATCTGCATCCGAATAGACACACAGTTGTTCCCCAGTCCGTCTATAGGTGATGCCTAGATGCTCTGAAGATTTTAAGTATCTTAAAATTTGTTTCGCAGCAACCCAGTGTTTTCTAGTGTACTTTGAACAATAGCGAGCCAATTGACTTACTGCATAGGCAATGTCTGGCCTTGTCCGCTGTGAAATGTAGAGCAGTCCACCAATTAGTTCACGGTAGGGAAGGTCTTGGCAGTTTTCTTCATCTTCTTCCTCAAGAAGTTCTGGTCTGGTTTCCATCGGCGTTGAGACTTCTCTTCCTTCCTGAAGATTGAATCGTTCCAGTAGACTTTTTAATATGCTCTTTGTGTTAGAGTTACGCATCCACCCTTTGATCGAGTGAAGTTGACACCAAGCAGGTAGGATACTGGTCCGATGTACTTTGTTTCGAAGTGACCTCTCAGCAGTTCAATGCACTTTTCTCTCACTTCTTGATTCTCCGTCAGAGTAAGAATATCATCCACGTATAATGATAAGATTATCATTCCTTCGTTCAGCTTGAGCTTGTAGACACAAGGGTCAACTGGATTCCTCATAAATCCCTTTTTCTTCAACCACTCATCAAGGCACTTGTTCCAACATCTGCCGCTTTGCTTCAGTCCGTACAGAGACCTTTTGAGTTGGCAGTAAAGATGTTCCTCACCAGGTTTAACAAAGCCTTCTGGTTGTTCCATGTAGATCACTCGGTCAAGCTTGCCGTAGAGATAAGCACTTTTCACGTCATATTGGTTTATGAACCAGTTATTTTCAACACCTATTGCTGTGAGCAGTCTTGTCGTTTCAAAACTAGAAACAGGTGAGTAAATCTCATCATAATCGATTCCCTTTCGTTGAGTGAAGCCCTTTGCCACAAGTCGGGTCTTGTATCTAACTACTTGATCCTCGGCGTTGTTCTTCTTGTGTAGTACCCACTTACAAGCAATTGGGGCAGAGTCTTTTGGTAGTTCTGTTAGTTCCCAAACTTTGTGCTTTCTCAAGGATTCCAATTCTTCTTCGATTGCTTCAAGCCAATGCTCAGCTTCAGGGCCTTGGATAGCTTCCTTATATGAAGTAGGGGATCTCCCTTATTTACTTCAGTACTGAGGAGTTCAATTGAGTTCTGAGCATTTCTCTGGTTCCTTAGGATCATTGGATGAGATCGAGTAGGAGAAGGCTTCACAGTATCTTCATTATGGCTGTCCTCTTCTGTAGGTATCACGTCTTCTTGATCTAATAAAGACACTGGATACTCTTCAATCTCCGTTGAGTCCCATAGCTGTAGTGTTCAACTGATGGAAGCACCTCCCGGTTGCTGTCGTTCCTCGATACATCACTCTCTTTGAAGACACAGTCCCGAGATTCCACCACTTTCTTCATCTCAGGAATCCACACTCTGTAGCCACGTCCTCTGAGTGCATATCCAACAAGGTTACCTTTGACAGCTCTCCTTTCGAGTTTGGATTTACG
This sequence comes from Cordylochernes scorpioides, assembly GCA_030710605.1. NCBI lineage: Eukaryota > Metazoa > Arthropoda > Arachnida > Pseudoscorpiones > Chernetidae > Cordylochernes > Cordylochernes scorpioides. Next base: position 6,362,301 of record CP092869.1, read on the forward strand.
GGCTTGTCTTGGAATATGGACAAATACTTGACAGCCAATAGCTCTTATGTGTTAAAAGCTAGGCTTGTTCCCTGTCCACAGTTCATATGGCGTGCTTTCACCATTGTGATTGTTGAGAACTCTGTTTCTGCCATAGGCTGCGGTGTAAGTCAGCTCCGCCCAGGAAGCCTTTGGCAGACCACTTCCAGATATAGTGCTCCTGACAAGATCTAGGAATGTCCTATTCATTCTTTCTGCCACACCATTCTGTTGGGGTGTATACGTCATAGTGTGTTCATGAACTATTCCAACGCTCGTGCAGAAAGTGTCCCATTCCTTGGAACAAAATTCCAAGCCATTATCCGTACGTATTCGTTCTAGTTTCCGGCTTGTTTGTTTCTCAGATTATTGAATCCACTCTTTGACTTTTCCCAGGGTTTCGCCTTTGTTTTTCAGGAAAAATACACTTGCATATCTCGTAGATTCATCAATGATGGTTAAGACGTACTTGGCTCCTCCCCAGCTCAATACGTCAAGTGGACCCATCAAGTCCGCATGCACCAAGTCCAACGAATTCCTTGGAACAAAATTCCAAGCCATTATCCGTACGTATTCGTTCTAGTTTCCGGCTGGTTTGTTTCTCAGATTATTGAATCCACTCTTTGACTTTTCCCAGGGTTCCGCCTTTGTTTTTCAGGAAAAATACACTTGCATATCTCGTAGATTCATCAATGATGGTTAAGACGTACTTGGCTCCTCCCCAGCTCAATACGTCAAGTGGACCCATCTAGTCCGCATGCACCAAGTCCAACGGCATGATTTCTTTTTCCTTCTTGTGTGAGTGCTGAAGGAATGGCAGACGGTAAGACTTGCCGATCAAGCAGTCTTCGCACTTTTCTGGCTTTGCCGGGCTGCAATCAAGTCCTCTTACGCTTTGGTTCTTGGCCATCTTAGCTATCGTATATGCATTTACATGCATCAGCCTTTTGTGCCAAAGTTCCAGTGTAAGCTCTTCCTTGCATTCAGATGCAAGAGAAACACGATCATTCTGATCTATCAGAGAGGATGGAGTAGTCTGGACGTAATAAAGTCTACCCAGCTTCTTTCCCTCTATCAAGAGTTTACCTTTCATGTCCATAATGTGGCAACCACTCTTGTTGAAGACAACTTTTCTACCGTTTTCTATCATTTGGAGTACAGACAGAACACTGTGACGCATATCTGGAACGTACAAGGTGTTCTGGGCAACGAAATTGCTGGCATCTCCCTTGTGTCCAACGATATTGGCACTGACAGTACTGATACCACATGCTTCTATAGAAGAGCCATTCGCAACAGTGATGGAACTCATATTGCTTGTGCACTCTTTCAGACATGTGAAGTAATCTCTCTTGGGAGTCATATGGTGCGTCGCTCCAGAATCTATGATATAGGTCTCGGCGGTAGCTCCAAACAAAGTGTTGCACATTGCCGACATATTTACGCCTTTGTTTTGGTCAAACCTCTTTGGTCTTTGTTCATTCTTTCCTTTCTTCCTGCATTCCCTTGCATAATGGCCTTTACCTCCACATTTGAAACAAACAACCTTTGCTTTAAATTGTTTTTCTGTTTCAATGGGCTTCGAAGAGGCATTAACGACTATGGCACCCACATCTTTTGGTAGATTTGACGAACGCCTTTCTGCTTCTGCCAACAGCCATCTTTTAACTGTGGCGGTCGTGAAGTCTGAATCAGGCAAGTTACATATGGTTGAGACAACAGTGTCCCAATCCTCTGGTAATCCACCCAAAAGAACCATAGCCAAATCACCATCATCAATTTTGTCGCCAATTTGGGCCAGTTCGTTTACAATGTGGTTTATCTTCCCCATATACCCTTCCATATTGCTGTGCTGAGTCAACCTTTCGCCATATAACTGCCTTCTTAGTTGTACGGCTCGATATCTACTATTCTTTGGTGCGTATAATTTTTTCCAGTTCCTCCCAGACCTCTTTCGGAGTATTCAAATGTTGAACATGCAATTGTTGTTCATCATTAATCCCGAGGCAAATTTTTGCAAACGCCTTACCCTCCTGCGACAAAAAAAGTTTTGTTGCAACAAGGTCACAAAGTCAACAGGCTTAGTCTCTCCTGGATTGATCAAACTCCACAAGTCGTTTTCGATTAGAACGAGTTTAATCTGGAAGCTTCAGCTGGAGTAATTAGCACCATTTAATTTTGTAATCGTCGTGTTTGCCATTTTACAAAATATTTGGTAAGTAGAAAAAGGATGGGCCAAGTAATCAAAGGAAATTTGGTTACTCACGTTTTAGGCCTTGCGCTTCTTCAGTCTGACGTTTTAGGTCTTGCGCTTCTTCAGTCTGACGTTTTAGGTCTTGCGCTTCTTCAGTCTCATAATCTTTGTTGTATTCCAATTTGATTACACACAGCGCTTAACGTTAATTATTATTTAATTAACTACAAGGTAAAAGGATTATATGTAGATTAAATGGTAAACATGGAGAAAGAAAGAATAAGTCAGCGTGGCGACGCCGCTTGCAGGTTACATAAACAGGAAGTGACGTCAGCTCCAGTGTTGCCGAAGCCAGCCGCCCGCCGTCACGGTCTAGCACCTTCTTTAGGGCAGGTCAGTCCACGGTTATTCCCTTCTTTAGGGTAGGTCAGTCCACGGTGATCTCTTCATTAGGGCAGGTCAGTCCACGGTTATTCCCTTCTTTAGGGTAGGTCAGTCCACAGTAATTCCCTTCTTTAGGGCAGGTCAGTCCACGGTGATCCCTTCATTAGGGTAGGTCAGTCCACGGTTATTCACTTCTGTTGTATTTCAATTTGATTACACACAGCGCTTAACGTTAATTATTATTTAATTAACTACAAGGTAAAAGGATTATATGTAGATTAAATGGTAAACATGGAGAAAGAAAGAATAAGTCAGCGTGGCGACGCCGCTTGCAGGTTACATAAACAGGAAGTGACGTCAGCTCCAGTGTTGCCGAAGCCAGCCGCCCGCCGTCACGGTCTAGCACCTTCTTTAGGGCAGGTCAGTCCACGGTTATTCCCTTCTTTAGGGTAGGTCAGTCCACGGTGATCTCTTCTTTAGGGCAGGTCAGTCCACGGTGATCCCTCCATAAGGGTAGGTCAGTCCACGGTTATTCCCTTCTTTAGGGCAGGTCAGTCCACAGTTATTCCCTTCTTTAGGGCAGGTCAGTCCACGGTGATCCTTTCTTTAGGGCAGGTCAGTCCACAGTGATCCCTTCTTTAGGGTAGGTCAGTCCACGGTGATCCCTACTTTAGGGCAGGTCAGTCCACGGTGATCCCTTCTTTAGGGCAGGTCAGTCCACGGTTATCCCTTCTTAGGGCAGGTCAGTCCACGGTGATCCCTTCTTTAGGGCAGGTCAGTCCACGGTTATTCCCTTCTTTAGGATAGGTCAGTCCACGGTGATCCCTTCTTTAGGGCAGGTCAGTCCATGGTGATCCCTTCTTTAGGGCAGGTCAGTCCAAGGTGATCCCTTCTTTGGGGCAGGTCGGTCCACGGTGATCCCTTCTTTAGGGCAGGTCAGTCCACGGTGATCCCTTCTTTAGGGTAGGTCAGTCCACGGTGATCACTTCTTTAGGGCAGGTCAGTCCACGGTTATTCCCTTCTTTAGGGCAGGTCAGTCCACAGTTATTCCCTTCTTTAGGGCAGGTCAGTCCACGGTGATCCTTTCTTTAGGGCAGGTCAGTCCACAGTGATCCCTTCTTTAGGGTAGGTCAGTCCACGGTGATCCCTACTTTAGGGCAGGTCAGTCCACGGTGATCCCTTCTTTAGGGCAGGTCAGTCCACGGTTATCCCTTCTTTAGGGCAGGTCAGTCCACGGTGATCCCTTCTTTAGGGCAAGTCAGTCCACGGTTATTCCCTTCTTTAGGGCAGGTCAGTCCACGTTGATCCCTTCATTAGGGCAGGTCAGTCCACGGTTATTCCCTTCTTTAGGATAGGTCAGTCCACGGTGATCCCTTCTTTAGGGCAGGTCAGTCCATGGTGATCCCTTCTTTAGGGCAGGTCAGTCCAAGGTGATCCCTTCTTTGGGGCAGGTTGGTCCACGGTGATCCCTTCTTTAGGGCAGGTCAGTCCACGGTGATCCCTTCTTTTGGGTAGGTCAGTCCACGGTGATCACTTCTTTAGGGCAGGTCAGTCCACGGTTATTCCCTTCTTTAGGGCAGGTCAGTCCACAGTTATTCCCTTCTTTAGGGCAGGTCAGTCCAAGGTGATCCCTTCTTTGGGGCAGGTCGGTCCACGGTGATCCCTTCTTTAGGGCAGGTCAGTCCACGGTGATCCCTTCTTTAGGGCAGGTCAGTCCACGGTGATCCCTTCTTTGGGGCAGGACAGTCCACGGTGATCCCTTCTCTAAGGAAGGTCAGTCCTCGGTGATCCCTTCTTTAGGGCAGGTCAGTCCACAGTAATTCCCTTCTTTAGGGCAAGTCGGTCCACGGTGATCCCTTCTTTAGGGCAGGTCAGTCCATGATGATCCCTTCTTTGGGGCAGGACAGTCCACGGTGATCCCTTCTCTAGTGTAGGTCAGTCCTCGGTGATCCCTTCTTTAGGGCAGGTCAGTCCACAGTAATTCCCTTCTTTAGGGCAAGTCGGTCCACGGTGATCCCTTCTTTAGGGCAGGTCAGTCCATGATGATCCCTTCTTTAGGGTAGGTCAGTCCACGGTTATTCCCCTTTATTAGTGTAGGTCAGTCCACGGTGATCCCTTCTTTAGGGCAGGTCAGTCCACGGTGATCCCTTCATTAGGGCAGGTCAGTCCATGGTGATCCCTTCTTTAGGGCAGGTCAGTTCACGTTGATCTCTTCATTAGGGCAGGTCAGTTCACGTTGATCTCTTCATTAGGGCAGGTCGGTTCACGGTGAAGCCTTGAATGTTGTAGTCAGTCCACGATGAAGACGATCAACAAAATGGCCACCACCATTATGCAGTCGTTAAATGAGGCGGACAGTCCATGTTGAGGTTGATGATCAGTCAGCGTTCAGTTCATGATCAGATCATTCAATCACGCGAAGGTCCACATGAAGGTTAATCCCAGAGCTCTCAGCCTTCCGTGACGTAGATCCACAGGACTGCCAGTCCACAGCGTGGTTGGACCACATTGAAGTCCGTCTACATTGCTGTAGTTCCTCCGGACAGTAAATCCATAGCAATATTGGGCCACGGAGACCTTGAACTCCAGGAGTTATAAATAATAATGGCTCTCTATTTGTTGGATAAATTTAAGATATTTTATGATTCGAGTGAACAATTAAATAAATGTTTTACCACACAAATCAAATATAAAGATTTTACTCCAGTTTGTGTATGTCGTATTCTACTTCTTTTGATAGCTTTAGAACATCATTATTCTAGTGAGGAATGGTTTTAGTCAAATACACACACCCTGTACTAAATGTTAATTGAAACACAAGTTTAGCTTTTTTCTACAAATTGGTCATCTTTATAAATCTTTGTTTTTATGATACTGAGAGAAAGAGAGAGATTGAGATTGAAACTACTTTATTTCAATGTCCATATAAGATTATATAAGGTTAACTACAGAATAAATAAGATTATATAATAATAATTATATGAATAAATAGATATATTAAAAAAAATAATAAAGAAAGCATATCCTGACTAGGAGCATATGCGCTTTACAGAAGGCAGAGTACAATCTGGTGGAACAGAAATTAACTAAACATTGATTTAGCCTGTTCCCTGATATTTGGCCAACCCAATTTCTTGATAAATAAATAAAAGCCATCCACAAACGCGTTTCGTGCTGTTGGCGCTCGTCAGCGTGGAGTAGGCTGTACCAACGCGACCAAAAATAATTTTGGTCCCAGAGGCTTCTTGAGAAACCAAGAAATGTGTATTTAAGGCCAAATTTGCGTAAATACGCTTAACACATGAAAAAAGATATAAATATATATAAGAAATGGGAGCATTAAAGCAGGAATGTTTCTTTTTAAATATAAAACAAACTTCTACTGTCCTTACTGCGATGAAAAAGAGGTCTGACAAGCGGTCTAGTTGATTAAATTGGCGAATATTTTTTTCATCGCAGTAAGGACAGTAGAAGTTTGTTTTATATTCAAAAAGAAATATTCATGCTTTAATGCTTCTAATTCTTATATATAGATGGCAAGTTATCGCCTTATAATTATATATACTCTATAACAAAAAAATCGAAACACCAAGAAGCAGTTGTCCGATTAATATGAAAATACGTATTCAAAGAGGTTTCGACTAAACATGCAAATGATTGAAATTTGGTGGCCGATTTATGCAAAGCAAGAGCTCCAGCGCATCTGAACTGCGCATCCAGCACGAGCATTCTAGACTCAATATTCGGCGCGCCACGAGCTGATTTTCAGAATTTCCGTTTAATATTTTAGAAGTACGCCTATTTCTACTGTATAAATGCCTCGCCGAAAGATTCGTGCTCATTACGAACATACAAGGTATGTCCCATAAGTTCCCGGACTGGGTCCATAAAAAAAAAAAAAGAGTTAAGATATTAAAAAAAAAAAATTTGAACTTTTCAAAGTAATCCCCCCTTGCTTCAACGCACCAGCGCCATCGTTTCTCCCAATTGTCGAAACAGTTTTTATAGGCCTCTTTTGGAATTCTCTTCAATGCCAACGGCGATTTTTCTATTATGTCATCCCTGGTGTCAAAAAATGTCTTCCTTTTAGAACTGCTTTAAGTTTGGGGAACAAGAAAAAGTCATTTGATGCGATGTCGGGGGAATAGGGTGGTTGAGGTAGGATTTCTTTCCCGTTTTTCGCCAAAAAACAGGTCACCGAGTGCGCTGTGTGAGGGCGAGCATTGTCATGGTGTAGGATCCAGTCACCATTAGTCCATTTTCTGGCCTTTTTTTTTTGAATCGCTTCCCTTAGATGGCGAAGAATACCCGAACACATTTCATTAATAACTGTTTGGCCTGCAGGAAGATACTCATGATGAACAATGCCCTTGTTATTCAAAAAAGCGACCAGCAACACCTTGTTCCTGGATTTCAATATCCTGGATTTTTTGGGTCTAGGCTCACCCTGATCTCTCCACTCGGCAGATTGACGCTTGGTTTCAGGGTCATAGCCATAGACCCATGTCTCGTCGCCTGTGATTATCTTGTCTTTCCATTCCGGATCCGTTCTTGTCATTTTCAACATGTCCTCACAGGTTGCAAGCCGACACATTTTTTGCTCATTAGTGAGGAATCTTGGGAAGAATTTTGCAGGAGTCTTTTTGAGCTTCAAATCTTCGGTTACGATCCTTCCAATCGTTGATTTAGAGATGCCTGTGTCTTGCTCTAGCTCCAGCAAAGTGGTTTGAGGATTTTCTTTTATCAAATCGTTGTTTTTTTGCAGATTTTCATGAGTCTTTTGAAATTTTGGGCTTCCTTAACGAGGATCATCTTCAACGGAAATTCTGCCAGCTTTAAATCTAGAATGCCATTCAAAAACAGTTGTTCTCTTTAGGGCGTCATTGGGGAATGCTTTATTAAGCATTTCAAAAGTTTCGGTTTCTGATATTTGAAGTTTTACACAAAATTCTATGCAAATCCTCTGCTTCAATTTTTGTTCCATCATAAAATCGCCGCAGTGCTAGGTGTGTGTGCGTAACCTTTAAATAAATTAGAATAACCTTGGCGCGCGCGCACATACCGCCTCGATATTGGTACCACCGTGTTGCCAGATATTTTTCTATAATAAACAGTCAAATTCATTTACATTTTTCATTTATTTATTTTTTTATGGACACAGTCCGGGAACTTATGGGACATACCTTGTATGTCAGAGTTTGAAACTGGTCGTGTCATTGGATTGAAAGAGGCTGGTTGGTCTAATCGCGCGACATCTGTGTCGAAGTGATGCGGCTATTAGGCGATGTTGGCAAAAGTGGGTCAACAACGGAAGTATGCAACGTCAGGACGGCAGCGGTCGACCAAGGGCAACAACAGAACGGGAGGACAGAGCGATTGTCAGAACGGCTGTCGCAGCACCGGAATCCACGGTATCTACCATCCAACATGTGACCGGCACACAAGTGTCCAAAATGACCATCAACAGGCGACTGAGAGAGCGGAATCTAAGAGCTCGCCGACCGTTACGATGCCTACCCCTCACACCCGTGCACCGACAAGTCCGACTACAGTGGTGTCGGGAGCGATCAACTTGGAACTGCGCTGACTGGGGACGTATAGTCTTTAGTGACGAGTCCCGTTTCTTACTGTGTCCTGACGACCGTCGCAAACATGTCTGGAGACGTCCTGGGCAGAGTGTGGATCCTGGCCTTGCTGTCGAACACCAGACAGGTCCACAACAGGGCGTTATGGTCTGGGGTGCCATTTCATTTGATAACAGGACCCCATTGGTAGTCATTCCTGGCACCCTGACAGCACAACGGTACGTAGATGACATTCTACGGCCTGTTTTGTTGCCGTTCCTCTCACATCACCACGGGCTTTCTTTTCAACAAAATAATGCCCGGCCACTCACGGCACGTGTTACTATGGATTGTCTTCAATCTTGCCAAACTCTTCCGTGGCCAGCAAGGTCGCCTGATCTCTCGCCCATAGAGCACATCTGGGACGTGATAGGATTGGCAAATGGCAAAGACGATTGCAACCATCCCGGAATGTTGACTATTTAGCCCGACAGTTGGAGACAATTTAGCAAGAAATCCCGCAGCACACCATCCAGAATCTTTATCAGTCCACTACACGCCGGGTGGCAGCCTGCATCCAGGCCAGTGGGGGTCCAACGACATATTGACATTCTCAATTTGTGACGATCAAACTCTGAAATAAAACAATTAATTGTTCTGAAATTTTAATCGTTTTCCCCCCTATACATGCTATTTACATACACCAATTTTTGTCCTAATCTGACAACTCCTTCTTGGTGTGTCGATTTTTTGTTATAGATATATATAAAAATATATACAAGTCGTCATTGGTAGCGCCCACCGCGGGAAAGACTCCGCCACCGATGGACTGCGAGTTCTTCCCCACAGAGTGGCAGGTCTAGGTGATGGCTCGAGTTACCCACCTCAAGACCAAGATGGTACTTGTAGGTGGTAGCCTTCGTCACACTTGTTATTGCCTCGGGATGGAGGCCGACACCAAGAGAGAGATATATATTTAGGACATTTTAACCTCATTCAAATATTACAAACTCTTTTCATTGTTCAATAACACTGTGTAATACGATATTTGTTCCTCAGTTCTTACTATGTTTTTCTGGTGTATTAAGACATACATAAAATTTATAGATAGCAAAATATACACTTCAAACTTCGGTTTTGAGTCTAGAACATCTATTTATTTGTCAAAATTCAAGTGGGAAACAAGAAAAGGCCTAATAAGGATAAAGCATTAAAAAAAAAAGAAATAAAAATTAACATATTTTCTGTCAATCTAGGCGTCTAAAATTTTGCATACTTTATTGTCATTAAGATTGATCGATTGTGTAAATTTTTAGAATTCTAGATAGTCTGAAAGTATGTTAAAAATTGATTACAGCCTTCTAAACTTACTTCTTGAATACCTAGAAGTCATAAAATCTGTATAATTGCATTCTCATCGGGATTGAGCAAGTGTGCAAATTTTAGGCTTTTGCGTCGTCTGGAAGTATGTTAAAATTTGATTACAAAATTCTTGAACAGTCATGCAGGTAAGTTAAATAAAAGCTTCTTTTCTTCAAAGAAAAAATTGCGCGTACCTATGCGATTTAATAACACGTGATTAACATTTTACATCAACATTTTTTTTAATTAGAAAAAAAAAAAGTGCCCAATGCGGGATTTGATCCATGGTCGTAGAGGTCGAAAACCAATGGTTTAGACCACCCTTCCACCGATCACTTTAATCATCGATCCCTTTAAACAAACGTAATAATCATCAACAAGTCATTAAACATCTTCAACCAGCCTTTAAAACTCTTCAGCAAACATCGCCATCTTCAACCAGACATTCCACCATAAACCGCCATACCATTCAATAAAGGAATCCCGACAGCCCTACCACCCTCACTATACAACAATTTTAATCACTATCACCATTCCCCCTTCACATCTTATGTATTATGTAATCCCAATAAAGTTAAATTCCTACATAGATCACCTTCCAAATAAAAATATTAGAAAATCCAATTAACCGCCATATTCCTCTCAGACCAATTAAGCCATTCCTACATTTAACACCAGATACCTTGTTAACACCCTAATTGACTTGAATGATTCGTTAAACTATAAATTTCTAAACAACGTATCTAGAACGCACAAAATTATTTGGTATTCTTCTTTCACATCAAAATTTGCAATTGTTCCTGCGGAGAAACTGAACAAACTGCTCTTCACTTTATCTACGACTGTCCAACTTTACAGAAGTGAGACATCGTTTGTTCCCTGATCTAAATGATCTAACTCTTACAACCGCCACTTTCTCTATATAAATTTTATGAACTCTGTCGATTAATACATGTAAATTTGTAAATATTTAATTCTAAGTTTTAATTTGTTTGTTGTTTTGTTTGTTTCCTCTGTAATAGGCGCAAATATTTCAATATCGCGTCTGATTGATTAATAAAATGAAAAAAAATAAATAAAAATAAAACATTAAACTTGTACCAAATAATCCAGGTACATCACAAAACTTATTCTATTTACAACCCTCTACACTACTTCCTGTTGTTCCGAATTACTTTTTCAATTTCACATATCCTAATTATAGGTAAAGTATATCCTTAAACCCACTAGATTCAGATTAGAGTAGAAAAACTTTTATTACACATGAGCCGTTGACAAGCAAACAAAAATAGTCTTGTTAAATATTTCATTGATATATTTGATCCATCCTTCCAACACACAAAACACTATGGCAAGCCAACAAAGGTTTCCAGTTTGCACCAACACGCGATGGTTGCATTGGCCACACGGTCTCGAATTTCTCGCACACCAATCTCTAATTCCCTCAAATATTCCCATCGCACATTTCAGGAATTTCTCCACATCTATTTCAATACATCTACCATTAACTCTATTCCAGAACAGCAGATTTACACACCCAGGATAGAGGACATTGTGACTGCTGAGATATATGGAGACATCTGAGTCTCTTCATTGGAAACGATAACAACAGAAAATTGGCATGGACCCAGAACAGCAGCTTTATACATCAAGATAGTAGACATTGCGACTGCTGTGATAGAGATGCATGGAGACATCTGAGGCTCTTCATTAGACACGACAACAACAGAAAATTGTCATGGACCCAGAACAGCAGCTTTATACATCCAAGTTAGAGGACATTGCGACTGATGTGATATAGATGTATGGAGACATCTGAGGCTCTTCAATGGACACGGCAACAACCAAATTAACTCTATTTTTATATGCACATTTTGAATCATTCTAACGCTTTTAAGTATACTCTCTCCAGCTAGTTAACTAATTTATATATATCCTTTCGAATGAATCACACACTTTCTATTTCTTTAAGAACTAATTTAGCCACATATACAACTTTTACTTAGTAAAACGTAACTACTAGGTACAAATTCTCTCTCGACCTTCTATTTAGCAAGATGACATTTTAAAATAATTAAAAAAGGTTTCTGGAGATGTGAGTTTATTTTCATTTTATCAAAGCATTCTCAAGCTTTCGGCTATCTCTGCCCTTCTACAGGAGAACATAAATAAACGAATAAAACACCGCCAGATGTCAAGCTATCATAAAACAGATCATTCTTTCTCTCATCATTTTTCTCGACCAAAGTTTCCATCTCCCATTTCCAAATACATCTGATAGGACAACCCATATGGAATACCTTCAGTCGAGGCCCTTTTGTATAAAATGGCAAAAAAGAACCTACCTGGAGGCATCATCCGAATGACAAAAAGCTTCCTTTGTGACAGAAACTTTAGAGTAAAAGTCAAAGATGCTCTGTCAACCCCAAGGAAAATTCGAGCAGGAGTCCCTCAAGGGTCAGTCATCGGCCCCACCTTCTTCAATATTTTTATTGATGACTACCCTTGCCCCAATGAAATGTCCCTACATCTATACGCAGACGACGCCGCAACTCTAGTCTCAGCCTTCAACTTCGATACCATCTATCTCAAACTTCAAGAAGCACTGGTATTCGTTAATATTTGGTGCGACGAATGGCGGGTTGAATTGAACCCACAAAAAACCGAAGATATACTCTTCTCAGACAAAAGACTAAAAGTGAAGAAGCCCTTAGAAGATCTAGGCTTCCCTGATGAATCCATAAAATGGAAGGACAGCGTCCGCTACCTGGGCGTTATCCTTGATCAACACCTGACCTTCCAAGAACACGTGCAAAACCGAATAAACCTCGCAAAAGCAGCCCAGCACCGACTAGCACTATTTTTAGGGAACAAGAGCAAACTATCCCTACACTGCAAACGTACCATATACACGTCTATTATAAGACCAATCCTAACTTACGGCCACCCAGTCTTCATAACCGCAAACAAAACTACACTGAAAAAATTCGAAAGTCTCGAAAACCAGGTATTAAAGAAAATAATAGGTGCCCCATGGTTTGTCAGAAGTAGTATCATCAGAAAGGACCTCAATTTAGAAAATATAAATGATTTCATAATAAAACAAGCTTTCAACTTTTACGATAAATCTGAAAATCTCGAAAATATTACATTCAGAGAAGCCTGTAACTACAAACAAGAACTGTAGAGAAGGAAACCAAAGCCAAGGCAACTCCTATATCGATTGAGAACAAATGTAGAAAAATGGAAAAATCTTAAGAAAAAACACGTTAAAGAAAAAAAAATGAATAAAAAATAACAGAACATATTAGAAAAGTACACACCTATTTAAAGACCGCGCGCCAGGCTCTAACCTTGTAAAGATGTGAACCTGTCAATGTGAAGAACGTGTACATATAATTCATTGTTAATATCATAAGCTAGGTTGCTCTTTTTGAGCGGCACCTAATAAAGTTATTTTTGAACTGGAACTTTTTGAACTGGATACCTTCAGTATACTGTAGATGGACCAATGCTTACAATCATGTAATGTCGCATTGCATCACAGTACCAGGAGCAGTCTATCCTGTGTCCACACATCTAGACTTCCCAATTAGCTCACCCAATAAGTCAATATACTTTCTAATATTTTAAAATTACAAAATATTTTCTCACAATGAGTTTCTTTTTATTTCAAAACGCTAGCTTTCAATCGATAATCGCTCTTCAACGGGCTTAATAAAACATCGACTATATCCTACAAGAAATATTTACAAAAACATACGCGCGCAGCGTGGGTATTTACAACTGAAAATTTTAATTGATATGTAATTTAACAATGTTATGGAATATGTCTATTTACATTTTTAGGGCATCCAGAACCTATAAAATTGATCTATTGATATTTTTCTGAGATATCTAAGGTTTTGAGATGGTATCTTCCTGTTTATGCTGTTATATTCATTGGAAACGAGAGATTCTAAGAGAAACCGTTGATATATGTTCTTAATATTTTTGTAGTGGAATTTAGTTTCTGTTTTGTTGAATTGGTGTCCGGTCTGTGCAATATGTTGATAGATCATAGAACGTTGGTCTTTTATTCTGATATTTCTATTGTGTTCGTTAAGTCTAATTTGTATCGATCTTCCTGTTTCACCTATGTAGGTAGCATTGCAGTCTTGGTATCGGATTGAGTAAATTGCATTGGTTTGAAATTTAGGTTCCAGTTGTTTTTCAGATTTAGTTATGGGATTTCTAAGAAGTTGACCTATGGATTGATGGTTACTAAAATACGTTTGAATTCCTTGTCTGCAAAGAATATGTGCTATTTTTCATTACATTTTGAATAAGGGAGAATGCATTTGTTTCTATATACCTTAGCTAAGTAAGAGGTTATTCTTCACAATTTATCAATAGACACAGTTTTAACGCCTCGCCACATAGAACATCGACCCAAAATTTGTACACTTGCATTGTTCATTGAACTTAGCCAGTCTCAATATTTCATACTTCTATGTGGTCTTGAAGCATATTAAAATTATACTACAAAATTTGAAAGGCTATTTGGAAATTTATCCATTCCCGGCCACACCCTGACAATCCAGAAGTCTGACAATTTGTCAACTTGCATTGTCATCAGGTTCTAAAGAGTGTACAAAATTTCAGATTTCTACGTGCTCTAGAAGTATATTAAAAATTTATTATAAGATTTGTGGACAGACAGATATGGAAGCAAGTTGAATGATAAAAGCTTTTAAAATAGAGTTGAATAAGTCATTAATATTCTATTGAAGATTTTACGATTATAAATTTCTAAATATTGTGATATATTAATTTATTTAAAATATATTATAATTTATTTTTTTTTTATAAAAATGTTCTATAGAGAGAGAGATATTTATAGCTCACGTTCCTGGAGTGAAGAACATCAACTACCCTTCTATGTATAAATCACAATTATATATTATTTTTTATTCATTAAAAAATTAATTAATTAATTCCGACGTCTCGGTGACAAACTGACTCTATTCCCAGAGGGTTTCCTCAGAGAATTATAGACACATGTACGTCAGAAATTTCTGAGGTTTGCTAATGTAATTGTTGCTGAAAAATTGAGAATTGAGAATTCTGTTTGTTAGCGCTGTGCTATGGCCGTCCCATGGATGGTATTTGCTCTGGTGATGGGTGTAGGTAAAGGTAAGGGAATGGAGAAAGATGTAAGGATGAAATATAAGGTTTTCCCAAAAGTCCGTAACATTTTAAAGAATAAATTTCGTTTTTATTAAAATATTGTTTTTCTTATTACTTTTGGCGAATAATATTTTTACGCTGAATACATAATAATACATAATACAATTACTTTATTCATAATACATAGACATTATATATAACAACGAATAATGTTGGTATTTCAAAATTTTGAAAATGTTTATGAAATTTTTGGACAACCTTGTATTTGTATCTTTTACCATCGTTACATATTAAACTGGGATTAATAAAGAACTTGACAATGTATAGAAACGCCACTGGGTTTCCACTTGTCATTTTCTTGATATAAAATGTCATGATAAAATCTTGAGACCTTTTTCTTCTCCGAATTTTTTGCTCGTTTCTTTGTCCATATTTCTATTAACATCTTCTCTGTTATATTTGTGATATTTAGCAACAACAACAACAACAAAAAACTTTATTAAGACATTTTAGTCTTATACAGATTTTCCAAGCAGAAATGTAGGATACATGCAGGAAAAACAGTAATAGTACATTAATGGTAATATGATATTTATATACAGGAATAATTAATTAAGACAATCAAGATAATAAATAGATTATTCTGGGTAAATTGGAGGAAAATAAATTTATAATACATGGATTTACCACGGATTCTCTGCAAATGAAGATAAGAAAAGTAAAAGCTAATGATATTTTTGCTTGTTTTCTATTTGATTTATTTTAAATAATATATTGTAACACGTGTAGTAATGATAAAATACAAATCTGCGGGGGCCGAGAGACATCCTTCCAGCCTGCTGGGATGACAGACCACGGCAAACATACAAGTGGGGGCCTGGAAATAGTGCGGATGGCCACTGCTGTGTGACGTGGCAGATAGGCGGAAGTCAATGAGAACCCAATGTACATTCTAGGGTGTTGTCCTTTTGTCTTCCTTTATTGACTTCCTATATAAATGTAGCTAATAAGTAATACCAATAAAACACTAACTTTGAACTAATTTCTGGGCCATCGCTGGTCTATTAAATCGACATACCACAAATCGGAGAATAATACGGGAATTAAAATTCGTTTCAAAGTGGTTAAAAATAGTAAAATATAGATGAAAGGCCTATTCAACAAACAGGTCTACAATCACAGCCAGTCTTATTGAAGTTTTCCCTTAATAAATCTAAAGAATCAGTATATCCAAGAGAGACTATACATTTTACTAATAAATTTAGAGAACTCTACCTATGTAGGGAATCATATCATTTTATTTCTTATAATTTTAAATCATATTATTTTATTTCATATAATTTTATTTCTTATTATTTTAAATCAATAATTATAAATAGCAAAATAATAAACAACAGCCTAATTCTAAAAAATATGATCATAATCAATTCTCTTGTTATTGTTGTAGACGACGAACACACTTGTTTTTGTATAAAAACGATAATAAAATTACACACACACACACTAGCTAAATTTAAAGTGATTTAGTAATTAATTCTTGAATTATAAATATTTTGTAACACGCCTGCAGCCGCCCCAACACCTATAACAAAACATAATGTTAAAATTTGATTATCATACTTTATTTTATATGATGCATTAGTGTGCCATCTTTTATAAGAAATTTGAGCTATATTTGACGTGTATGATTCTTTTTAAAATATATTAATTTAATACTGCCCTTACTGCAATGATAAAATAATTAGAGGGCCTTGTTATTAGTGGTGAACCGCTGGGAAGGTTCATCACTTATTAACCAGGCCCTTCCATTATTTTATCATTGCAGTAAGGGCAGTAGTAAATTTATATATTTTAAAAAGAATCATACACGACAAATATAGCTCAAATTTCTTATTTTATCTATTCTCTCAATATATAAGATGAGACATATCACCCTACATTCTTAATTTCATTTAAGTTACTAAAAATATAGAGTTTCAAAATTAAAAAATAATATTATAATGATAATTTTTTACATAAAAGAGTTTTTATATAAATTTATCGATTTTTCAAATCATCTATTCCAATTTGATTAATCCTAGTTTATGATATTTGCCACAATGAATAATATGTGAAGGTTATTCACATATTAAACAAAATGTTAACGCTGGATTCGATCCCTGTTCATGGCTGTCGGGAATCGAGGGTGTTACCCACTTGTCCACCGACTCTTTTTTTTTTAATTCAGAATTCTCTGCCAACTTAAATCAGACTTTTATTTTAATTTACCATTTTTTTGTACCTTTTATTTTGTATTATTTTCGTATTTTTAATTCCGGCGCTTTCGGTAAAATATTTAATTTTTTTCACATATATATACCTTTAATACTGCTGCATATTAATAATATTTTTTACTTTTGTCAGAAGAAATTATTATTTTTTTGAACAAATATATGCAACTTTTCTACTTAACATATTACAGACTCTTAATAAAAAGAGTTGCGGCGATATATGATTCCCTCTTTCTATATTACAGACAGTTTGAAGGTTTGGAAATTTGAAATTATCGTTTTCATTAGGAATGCGCAAGTGTTTCAGTTTTCAGGCTTCTATGTCGTCTGGTAGTATATTAAAAGTTGATCGATAAATTTAAAAACCACCAGAAGACATACTATCTGGAATACAGACAGACACACACACACATATATGTGATGATTTAAGACCATGGAATTGTTGTAAATAGTCCAGATATCTACTACCACATGTTCCACCACGTGACTGTATATAACTTCTTATTTACTGCAAATAGAAAGCCTCAACTATCATCAATCTGTACCGCGTAAGAATCTAATAAAGTATAGCAACTGTACAGATAGAAGGAATGGAGACTAACAGGAGAAAATTAAGGTTAAAACTAATTAGGCTTAGGTGAAAATAGGAGAGAAGGCCTAGCAAACCCAGTCCAACTTTTACGAGGTCGTGGCCCTCCTGGATAATAAAACTTCCCCCCCCCCTGTTTACGTCACAAAAGGGCAGCGACTTGTTCGGACCCAGCTCAGCTATAAAAGGAGGTCCCGATCCTCAGTTAGTCAGTCCTTAGTCAGCCTTTGTTTCAGCACCAGTCCGCCGGACGCTCCAATAAAAGGTAAACCCGTTCCTGCCAGAAATCTCCTCGTCCCATTCCTTCTTGACGTTCAAACGCTTCTCAGTGGAATCTCTGTTTGTTTATTTCACCTTTGGCCCAGCTGTGTCGCCTTCCACCACGACTGCACGGTAGAGTTGACATCGAGGTTCGTCTAGCATCAGGTAACACTGGTCCCAGAGGTCCCAAGCTATCATATATATATATATATATATATATGTGAATATAATATTTAATAATTAATCCTAAAACACATTCGAAAAAAAGGGGTTAGAGTTGTAAAAGGTTTTATAGAGATGTGAGTGCGTATAAAGGAGCTGCAGTGAAATTTATTTGAATTGTGCGGTACTTTTTTAAAATCTCTGAAGTTAAATTAAAATAGGATTTATCTCAAATATTATTTTTATTAATCTGTTTTTTTTTTTAATTTCGTTGATAAAAATGATGAACAAATATTCATTATTTTGTAAAAAAATATTTTCGCTCTTCTTTATCGATTTCGTTTTTTTTGAAATAATCCATTAGAAATAAAATATTTTATCAAATTAATAAAAGAGATAAAAATGGAAATAACAAATTCCAAATACACATATGTTAAGAAAATTGAATCTGGGTCTTTTGCAACAGTATATAAAGCTATTTTAAAATCAAATAGAATGGAGCAATTCGCTATAAAAATCAACAAAAAACCAGCAATTAACGAAATTAAGATGCTTAAACAGTCCGAAGGGAAATATGTAGTGAAATGTTTTGAAGATTTTATAACCGAAGAAAGTAAACATATTATTGTAATGGAATACTGTCCCCTCGACCTGTTTTCTTTTTTAGACTATGGAATTGGGAAAAAGATAACTCTGGAAGAAACACGACATATCTGGTGGCAAATTGCAACAGGAATCAAACATCTTCATGATCTTGGAATCATACATCGAGATGTGAAGCCAGAAAATATTCTAATCTCTTCCAATGGAGATTGTAAACTGGCTGATTTCGGATTTGCACGTGAACTGTATAATGACAAATTGTTAGAAACGGTGTTTGGAACAGTTGCTTATAATGCTCCTGAGAAACTTTATGGACTATCAAATTATGACTACAAAGTGGATACCTGGAGTATGGGAATGACATTTGCCAATCTTTATGCGGATGATGATATCATTAAAAGCACCAATTCCAAAGAAGCAATAAAGGTACTCGAAAGAATATTTGGAAAAAGTAAAGTGAGGCAAGCCATAGATCCAAATTTACCTTGTAGTGAAACCACGGCAAATTTGAAAGTGTTTAAGAAAATTCCTAGAGTAGCTCGTGCTCTTGTATTGGAGCTCTTGGAATGCAACAGGATAAAAAGACTCTCAGCTGAACAATGCCTGAGTCACAAGTTTTTTTCAGGTCAAAGAAACCCACCAATTAGGCACATTAAAAAAATCCTTGAGTTGAAAGAAAAGTCAAATCAATAAAGTAGAAAATTTCTAGTTATTGACGAGAGACTAACTTTATATTCAACAAGAAACATTATTTATAAAAAACCTTTCTGAAAAAATTAATCTTCTCAGAATTTTTATTATTTAAATGAATATAATATTTTTTTTGTAAATTTATTGAAAAGGGGGATTCTCCTAAAGCTTGTAACATATAAATAATAAAATAAAATTAGCGTTTATTTATATATATTAGTTGATTTCTGTTCCACTAAATGGCGTTCTGCCATCTAAAAAGCACATGTGCTACTGCTCAGGATAAACCTTCTTTATTTTTATATATATATTTGTGGTGATAATTTAAATTATAAACATAAGATAAATAACTGTTTTCAAATATCTAAACATTCTCTAGATAAGAGGATATCACTCTAAAAGAATAGTTTTTATTGACAAAAAATACCATTTTTATTATTTAACAAATCTTTGGTAAAAATAACATCTCCCTAAAGAACACTTTTACTCTGAAATTAGATTTCCTTTATAGAGGTAGTACTGCATATATAAAAACGTTTGAGATAAAAAATAAACGATAGCAATACGTTTCTTTATACATGAAATTTTATGCAAGCTTTCGGATCTTTTCAATCCTTCCACAGGCCAAGCTGTAAACTGAGAGAAAAGAGTATATATAGAAGTACAATATTATTTACATACACCTAACGAAAAATAAAAAATAAAAATGAAATAAACATAACGTAATATATAAATTTACATATTCGAAAATTAGACGTAAGTACTCGTTATGAGTGCCATTGACAGCTGGATTTTGGGACAGAAACACCTCCGAATAGAAGTTTGGAAAAGGTACCTGGACGACATTTTTTGCATATGCCACAAGGATGACGCCCTATTGGTGTTAAAAACTCTAAATTCTTACCATACACGTCTCACTTTTACAATAGAACATGAGTCGCACAAAGTTCTGCCATATTTGGACATTCTTTTTATCAAAACTGATTAATCATACCATACAACAGTTTATTACAAAAAATCCATTAAACCATCCTATCTCCTTTTTGATTCATATAACCCAATAGGCCACAAACTCACAGTCGTCAGAACACTCACGAAAAGAATACATACGCACTGCTCCACCCCAGCTTTCAAAAAATTAGAAAAGAAAACCATCATCAGTAATCTAACATCAAGAGGCTATCCACTTCCCCCTTTATACTTAGACATAGTTTTAACCCTTCCAAACACACTCAGCCCGAAGTAAACCGTAACACTTGCATTATACCTTATTCTTTTGAAAATCAATCAATAACCCACTCCCTTAAAAAATTTGGTTTAAGAACCTTTTTCACCAACCACCTCTCAATAGGTCAAATACTCCGGAACCCCATCACCAGATCCAATATTAAGAAACGTCCGACCAGCAACCATATGCCATTTACTCCGTATGCTGCCAAGATTGCAACGCAACATATGTGGGTGAGACTGGCCGCTTCATTTATAACAGAATTTTTTTTTTTTTCCGAGCATAATAGAAATTTAATAAACAAAGATCCCAAATCTTTGATCTTTCAGCATACCTCAAAAACCGGCCAAACCTTTCCGACCCAATCTGTCATTACCATAACATTAGATCCAAACATCAAAGATTATTAATAGAATCCTTCGTCTCTCATGATTTAAACAGCATCAACAGGCGGATAGAACTACCATCTCAGTACCATTCATTCAGGAAAAAACAGCCCAGCCCTTCCTTTCCATCAGATTCTTCCTCATCTTCCCCAGTTTGACCTTCACAACCATAGCCCCACATACCATAATCAATTTCTGTTTTGTCTGCATATAGATAGAATTTTACTTACGTCTAATTTTCGAATATGTAAATTTATATATTACGTTATGTTTATTTCATTTTTATTTTTTATTTTTCGTTAGGTGTATGTAAATAATATTGTACTTCTATATATACTCTTTTCTCTCAGCTTACAGCTTGGCCTGTGGAAGGATTGAAAAGATCCGAAAGCTTGCATAAAATTTCATGTATAAAGAAAAGTATTGCTATCGTTTATTTTTATCTCGTACATTATAGCAATTCTTTTGTTCATAAAAACGTTTATAAATCGATTTACATATTTTCAAGATATCTTAATATTTTAAAATAAATATTTATATTTTCTAGAACTTAATACTGTAAGGTACAAGTTAATTACACCGTTTTTACAATTAAATAAATATAAAATATTTGGTTTTCTATATTGATATTTTAAGTTTGTTGTTTTCACATCACATATTTATTTTCCCTATTGAATTTTCAATTGTGTTCTTGAATTTGTTACATCAGTATATTCCAGCATATTGTAGTTTATATAAGGCAATAAAGGGCCATCTATTTATAGCAATTGAAAACATTAAGACACGAATGTTTCACACATTTATCAAACTTCTACTGTTCTTACTGCGTGAAAAAAGGGCTTGGCTAATCAGTGGTTGAATCATATTTAAAATCGTGCATCACCAACAAATAAACAAATACTATATATGTAAATAAACAGAAGCACATATTTAAAATAAAAAGGGTCACCTTTTTTATTTTCTAATAAAATTATTTTTTCGAATAAAATTTTATTTAATTTTATGCTCTCAATTCGACATCAAAATTTTCTATAACTTTCTTTAAATATTTTAAAAACCTTTATATATATATAATTCTACTTTTTTTTTCACATAAAAAATCAATTCTTTATCTTCATACTTCTGATATTTATTGTGATCTTGCACAGTTCTCCAGTTTCATTTTCTCGATATAATCTTTCATAGAACAATCTTGAAGAAAATCCTTCTTCTCCAATTTCATTTTCTTTCTTCTCTCTCTTTTGGTGGATTAACAACTTTGCCTTCTTTGCTATTAAATTTCAGAAGCTTTTTCGTATTTGGAATTCCAAGATTTTTCCCGTCCAAATTTTTATAATATCCAATTCATTACAGATCATGGCAATTTTGGGAAATTTTTGGCAACTATCGGCGCGGTGAAGGAACCAGGATGCTTCTGCGGAGGTGAAATTCAAGACGCGAGACATCTACTTCTGGACTGCCCAATTTTCCGGGATTTTAGGGAAAATAGATTTGGTCGTATTGGACAGCTTGATGAATTTGTAGACAAAAAAGAAAAGTATAAAAATTTTGATCAATTTTGTAAATACATATACAACTTTCTCTTGAATTGGAAAAAAGAGATGGAATCTTAGAAAAAAAAAAAAAAAAGAACTGCGATGCTTGCTCTGTGTGTTTTGCTTTGTTGTTTGCTTTTCTCTTTGGACAATTTTCTTTAGTTAATTTATGTAAAATAATGAATTGAACAGGATTGTATATAGCCGAATTGCTGTAATGCAGTGAAAGGTATTGACGCTAATATCCCTGAGTTTGGGATATCGCGTTTCATGATGTTAATAAAGTTTAATAATAAATTCCCTCTTATATATTTTCTATTTCTTTTCAATAAAATTGTAAAACGACATTTGAAATACTATCCCGCAAACTTGCCGCCAGGAGGCGAAACTGACCGGACGTGCGTCGCTAGGCTCCGCTAGTTCCGGTAAATATTGTTTTAAATATTCATTTTACTTATTGTATAATTTATAAAAGTTTTATAAATTGTTTAATTAAAAATATTATAACCTTTTTTTTTAATTGGCAATCGCTGTTTAAGAGTTTAGTCATTTTTGAAAGCCTTTTCAATTGTTGTTTTCGCACAAATATGCAAAAATAGAATATGGAAATAATTATTCAAACATTAAATGATAAGTTGGATGAAATTTATAACTATTTTGACAAAAAGGTTCAACAAAATCAAAAAAAATCTAACTAAAAATGATATTACATTTTTGTCAACTATGGTTAGGCAAACCAAGGATGGTATTTCAACTTTAAAAGAAATAAATAACCAAGATATATTGGAACTAATGAAAACAACAATTACAGATGTTATGGACCAAAAACTGAAAGGGATCCAAGATGAATTAGTCAAAACAACTCCAACATATGCTCAAGTAGCTCGTACAGAAACATCACAAGATTACATAAAAAAAAAACAAAATTTACATAAGGAGTTCACAATAGTGGCAACACCTATAAATGTGGAAGATAATACAAAAATGTATCAAACTATATCAGGCAAAGTTAAAAAGCTTAGGGACGAAGGAAAAAAAATAAAGATTAACAAAATTATAAATGCTAGGAAATCTGTAATAATAAAGACCCCTACAGAATCAGACATGGAATCTCTAAATGATGAGTTAGGCAGGGCAGAGGAACTCGCAAATATCAGCAAAATTTTTATCCCCAAACCAAGAGATCCTACAGTAATAGTCAAAAATGTTAATAAACTTACAGAAACCGCTAATTTTACTAAAACAATCTGCAGTATGAACCCTGAATTGAACGAAATGGAAAATGATATCCATGTTTTGTTTAGCATGAAATCGAATAAGCCCCACCACAACATAGTTCTTAGGGTTTCTCCAAAGGTTTACCGAATCCTTAAAAATATGAATAATAAATTATATACTGACTTTGAACGCTGTTTTGTGGAAGATAAGATTCTGGTAAAACAATGTCAGAAATGCCTTCAATTTAATCCCAACCATAAATTGGCCGATTGTACTAACGTCGAGATATGCAAATTATGCGGCGCGCAAGGAATTCATGACTGTTCAAAAATTTGCAATTGTTATAACTGTCTAAAACATCCTAAATTTAGAAACTCGCCGAATCATAGAGCTAATTCCTCGGACTGTCCTCTATACAAAATACAGATAGACAGAATTATTCAACGAACGAGATATGATCCAACCGACAATTAGGCAAATTTCGCAGCTAAGATTTCTGTTTATTTAGTTTGAATATCATGCAGGGAAAAGGAATTAAATGTTTACAACAAAATGTAAGAAAAAGTATCTTGGCACTGAATGAGCTTCAAGCTTCTATAAAAGACAACCCACCAGATATCATCCTAATACAGGAACCTTATCTGATTGATAGAGATGTAATTTTCGATTTGGAATCTCAAATAGTGCATTCAACGACAGATGAACAAATTTATACTGCAACGATCTTTATGAATAAGAGTTTAAAATTTAATAAAATCAATAAATTCACAAACTCCTTTTGTACAACCACTTCTTTAAATTCAGCAAAATCAAATACTATTATCGCAAACTTTTATATACATCCACATAGATTTAATGACACTCATAGAAAATTTATCCAAGAGCTTCTGGAGACCTACAATCAACAACCTATTATACTATGTGGTGACTTTAATTCTAGACACCCAGTCTGGTTTGATCCGACAACAAACTCCAATGGTTTCAAATTCCACTCCATCATAGATGAACATAACCTATTTATTCATAATCTTAAGATACCCACCTGCCGAAATTCTAGCTTTATAGATCTTACGATTTCAAACAAAAAATCAATAGGTTTGGTACAAAACTGGAAGACGACTATATTGACGCACATTTCAGATCACGTAGCAATAACCTTTGACATTTATCACAATTTTAACAGGCAAAGGACAGTTCAAAACTCAACATGGAAATTTATAGAAAAAGATGCTGATTGGAAAACATTTACCGAAAAAATAGCAATACAAGACGTAGATAATATTATCACCATGATAAACCACGCGTCAAACATCAAAGATATTGACAACATTGTAAAGACTCTCACACAAATAATTAAAGAGGCAGCTTATCTGTCACTAAATGTCAAGACAAGAAGCGGAAATCATAAAACAAATACATACTGGTGGGATGGGAAGCTGGAGAAAATGAAAAACGATTTCCACTATATTAGAAATTTGTATTACCGACATGGAAAGGTCCTTGAAAAGACCTATAAATCAATGAGAAATAAATATTTAAATAAAAGTAAAAAGGCAAAAAGAGCGAGTTGGAGAATTTTTATAGAAGAAAGTCATTCAAATAACTCATTTGGTAATGCTTATAGGATATTCAAGTCATTGAGATCGAAAAATAGAAATTTAGGATTACCACTAATAGATAATTTACCAGATCATTTAAAGACCGACAAAATAAAAAGTTTAATGAACGATCTATTTCAGGATGATATTGGAGGTTTGGATAAAGATGATCATATTTTGATTAGAAATTATACGCCTAAATATAAAAATAAAAGTAGTGTTTATATCGAATCTAAGGAAATAGAGGAAACAATTTTAAAAACAAATATTAAAAAAGCACCGGGCCCTGATTACATTAGTAACAATATGATTAGACAGGCTAAAATAAAAATAATCCCAATTCTGCATAAATTATTCAATAAATGTATAGAAATGGGATATTATCCGGATGAATGGAAAAAATCATTCTTAAAAATAATTCCAAAACCAGGCAAAACGAATTATGAAATAAATAAAAGTTATAGACCTATATCATTGACATCTAATCTATCTAAAACATTTGAGAATATAATAAAAAATAAATTAAGTAACTATTATTTAGAGAATAATTTAATGAGCTCAAGGCAGCATGGTTTTATGAAATCTAGATCAACAATTACTGGAATGGATAAAATTATAGAAACTATATTGAAACATAAACAAAAAGAATTGACTTCCTTGATAGCTATAGATATTGCGGGTGCATTCGACAATGCATGGTGGCCTGCTATTATAAAAAGAATGGATAATGATGATGTTCCTTCAGATTTAATACGGATCATAAAATCTTATTTGAATAATGAAAGGGAGGTGAAATTTACATACGAATCAGAAACTTTTTATAAGAAACTAACTAAAGGATGTCCACAGGGTGGACCTTTATCTCCACTTCTATGGAATATTTTGCTAAATGATTTGTTGATAAATTTTGATTCAATGAATGCAGATATTATATGTTATGCAGACGACGTTACAATAATTTGCTGGAATAAGACTATTGAAGGACTAAAAACCGCAAGTGAATACACCTTAAATTATGTGATCCAATGGTGTAATAGAAATAAATTAACGATCAGTACAGAGAAGACTAATATGCTATACCTACATAACAGACAAAAAATACCTATTAAGGTTAATAACAATATAATAATGCCGGTCAAGCAAGTAAAAATTCTGGGAATGAAATTTTCTAATCACAAATGGAAAAACAAAGTTAACTTTACACCGCATGTTAATGATATTCTGTGTAAGGCAGGACGTATGAAAAATTTATTATGTTCACTAAGTGGCAATATGTGGGGTTTAGACACTGAAAAGAGGTTAACTTTATTCAAAACAATCATTAGGCCTGTACTCACATACGGTTCTGAAATTTGGTTCAAATATTTAAACAATCGTTGTAAACAAAAACTGAACTCCATGCAGTACCAGATCATTTTATGGGCAGTTAGAGCATACAAAACCACTTCATCAAACTGTGTGCATAGCTTGGCAAAAATTCCACTCCTAACAGATTATATAGAATCCAGAATAATCAAATTTGATCTAGCTCAAATGTCCATTGAAGATCTAATTACTTACGAACCCTATGCTCCAAGTATAGTCAAATCATTCTTACACGCAAAAATGAATGAAATTTTTGAGAACACTAATGAAATTTTCAGAAGCTTTTTCGTATTAGGAATTCCAAGATTTTTCCGTCCAAATTTTTATAATATCCAATTCATTACAGATCATGGCAATTTTGGGAAATTTTTGGCAACTATCGGCGCCGTGAAGGAACCAGGATGCTTCTGCGGAGGTGAAATTCAAGACGCGAGACATCTACTTCTGGAGTGCCCAATTTTCCGGGATTTTAGGGAAAATAGATTTGGTCGTATTGGACAGCTTGATGAATTTGTAGACAAAAAAGAAAAGTATAAAAATTTTGATCAATTTTGTAAATACATATACAACTTTCTCTTGAATTGGAAAAAAGAGAAGGAATCTTAAAAAAAAAAAAAAGAACTGCGATGCTTGCTCTGTGTGTTTTGCTTTGTTGTTTGTTTTTCTCTTTGGACAATTTTCTTTAGTTAATTTATGTAAAATAATGAATTGAACAGGATTGTATATAGCCGAATTGCTGTAATGCAGTGAAATGTATTGGCGCAAATATCCCTGAGTTTGGGATATCGCGTTTCATGATGTTAATAAAGTTAATTAATCCCGCATGTGTTTCTTTTCAACGAAAATTAAAAATTTATTTCAAGGAGAAATAACGATTATTTCTAACCTTAGTATGAGGTATGAAAGGATGAATTGTGAAGAGTAATGATAAATTCCCATCCCTGGACACTTTTATTTTTCCGTTTATCATTACTCTTCACAATTCACCCTTTCATACCTCATCCAAAAGGTTAGAAATAATCGTTATTTCTCCTTGAAATAAATTTTGAATTTCCGTTGAAAAGAAACACATGCGGGATAGTATTTCAAATGTCGTTTTACAATCACAGGCCGCATTATATTATATTATAAAATTGTGTCTTATAGAAAAAAAAGATGAAAACAAACCTCAAAGAGAATAACATTGAAATTAACTTTTGATCCCACACTCAAACAATTAAAACTTTAAAAACATAGAAAAATGGCCTTCCAACACCTTGTACAACAAGCTTTTACTAACTCACATATCTACTATCAAAAATAAAAATGGCATATCCTGACCAGTAGCACATGTGCTTTACAGAAGGCAGAGCGCCATCTGGTGGAACAGAAATCAACTAAACTTTGATTCAGCCTGCTCCCTGATGGCGCTCTGCCTTCTGTAAAGCACATGTGAGTTTAGTTGATTTCTGTTCCACCAGATGGCGCTCTGCCTTCTGTGAAGCACATGTGCTCCTGGTCAGGATATGCCATTTTTATTTTTGATTTCAACACCTGATCTTTTTATATTTTATTTTTTTCTTTCGTTTTTCCATATCTACTATCGCTATGGGGACTCTGGCACATTTGTAAGTGCAAAGTCGAACTGCTTTTCACATGTGTAGACATGTGGTGCGCTTACAGTAAAAGCAGTCGCTAACTACCCACCATGATTAACATGGCCTGTACCACGTGTACTAGGAATAAGCAAAAAAAAAAAAAAAAAGCTATCGCTATAGTCAATAGGTGAAAAGGGATCAACCAAATGTCTTTCAATAAAATCCTACAATCCAAGTTAGACGAATGTTCTCATTAATATATATAAAAATCCCAGCTACAAATATGATTTTTTTCACACACACAACATTTTATAATACAATATAATGCGGCTTATGATTGTAAAACGATATTTGAAAATTATCCCGCATGTGTTTTTTTTGTGAACGAAAAATCAAAATTTATTTTAAGGAGAAATAACGACTTTTTCTAATATTATTCATCCTTTCATACTTCATTCCTAAGGTTAGAAATAATCGTTATTGCTCCTTAAAATAAATTTCGATTTTTCGTTCAAAGGAAACACATGCGGAATAATTTTCGAATATCGTTCTAAACACAATTATATTATGGTAAAACTTAAATAAAAGGAGTAGCTGATGCTCTAGATCCATTAGTAGAACGGGTCATTTATATTATCATAAACTAGGTTGCTCTTTTTTTGAATGGTACCTAATAAAGTGATTTTGGAACAAGAAGGGTCATTTCTACATCTATAACTATTTAGGTGAAGTTTCTTGATAAACAAAAAAATTTGCTAAAGTTTACTTTTTTATTTAAAGAGACATGCTTCACGCTGTCCATATATGATGAAACGTGAAAGCTCACCTCTTTTTGCATATAATAAAATTAATTGCAAATATAGGTATTTTGATTGAGTATATTTATTTGAAACTAAAACATTGTGTTTTTTGGAAGTTTATATATGGGCAGAACATCTCTATTGTAAAGATAACATTGATTCAATTTAACCTATTTGTAACAAAAAAATATATCCTTATTACAAGGCTGCCCCCCAGGGTTGGTAAACACTTAGTATTCTCACTTTCTTTGCTTATCCCTAGTACACGTAGTACAGACCATGATAATCATGGTGAGTAGAAGTTGACGACTGCTTTTACTGTAAGTGCACCACATGTCTACACATGTGAAAAGCAGTTCGACTTTGCACTTACAAATGTACCAGATCTCTGTTTGGTTAAAATAATGACAGAAGTGGGATACGAACCTACGCCTACAAGAGTAGACTGCGACCTGAACGCATCGTCTAAGACCGCTCGACCATATTATATTGTATACACACTTATTATATACGTTAGATGTAAATATAAGATGTTTACGAACTTTTGGGATAACCTTGTATTTCACTCGGAAAAAAAAGGTAAATCATCGAGAGAGTACTTTTATAATAAATTATTATTTTTTATTTAAGGTAGGAATAGAATATATAAAAGCATATGTAAAAATAATAATTGCATAAAAACTATCAGATGTAGGCAGTCTTCTATACCATAGTAGTTCATGAGTTTATTAAATTTAGTTTTATATTGTTCAACCTGCACAAAGATGTTTATATTTTCAAAAGTTGTTTCTTTGAAGGTTATATTTATATTGTGTCACATAGTTTTATATAATATGTAAATAATAATTAGTATAAATATTTCATCAATGTAATACTCTTGTTGAAGGACGCTGATAAGTCGGTAAGCTTGAAAATAAAAGTTATTCAAAAGGATATGTAGCCCTTGAAGCTTTATATATCTTTATAAATTTTATAATTTTATTTTCTTCCAAAATATATTATTTCATTTACTTATGAAGTCTCTTACTTTTACTAGAATCATCAGTATTTTGAAAGTTCCTCAACATCCAATTCTTTCCGATTTCCATCGCTTTGGCTAATTTCATCAGAAATCCCATCAATTTTC
The DNA here is from genome assembly GCA_030710605.1 of Cordylochernes scorpioides. Lineage (NCBI taxonomy): Eukaryota > Metazoa > Arthropoda > Arachnida > Pseudoscorpiones > Chernetidae > Cordylochernes > Cordylochernes scorpioides. The sequence goes on from CP092869.1 coordinate 6,392,400, forward strand.
TCTATATATTCATCTTGTTTCATTTTCTTATAGTAAAACTGGATGGCTACATGAGATGGTTTGTTTGGAAAATCTATCTTCGCTTGTATAAATCTTCTACATGCCTTCATTCCCTGTCTCAATACCGCTCCGCTCGAGAGCCATCAGGTCTGGCGGCCGCAGGAATCTGTTGTCGCCTTGAAGACGCAGGGACCTCAGGATGACGGGATGCAGAACTCTGTGGTCCAGCTCAAGGATACTTGAGGCGGCCTCCCACAGGCTCAGCAGTCTCCTCCTCCTAGGCGAAAGCCAGACGTCAGGAGCCGGCGGTGTCAGCCACGCCCGGCTGCGGACCAGCCAAGAGTAGCCGTTGGCGGCGGCGCGAAGTGAGGCCTGGACCCCCTTCAGGAGTCGAGCCGAAGCTGGCCCGCGATGTCAAGCAGGCAGACGCCACCATCGGAGCCTGGACGAGCCAGGATGCGCCCGGGGAGCCACGAGACTCGGCTCGCACCCCACATGAAGCGCGCCTGCAGCCGGCCTATGGTGGTTTCAGGTGGAAGGTACCCGTGGAGGTGGTGCAGGATGGAACCCAGGATCAGGCTGTTGGCCGCGCGGGCACGACCCACCAGCGACAGGCCGCGGGGTGAAGGGTGACCACCTCGCGATGACTCGTTCCAGCAGCCCCATCAGGTGTGAGGCCTGGGAGGCGACGGTGTTCCTTGTGGTGATGGTGCAGCCCAGGACGGTCAGCGACTCGGACGTCCAGGAGATTCCCAGAGGAGAATCCGTACGGTGCTTCCAGTAGCCGCACCAGAGCCCGCAGCTCTTCTTGAAGTTGACAGCCACCCCGGAGGCCATGCGGAACTCTTCGAAGATCGGGGGCACGGGCTCAAACTGAGCGTCGTCCCTGATAAAGAGTACGATGTCATCCGCATAGGCAACGACGCTGCCGCGGCCCAAGGTCCTCTCGAGGTGGCGTAGCAGTGGCCCAACTCCGATGCTGAAGAGCGCGGCGCTGAGAGGGCTGCCCTGCCTCACCCCGTTGAGAAGCGGGAAGGCCTTGGTATAGATATCTCCGACTCGGATGGAGGCGTCTGTCGTAGAGGACAGCAATCCACCCTAGGAAGGTAAATGGTAGGCTCAGCTTCTCCAGCAGGGCGAACAGGTATCTCCTGCTCAGGGTGTCGAAGGCCGACTTCAGCTCAAAAGAGATGACAGCCAGCGGTGTGTCATGTCTGGATGCCCCAGTGGTTTCGTCAGACACTCGCGCGATATTCCAGGAGGATGACCGTCCTGGAACGTCGCAGACGGGCCATGAGAACGCCACTGAGGACGCTGAAGTCAGTCGTTGGTAGGCTGATAGGCCGGAATGCCTGTAGACCCGGACCACCGAGCACTTTCTGCAGCAGGATGACCTTGCTGCGCCTTGAGGATGGAGGCTGATATTTTTAGCGCATATCTATGGAAGGTGGGCTACCTAGACCGAGGTCTGGAAGCCAGCATTTAACCATTCTTCAGTACACAACTATGGATGGTGGGCTACCTAGACCGAAGCCTGGAAGCCTGTATTTAACCATTCTTCAGTACACAGCTATGGATGGTGGGCTACCTAGACCGAAGTCTGGAAGCCTGTATTTAACCATTCTTCAGTACACAGCTATGGATGGTGGGCTACCTAGACCGAAGTCTGGAAGCCTGTATTTAACCATTCTTCGGTACACAACTATGGATGGTGGTCTAACTAAACCAAAGTCTGTATTTAACCTTCTTTCAGTACACAACTATGGATGGTGGGCTAACTAGACCGAAGTCTGGAAGCCTGTATTTAACCTTTCTTCAGCGCAAAACTATGGATGGTGGGCTGCCTAAACCGAAGTCTAGAAGCATGTATTTAGCCATTTTTCAGTACACAAATATGGATGGTGGGCTACCTAGACCGAAGCCTGGAAGCCTGTATTTAACCTTTCTTCAGCGCACAACTATGGATGATAGTCTATCTAGACCGAAGTCTGGAAGCCTGTATTTAACCTTTCTTCAGCGCACAACTATGGAAGGTGGGCTACCTAGACCGAAGTCTGTAAGCCTTATTTAACCTTTCTTCAGCGCACAACTATGGATGGTGGGCTACCTAGACCGAAGTCTGGAAGCCTGTATCTGAACTTTCTTCAGCGTACAACTATGGATGGTGGGCTACCTAGACCGTAGTCTAGAAGCCTGTATTTAACCTTTATTCAGCGCATAACTATGGATGGTGGGCTACCTAGACCGAAGTCTGGAAGCCTGCATTTAACCATTCTTCAGTACACAAATATGGAGATGGTGGGCTACCTAGACCGAAGTCTGGAAGCCTGTATTTAACTTTTCTTCAGTACACAACTATGGATGGTGGGCTACCTAGACAGTAGTCTAGAAGCATGTATTTAACCTTTCTTCAGTACACAACTATGGATGGTGGGCTACCTAGACCGAAGTCTGGAAGCCTGTATTTAACCTTTCTTCAGCGCACAACTATGGAGATGGTGGGCTACCTAGACCAAAGTCTGGAAGCCTGTATTCTACCTTTCTTCAGTACACAACTATGGATGGTGGGCTACCTAGACCGTAGTCTAGAAGCCTGTATTCTACCTTTCTTCAGCGCACAACTATGGATGGTGGGCTACCTAGACCGTAGTCTAGAAGCCTGTATTTAACCTTTCTTCAGCGCACAACTATGGATGATAGAGTAGCTAGACCGAAGTCTAGAAGCCTGTATTTAACCTTTATTCAGCGCACAACTATGGATGGTAGTCTACCTAGAGCGAAGTCTGGAAGCCTGTATTTAACCTTTCTTCAGCCCACAACTATGGATGGTGGGCTACCTAGACCGTAGTCTAGAAGCCTGTATTTAACCTTTCTTCAGTACACAACTATGGATGGTGGTCTACCTAGACCGAAGTCTGCAAGCCAGTATTTAACCTTTCTTCAGCGCACAACTATGGATGATAGTCTACCTAGACCGAAGTCTGGAAGCCTGTATTTAACCTTTCTTCAGTACACAACTATGGATGGTAGGCTACCTAGACCGAAGTCTGGAAGCCTGTATTTAACCTTTCTTCAGTACACAAATATGGAAGGTAGTCTACCTAGACCGAAGTCTGGAAGCCTGTATTTAACCTTTCTTCAGCGCACAACTATGGATGGTAGGCTACCTAGACCGAAGTCTGGAAGCCTGTATTTAACCTTTCTTCAGTACACAAATATGGAAGGTAGTCTACCTAGACCGAAGTCTGGAAGCCTGTATTTAACATTTCTTCAGCGCACAACTATGGATGGTAGGCTACCTAGACCGAAGTCTGGAAGCCTGTATTTAACCTTTCTTCAGTACACAAATATGGAAGGTAGTCTACCTAGAGCGAAGTCTGGAAGCCTGTATTTAACCTTTCTTCAGCGCACAACTATGGATGGTGGGCTACCTAGACCGTAGTCTAGAAGCCTGTATTTAACCTTTCTTCAGTACACAACTATGGATGGTGGGCTACCTAGACCGAAGTCTGGAAGCCTGTATCTGAACTTTCTTCAGCGTACAACTATGGATGGTGGGCTACCTAGACCGAAGCCTGGAAGCCTGTATTTAACCTTTCTTCAGTACACAACTATGGATGGTGGGCTACCTAGACCGAAGTCTGCAAGCCAGTATTTAACCTTTCTTCGGCGCACAACTATGGATGATAGTCTACCTAGACCGAAGTCTGGAAGCCTGTATTTAACCTTTCTTCAGTACACAACTATGGATGGTAGGCTACCTAGACCGAAGTCTGGAAGCCTGTATTTAACCTTTCTTCAGTACACAAATATGGAAGGTAGTCTACCTAGACCGAAATCTGGAAGCCTGTATTTAACCTTTCTTCAGCGCACAACTATGGATGGTAGGCTACCTAGACCGAAGTCTGGAAGCCTGTATTTAACCTTTCTTCAGTACACAAATATGGAAGGTAGTCTACCTAGACCGAAGTCTGGAAGCCTGTATTTAACCTTTCTTCAGTACACAACTATGGATGGTAGGCTACCTAGACCGAAGTCTGGAAGCCTGTATTTAACCTTTCTTCAGTACACAAATATGGAAGGTAGTCTACCTAGACCGAAGTCTGGAAGCCTGTATTTAACCTTTCTTCAGTACACAACTATGGATGGTAGGCTACCTAGACCGAAGTCTGGAAGCCTGTATTTAACCTTTCTTTAGTACACAAATATGGAAGGTAGTCTACCTAGACCGAAGTCTGGAAACCTGTATTTAACCTTTCTTCAGTACACAACTATGGATGGTGGGCTACCTAGACCGAAGTCTGCAAGCCAGTATTTAACCTTTCTTCAGCGCACAACTATGGATGATAGTCTACCTAGACCGAAGTCTGGAAGCCTGTATTTAACCTTTCTTCAGTACACAACTATGGATGGTAGTCTACCTAGACCGAAGTCTGGAAGCCTGTATTTAACCTTTCTTCAGTACACAACTATGGATGGTGGGCTACCTAGACCGAAGTCTGCAAGCCAGTATTTAACCTTTCTTCAGCGCACAACTATGGATGATAGTCTACCTAGACCGAAGTCTGGAAGCCTGTATTTAACCTTTCTTCAGTACACAACTATGGATGGTGGGCTACCTAAACCGAAGTCTGGAAGCCTGTATCTGAACTTTCTTCAGCGTACAACTATGGATGGTGGGCTACCTAGACCGAAGCCTGGAAGCCTGTATTTAACCTTTCTTCAGTACACAACTATGGATGGTGGGCTACCTAGACCGAAGTCTGCAAGCCAGTATTTAACCTTTCTTCAGCGCACAATTATGGATGATAGTCTACCTAGACCGAAGTCTGGAAGCCTGTATTTAACCTTTCTTCAGCGCACAACTATGGATGGTGGGCTACCTAGACCTAAGTCTGGAAACCTGTATTTAACCTTTCTTCAGCGCACAACTATGGATAGTGGGATATCTAGACAGAAGTCTATAAGACTGTATTTAACTTTTCTTCAGCGCACAACTATGGATGGTGGGCTACCTAGACTGAAGTCTGGAAGCCTTCATTTAAATTGATCCTTTTTATGAATACACCAGTTATTTCCAAACTGACAATGTTCGTTTTGATGGGTATATAGTTGTACTCTTTTGTAGGTAATGTTTTCTGTCTTTTCTCCTTGTTCTAAATGTCTATCTTGTCGGGTTGTAATTTTGAATATCCATTCTGTGGCATGGTTTAAGCAAGGTTTCAGAGACAAGGGCTATGCCTATATTATATTCATTTAGAAAATTCTCTAAGTAGAATTTTTCATTGCATAGGCTACAAGAATTCCAGTGAATTATTCGGAGTTTGTTTTTATTGATTTTTGTTCATTGGAAACCGATTGAAGCAAGAAAGTTCTTGACTATAGAAGTGATTATGTTGGGAAGCTTAACAGAGCGTTTTTAATTGTACTTTCTATGGGATTAATAGCTTGGGTTACTGTGTGGTTTGGAGTCATTCTACTATTATAGTTTTGAAGATCGTTTTTTGGTTGCAAGTTTATTCAGAGTAAAAAAAAGGCATATCAACCTATAGTTTATTTTAACTCCTGACGTTTCAATGATTCTCTGATTCCCCTGAAGAGAGTGACAGGAATTCACTGAAACATCAGAAATTGACTCTTGTTTGATGTGGCTGTGTTTTTCTCTGAATTTAGTATTATAGGGTTCTTTTGACGTGTTCTTCGGGGGCCATATGGCGTATATCGCAATGCATCCGGAGCACCTGGCATCGAGTCAGCCTGTCTACATCGCCTGCGGCTCCATCGACCTGTCGTTGGCCCACCGCTACTGGTACTGTCCCAGCGCCGTTCGCCCTGTCATCCAAGAGGCGTTTTCCATCATCGGGCGGCCGCCGGACCTTCAGTCCTGGATCTTAACGTGTTCTTGATCGTATGGCATTATCAGGTTTTCTTATTTTCTTGTAAAGAGGGAATCCAAGCCATTTTCCTATTTGCTCTCCTATTTAACATATTTTGTGATAGAAAAATGATGGATAGATATGAAAGGATTTTGACCCTAGAATTTTAAAACTATTCAAATTTTAGATTAAAATTTGCTCATTCTGGAGTCCTAGCCATATCCTCAAATTGCTACCAAAAATTCGCCATGGATGGCCAACACACCATCTTCACGGGCCATGTACTGGCAGACATTACACGAGTGCATCCCGAAACAGACTCTACCTGCATCCACTGTTCAGAAGAGCCACAGACAGTCGATCATCTTCTCTTCAGCTGTCCAGTATTCCTAAGACATAGGATACAAACAGCTATCCTTCTTCGACTGAACCACCTCAATCCTAGATCTATGTCCAGCCTTCCAGACTCAGCATGGAACTTTCTGGTCAACTGGTTCAACTCAGCAATCAAAACAGGACGTGAGTAAAAGCGCTCAACACTAGTCCATACTGGTGAGCTGGACGCCTCGAGTAGTTGGCGCTCTGAACCCCAGGAACTTGGGTAATAAATACCTCTCTATTATGGAGTCAGAAAATGTGATGTTAATATTACTGCATCATGATTGGCACAATAAAACTTTCTTATAACAATATTATAACATTGGCACATTCTCTATATTGGTCTAGAATATGGTAGCCAGTTTTAAGGATATTAAAAGTTTTATCTTAAGGTAAAAAAGTAAGTTTTAGAGCATATGTTTTAAAGCTTTTTTTAAATGATCCCATTATATAATTAGTTATACAAGGCCATGGAGACTATATTCATTGATAAAATTCACAATCTTGGTATGGTCGGAATACAGGTCCTGTCTTGATGCTTCCATACATTCCAAGAAGTGGTCTGGTGAGGCTGTGGGGACCAGGGATGCAGCACCCCGCCGACGCCGCCCGCCAAGATAAATAAACAGGCGGCCGCCATAAATCACCAGCACAGCGGAGGAATCCGGAGAGAGGACCAGACGTGCATTCCGGGCTGTCTCCTCTTTGTCGTCCCATATAAATGTAGCCAACAAGAAACTCCAATAAACACTAACTTTGAGAGACTTTCTGAGCCATCGCTGGACCAGTAAATCGACACACCACATTGGTGAGCCGGACGTGATTGAAAAGAAAAAGCATACGAAGATCTCAAGAGATAAAGAAATGCAAAAAGTGATTCAAGCTTGAAAAGAAGCATCATCCAGGATATCGGGATATCATCTCAAGACTAAGATAAGTTTTTATATTATCTTCCTTGTTATTTTATCTCAATATTTTAATTTTTAACTTTATCTCTAAGCTGTTGTGTCGAATTTAAATTTACGTAAAATGAAAACAGAAAATAAGACTAGCGATACCTCAGAAATATGCAAAGTTAGTGTTAAAATACCGCCTTTCTGGGTTGAAAAACCTGAAATATGGTTCTTCCAGGTAGAAGCACAGTTCAAAATAATTGGAATTATTCAGGAAGACACTAAATTTAATTATTTGATCTCCCAATTAGAACCTAAATATATAGAAAACATTTGGGACATAATTAATAGCAAAAGCGACAACAAGTACTCTGAATGTAAATCACGACTACTTGAATTGTTCAGAGAAAGTGAAGGGTTGAGAATTAAAAAGTTAATTTCAGGTATTGAGCTCGGAGACATGAAGCCGAGCCAGTTATTACAAAAGCTCAGATCCCTCGCTACCCCAGATATCTCTGACAATTTAATAAAAACTTTATGGCTCGATAAATTGCCCACATCCATAAAGAATATACTTATTGTAAGCGAAGAGGACATTAGCAAATTGGCCATAATGGCCGATAAAATAAATGAAATAAACTCTTCCAAAGAAATATATGATGCGGAAGTGCCTTCTTCATCAACAGATCGCTTGATCGCCAAATTGGAAGATCTTGAACGGCAAGTGTCCGAATTGAGACTGGATAGATCTAGATCTCGATCTAAAAATAGGACTCAGTCAAGACCGAGAAGTAATTCTCAAAGATCTTTCGATCCAAAAGGGAAATACTGCTATTACCATTTTAGATTTGGTCCTAATTGCTTGCAAAATAAATGCAGGTCTCCGTGCAGTTGGAATGAGTCGGAAAACTCCAACCGGCGGACAGAGTAGCGACAAGCTCTTCTGCCGGCATTCAGGATTGTCGCAATCTCCGATTATTTGTGACGGACAAAAACACGGGATTGCGCCTTTTAGTGGACAGTGGTGCTGATATATCTATAATACCTCCAAAGGATAAAAATAGGATGCCTAACTCTGATTATAAATTATATGCAGCCAATGGTACAGAAATTGTTACCTATGGAACAAAGGTTAGAAATTTGGATATCGGACTTCGACGTCAATTTGAATGGCCTTTTGTAATCGCCAACACTAACAGAGCAATAATAGGAGCCGATTTTCTGAACAAATTTGGATTGATTATTGATATAAAAAATAAACGCCTAATTGATGGGATAACTAATCTTTCCATAAGAGGCGTCTTTCAGTCAATCTCACACATGGGAAATATTAGCACTCTAAATTCATCATCCAAGGTCAGCGCTATCCTAACCAAATATCCTAACCTATGTAGGCCACCATCAGATTTTGTAGAAGCAAAACATAGCGTTAAGCATTATATTCCTACAAGAGGTCAGCCAATTCACTCAAAAGCCCGTCGTCTAGATTCACAGAGATTAACTCTTGCTAAGGCAGAATTTCAATATATGTTGAATAATGGAATAATTAGACCCTCAAATTCTCCTTGGGCGAGTCCACTACATTTAGTTTCAAAAAAGGACGAGTCACTAAGACCTTGTGGTGATTATAGAAGACCCAATGCAGTTACACTTCCAGATCGTTATCCAATCCCTAGACTGGACGATTTCCACCACATCTTAAAAGGTACTCGTGTGTACTCAAAAATAGACCTATGCAAGGCATTCTATCAGATTCCAATTGCTGAAGAGGATAAACCTAAGACTGCCATCATTACTCCTTTTGGGCTATTCGAATTTAATGTAATGAGTTTCGGTCTTAGAAATGCTACTGCTACCTTTCAGAGATTCATGCATGAAGTCTTAAGAAACTTGGACTTTGCATTTGTCTACTTAGATGATATTCTGGTAGCCTCTAAAACGGAAGAAGAGCATTATAGCCACCTTGAAACCTTATTCAGCAGACTAAATTCCTATGGATTGAGAATCAATCTTTCTAAATCTAAATTCCTAGTACAGGAAATTGATTTTCTAGGATACCTAATTACCTCTCACGGTGTGAAACCACTCCCAACAAAGGTTAAAGCTATTCTAGAATATAAGAAACCAAAAACAGTTCATGAATTAAGCATATTTTTGGGAATGCTAAACTTTTATCGTACCTTTTTAAACAATGCCGCAGAGACTCAGGCAATCCTTCATGAATACTTGAGGGGAGCCAAGAAAAAGGATAGAAGCGAAATAAAATGGACTAAAGAAGCTGAAGTTCCGTTTGAAAAATGCAAACAAGCCCTAGCTAATACAGCACTGTTAGCCTACCCCGATACTGAACTGCCTATCTCACTCTGTACAGATGCTTCAGATCGGTAAGTTGGATCAGTTCTCCAACAGCTTGACAATAATAATTGGAAACCAATAGCATTTTTCTCTAAAAAATTAAATCCTGCTCAATGTAATTATAGTACATATGATAGAGAGCTTCTCGCAATATATTTGTCTATCAAATTCTTCAAGCACCTGCTTGAGGCACGTGAATTTACAATTTTAACTGATCACAAACCTTTAATTTACGCATTCAAACAAAAAAATGAGAAAGCTTCTCCTAAACAATTAAGACATCTACAATACATTTCCCAATTCACTACTGATATCAAGTACATAAAAGGTACTGACAACATAGTCGCCGATGCTCTTTCCAGAGTTGATGCTATCACAACTATCGACTACGAAGAGATCGCCAAAGAACAAGCTGGTGATTCAGAACTACAAAACCTGATTTCAAAGAATACTTCTCTAAAATTTAAGCAATGCCCACTACAATCAGGCAATTTGTTATGGTGTGACGTGTCTACCAATAATATTAGACCATTCATTCCAATTAAATTCCGAATGATGGTTTTTAGGAACTTCCACGAACTCTCACACCCAGGCATCAAAGCCACTACTAAACAATTAACATCAAGATTTATATGGCCCAATATGAATAAAGACATTAGAAAATGGGCTCAAGCTTGTGTCAACTGCCAAAAGTGCAAGGTGTCGATACACACAAAATCAGAAATAGGCAAATATCAAGAAGTGGATGAAAGATTTAGTGTTTTCCACATCGATCTAATTGGTCCTTTACCTCCATCGAATGGTAACATCTACTGTCTGACCTGCATCGACAGGTACACCAGCTGGATGGAAGTTGTTCCGCTACCAGATATGAAGTCTGAAACGGTAGCGAGAGCGTTCTACGAAAACTGGATTGTTAGATTTGGAGCACCGCATACAGTGATATCAGATCAAGGAAAGCAGTTTACTTCTCAGCTTTTCAAAAATTTAACAACGCTGTGTGGTATTAAACTTCGTCATTCCACGGCGTACCACCCTCAGTGTAACGGGAAGATTGAAAGGCTTCATAGAACCATTAAAACTGCCATTCGTGCCCACAATAATATTAAGTGGACAGAAACGCTGCCAACAGTTCTCCTAGGCTTGCGTGCTGTGTGTGTGCTATCAACAAAGATACCAACCATTCTTTGTCTCAGATGGTATATGGCAAAACCATCAGACTGCCTGGCGAATTCTTTGATGATTCTAAACATCACCTGCATGCTGAAGAATTTGTTCAACAGCTTCAAAAGCAAATGGAATTGCTCAAACCCTTAAATGAAAAACATCATTCGAAGACTAAAGTATTTGTTCATAAAGATCTGAAAACATGTTCACATGTATTTATCAGGACAGATCGAGTGAAGAAACCTCTGGAACCACCATATGAGGGACCCTTCCCAGTCCTTGAAAGAACAGACAAGTATTTCACACTCAAAGTGAAAGGAAAAAACGTTACCACATCGATTGACCGATTGCGACCTGCTTATTTGCTGGCAGATTCGGACAATATAACTGCAGAACATCCTACTGCAGCAAGACCCATCGTGTCGGGAGCGCTGCCTTCTACATCGTCCCAACAGAATCCTGACCCACCAGATGTGGAGAAGTACACAGAATTCCAAGGAACAGGATCAGCACCAGACCTGCCTAGGACAAGATCGGGGAGAATAATCAAGAAACCCGTGAGATTTAAGGAGCAATAGACTATATTTCTCCTTATTTTATTCTCTTGCCTATATGATGTATATATATTGTACTTAACCACTTTGTGCACAAATCGTGACTACGCCACTGGAGGGGGAGTACTGTGGGGACCAGGGATGCAGCACCCCGCCGACGCCGCCCGCCAAGATAAATAAACAGGCGGCCGCCATAAATCACCAGCACAGCGGAGGAATCCGGAGAGAGGACCAGACGTGCATTCCGGGCTGTCTCCTCTTTGTCGTCCCATATAAATGTAGCCAACAAGAAACTCCAATAAACACTAACTTTGAGAGACTTTCTGAGCCATCGCTGGACCAGTAAATCGACACACCACAAGGCCTCTTTGGCCCTGCAGATGGTGCATTGTGGGAAGATCTTTATGTTTTAACTCTATTTAAAGTAAATCCCACGAATTCGGATTAGTATGAAATAGTGTTTCACATAAAGTTTTATCTATTTTCACAATATAAATAATGACATATCTGAAACTATACCCCCTTTTTTAATATAAAGTCAAATGAAGGCGTTTTACTATTTTAGAATTTTTCCAAATTGCTCATTCGCGATGTTACTTCTGCAATTTTTGGAATATTTTTAAAGATAGCATGTTTAAAAGAACCAGGGCTCATTTGATTAAAATAGACATAACTAACCAAATGAACAGGGCTGGCAAAACCCAGGTTTTAACCGAGTGTGAATTTTCACCTTAGGGGCATATTATACACGGTAGGATCAAAAAGTTCCCAAACTTTAAAAAAAAATTGAAAAATGTAAAATCAATTTTACTGTAAAGAACAAAGACTAAACTATAATTTAATTTAGCAACGCCAGTTAATGCGCATGCGTATTTTTCATTTTGGGCATATTTTTGTTGTAAGTATTTAGCTCGCGTCGGTTTCTGCAATGTCATCATTTGAGCAAGGGACAAATATTAAATTTTGTGCAAAATAAAAAAAAAGGTTTTTCACAGAGACATTAGCATTAATGAATGAAGCTTAAGAAGACGAAAAGTTGTCACGAACGCAAGTTTATTTCTGGTATAAACGTTTTAAAGAATGGCCGTAAGAGCATCGCAGATGATTCAAGGTCAGGTCGGCCATTGACGTCAACAATGGATCGCAATATTGGACAGGCACGTGATTTAATTGTTGCTGATAGAAAAATTACTATTGATAATATATCGGAAATACTTGGAATTTCGTATGGTAGTTGCCTAAAAATTATTGGTGAACATTTAAACATGAAAAAACTTTATGATTATTTTGTCCCACGAAATTTAAAAGATCAAAAGAGAAACCCGATTATAATTTGTGTGATTTGAGATATATATATATAATTATAATAAATAACATTTATTGAAGAGAGCAAAATTCACCCGGTAATCCTTCACTAGGGGAGAAGCCAGAGTCAGCAAATATAATAATTATTATAATTTTGCAACTCACATATATGTAAAATGGTTTGAATTTATTGTTTAATTCGTTCTTTGAAAAGTTTATATGTTAATCTATATATTCAGCTACTAATATGCAAAATTTCTCAATGGTTTTGTTGAAGAAGAATAACAAATATCAATTTATCTTGGCAATAATGTATTCAGTAGGGAGTGGATGATAGCCCTTTGGATATTGTTTGAAAAATGTTCGTTAGAACAAATGAAAACATTAAGACGCGAATGTTTCTTCTCACAAATAAAGCAAACTTCTACTGTTCCTACTACGATGACAAATATTAGAAGGGCTTGGCTAATTAGTGGTGACACCTCCCAACGGTTTCGCCAATTTAATCTACCAGACCGCTTCTCTTAGAGTTCTAATACTGTATTGGATCATTCTGCTTTTATATGCTCCAGTGAAGGGTGGAATCTTAGAAAAAATGAGAGTTAGGCAAATTATGGACATAAACTTTTAGGACAGTAGAATTACAATTAAATGTTCGTTAGGAAAGCTTTCACTCGGGTAAAACAAACTGTATTCGCTAGTTTCATAATATACTTTATCGAATGAGGTAGTAAAACATTATTTAGGGAATACTTCAAATCCTATATCGTTGCCCTTTCGATTTTTGTAAATGTAAATCATGATCCTATCTTGAATTTTATTCAAGACTAGCGGATGTACCCGGCTTCGCCCGGGTTTAACCCGGAGTGAGTTTGCCTAACGAATATTTGATACAAAATGTTTTTGGAGCAACATTCACTCTCTACTGAATCGATTTTTATAAATATATAAATATTGACTTATATATATAGAGATATACTATGAACTTAGCCAAGAGGCCGAGAAGCGATATCATATATATAGAGATGACCTGGCTTCGTCTGTATTCTGCTCGAGTGAATGTTTTGCTGTTAGAATTTTGGTCCTGGCTACTAAAAATTATGATATGGCTTCGCCTGTGGTCTGCTTTATGGAATTTTCCCCTCAAAGAAATTTGTATCTGAAAATTATGCATGATACAGCAATATTGTCATCATAATTTTTGGATAAAAATAGCTATTTTGCCCAGTATTTGGTCAATTTTTATTTTTCTTTGCTAAAAATGCGACAATAAACTCTTCCAGATTTTTATCTATCTCCTGTTAAAATTTTAGCTAGATTAGGTACTTATTGAGGACGTGTATAGCCAACAAACATATATACATACACTGACTTTTATGATTGAAAAAACCCCGTACAATTTATAAATGAATAAAATAAAGCACCAAGGGCTGCGTATCTTTATTAGAACGACGATATTACGAGCTTTCGGGCACATACGCCCTTCCACAGGAATTAATAAACTAATGTTATATATAAACAATACTTAAAATTATACCGCATAAGTTTCTTTTCCACGAAAAATCAATATTTATTTTAAAGAGAAATATTTACTATTTCTAACTCTTTTTTTTTTTAATGAAGTATGAGAGGGTGAAAATATGAAGAGTAATGGCGAACGGGAAAAATAAAAGTGTCCAGGGGCGGGAATCGAACCCACAACCTTCTGCTTACCGGGCAGGTGCCATGTCCACTAGGCTACCCTGGACGTTATTTCTCCGTTCGTAAATAATACTTAAAGTAACTTATAATACATTATAAAGGACTGCGGCGTGTGATTATAAACAATACTTAAAATTATACCGCATAAGTTTCTTTTTCACGAAAAATCAATATTTATTTTAAAGAGAAATATTTACTATTTCTAACTTTTTTTTTGAATGAAGTATGAGAGGGTGAAAATATGAAGAGTAATGGCGAACGGGAAAAATAAAAGTGTCCAGGGGCGGGAATCGAACCCACAACCTTCTGCTTACCGGGCAGGTGCCATGCCACTTTTATTTTTCCCGTTCGCCATTACTCTTCATATTTTCACCCTCTCATACTTCATTCAAAAAAAAAAAGTTAGAAATAGTAAATATTTCTCTTTAAAATAAATATTGATTTTTCGTGGAAAAGAAACTTATGCGGTATAATTTTAAGTATTGTTTATAATCACACGCCGCAGTCCTTTATAATGTTATAAATAAATGGATTTCATTCCTTTAATAGCAATTTAATATTTAACGTGCGTATATCATTTTTTATATTTATTCCAATTTTATATTTAAACGATGGACATATTATTTAATTTGATTTGTTATCTCTATATAGGTTTATACGATAACTTTTTCTTTCTTATATAAAGTACTAGACGGGTAACCCGGGCTTCGCCCCGGGATTGACCCGTGTGCATATCTACCCGAGTGATATATATTTAGATAAGATTTTTTTATAATTGTTTGTTATTAGCATTATCTATTTGTTTGCATCAGCATAATTTAATCTAATCTTTGATAGAGGGCGCTGTTCGTAAGCTAAGTAGAATAATTTGAATATATAGTTTCAATAATTGATTTATATATTTTTCAAAATAGCCTATCGTCTTCTCCGTATTTTTTTACCTATGCATGGAAATTTTTGTTTGAATTAGTGAACTACTGCAAATTTGTATACTGGACATACAAACAAACAAACATACAAACAAACAATAATACAAACATTGATTTTTATATATATAAGAAGATAGATATAATACTCAAGATAAAGTATTTATCTTATACTAGCGGACCCGCCCGGCTTCGCCCGGGTTTTACCCGAGTGAATGTTTGTCTAACGAACATTTGTTAAAACAATTCTCTTTAAACTTATAAAACGTACTCGGCTTCGCCCGGGGTTTTACCCGAGTAAAGGTTTGTCTAGCGAACATTTGTTAAAACAATTCTCTAAAAACTTATTAAAAAATAAAAAAGATATATTTTGATAATTTGAAACTCGTAAATTTGAATCTCTCGATAAAGTGAACATTTTTTCCCGGTCCCTGTGTGCCTTGTCATCCTGAATTTTGTCTTTCCTAATTTTCTACATTAGAAAATCATAGTTTTATCTAGTGAACATTTTTTCCCGGTCCCTTGAGAAATACTCGATAAGTTGAATAAAATCAATATTAATTGGTTCCCTCGGTAATTGGAAGTTAAAGGAATAGTATCTTCGCCTTGGAATTGTATCATTATTCTTGTCGCAAATAAATTGCCGTGTCATCCTGAGATAATCTTACTTTTGATAAATAATATTTAAGATAACAAACTTAGTGATAAGAAAACTTGTTATCATCGTCACAATGGGGGCGCTGCTTGCGAGTTAAATCTACAAATCTGCAAATAACTCTAAGGATATTCAAGATATTCATGAAATTATTTTTCAAAAACCTTCCCGGTGATATACCTAATAATATCCCAAAATTTCACGGCGATTGGATGTATGGTTTTTGAATCTATAGAGTACAGACAGACAGACATTCAATTTTATATATAAGATAATATAAAAGAGTTTTAAAAATTGTAAAAAAAAAAAATGCATCGGCCGGGAATCGAACCCGGGCCGCCCGCGTGGCAGGCGAGCATTCTACCACTGAACCACCGATGCTTAAAAAAATGGCCATATTTAGGTATTCATTCCATTCCGGATTAGTCCGCGTAAAAAAAAAGTTCTTCAAATGAAAAAAAAAAAGAAATAGCCAAAAATACTAATCAAAATGCAGCCGAAAATTTTCCTCAGGTTTATAAAAAGCGACATGCAAAATATGGTACCAATTGGTTCAGTAGTTTTTGAGTTTATCGCGAAACAGACAGACAGACAGACTTTTATATATATATAGAGATTTACTCTTCATTGTTGGCTTTTTAACTTACATTCATTCTTCATTGTTGGCTTTTTATATTACATTCACTCTTCATTGTTGGCTTTTTATCTCACATTCACTCTGTTGGCTTTTTATATTACATTTACTCTTCATTGTTGGCTTTTTATCTTACATTCACTCTTCATTGTTGGCTTTTTATATTATATTTACTCTTCATTGTTGGCTTTTTATCTTACATTCATTCTTCATTGTTGGCTTTTTATATTACATTTACTCTTCATTGTTGGCTTTTTATCTTACATTCACTCTTCATTGTTGGCTTTTTATCTTACATTCATTCTTCATTGTTGGCTTTTTATATTACATTCACTCTTCATTGTTGGCTTTTTATCTTACATTCACTCTGTTGGCTTTTTATATTACATTTACTCTTCATTGTTGGCTTTTTATCTTACATTCACTCTTCATTGTTGGCTTTTTATATTATATTTACTCTTCATTGTTGGTTTTTTTATCTTACATTCATTCTTCATTGTTGGCTTTTTATATTATATTCACTCTTCATTGTTGGCTTTTTATTTTACATTCATTCTTCATTGTTGGCTTTTTATATTACATTTACTATTCATTGTTGGCTTTTTATCTTACATTGACTCTTCATTGTTGGCTTTTTATCTTACATTCATTCTTCATTGTTGCTTTTTATATTACATTCACTCTTAATTGTTGGCTTTTTATCTTACATTCATTCTTCATTGTTGGCTTTTTATATTGCATTCACTCTTCATTGTTGGCTTTTTATTTCATATAGAAAATCATAGTTTTATCTAGTGAACATTTTTTCCCGTGTCACATTGCCGTGTCATCCTGAGATAATCTTACTTTTGATAAATAATATTTAAGATAACAAACTTAGTGATAAGAAAACTTGTTATCATCGTCACAATGGGGGCGCTGCTTGCGAGTTAAATCTACAAATCTGCAAGTAACTCTAAGGTTATTTAAGATATTTATGAAATTATTTTTCAAAAACCTTCCCGGTGATATACCTAATAATATCCCAAAATTTCACGGCGATTGGATGTATGGTTTTTGAATCTATAGAGTACAAACAAACAAACAAACAAACAGACAGACAGACATTCAATTTTATATATATAGACAATCTAAATTTAGAAAAATATATATTTTTTAATTTTAAATCGGCAACCTCAAGAATAGCCATTATAAAGTACTATTATTTTAATAAATTACCTAATACAGTAGAACCTCCCTGTAAAGAACACAATTGCAAAGCTAAAGTGTTCTTTAGGGAGAAGTGTTCTCTTACCGGAGAGTTGCTAAATTGTAAAAATGGTAATTTTGCAAATGAAAACTGTCCTTTGTGGATAGGTGTCCGCTAGCGGGGTGTCTTCTAAAGGGAGGTTCTACTTTATTTAAAAAATCAAGTACAATACCTCATAAACGCGAGGTATTCTTCAGGCTTCCTGTCAAAACCGAAATTTATCTCTGTCATTGTAGGGTGCTGGTTGCGAGTGAAATGAAAATATGCAAATTTTAAAATAACTCCATGGATATTCTGGATAGAGAAACATGAAAATATTTGGCTATAAAATTTCCAGATTCAACTCTATATATACTGTTAAAATTCCAGCCAGATTAGTTACGTATTGTGGACGTGTATAGCCGACAAACATATATATACCTTGACTTTTATATATAGAGAAAGAGAGGAGAAGAAATATGAATATCTCTAAAATATATTCTAACTAATTGAACAGTAACATCGTGGGTGGGCAAGTTCGAATAAAGTTGAATTAGTGAAATCCATATAAAACACTTTCATATGACTCATATAAAAACATGGTATAGTTTCAGAGGACATTACATATATTGCGAAAATAGTTTTTCTTGCTTCCCTCTTTCTCTTTCTTGTTTTTTTTTTTTCTTCTCTTTTTTTTTCTTTTTCTTCTGTCTATATCGTTGTTTCCTTTGTCTCACTGTTTTGTTCTTATGCATACCTCTGGTGATTCCTGTATAGGGTCAGTGACCCTAAATAAAGGCTTTTTGTTGTTGTTGTTGTTGTATATTGCGAAAATAGATGACACTTTATCTAAAACATTATTTCCTGGAGAAATCGGTTTTTCTATATTTACTTTAAGTAGAGTTAAAAATATATTAATGAGAGAAAGAGAAAAACATATACTCTCACACTTAATTTATTTTACTGTAAAGATAGAGGTTGCCTGGCCGGCATTCATATTTCTTCAAATGAAAAACACTTCGGCCAGTAAAATCGGATTTCCAGGATATAATGTTTTAGATAAATCTATTTTCGTAATATCGTCCCTACAACTGCAAACTATCGAATGTGAAAAATTCAATTTTGAAGGAGAGAGAAATGAAGAGACCATGTGGCCTACCCTCAGTAGAGGAAGGCATTGAAGGAGGGAGAAATGAAGAGACCATGTCATGGTCTCTTCATTTCTCCCTCCTTCAATGCCTTCCTCTACTGAGGGTAGGCCACATGGTCTCTTCATTTCTCTCTCCTTCAAAATTGAATTTTTCACATTCGATAGTTTGCAGTTGTAGGGACGATATATGTAATGTCATCTGAAACTATACCACGTTTTTATAAAAGTCATATAAAAGCGTTTTATATAGATTTCACTATTTCAACATTATTCGAACTTGCTCACGCACGATGTTACTGTTCAATTATTTAGAATATTTTTTAGAGATATCATATTTATTTTCCTCTCTATAATATAATTTATTTAAAACATCATAGTCTTTTGTGAGTTAAATATTTGTTTTTTTGACTCGTGCTTTAGATGTTGTACAAAATTTCGAATACCGCGTGAGAACGCCCTTGCAGCCTTAGAATAATTTCTAACGCTTTGCCTAATGTTTTAATTTTTGTTCGCTCCTAACGAGGACAAAAGATTTCTGTCGAAACGTCGAGACAATAAAAAGATTTACTGGCCGAAGTGTCTTTTATTTGAATAAATAATTAATTTTAGTTTTACCAAGATAAAACTTTAATAGGACTAGCTGCTATTCTAGACCTGACCATAGAATTGGAACAACCTTATAATATTATAATAAGAAAAATTTAATTGCAATCATGATGTTGAAATATCACATTTACTGACTTTAAAATAAGAAAAAAATCAGCCTGATATTTAAATAATTTCTAATTATAGGGTTAAATATATATCCATCATTTTTCTATCACAAAATTTGATTTTGGTTTAATTTAAATAGGCTTTGTATATGCTATATTTTAAACTGCTTCTCCATTTAAACATATAGACTGTTATATTTATAATTTTTATTCCCGGGTTTGATTCCCGCATTGGGCATTTTTTTCTGATTAAAAAAAAAATGCTCCAATGGCTTCTGATTATTGCAAAAGTTCAACCTCACCAGCGAGTGTAAGTAACCAAGCTGGGCTCTGGTACATTTGAAAGTGCAAAGTGGAACTAGTTTTCACATATGTAGACATGTTGTGGAATAATGGAGATCCATTATTCCGGACGCCGTCCGGACGGCTAGGGTGACAGCAAACAAAACAGCCCCGGCTGCGCCCGCCGGCAAATAAAGAGGGAGGAGAGCTTCTGGCCAGCCGCCAAAAAAAGAACTAGAACACGGCCTGGTCTTCTACCGACCGGTTGGGTGTTTTCCTCTGTCCTCTTAAGATGTATTAAATAAAGTTAGTTAGAAGGAGAATGTCAGCAAGATAGTGACGTTTCATTCGCTCATCATGTTACAACGATGACAATTTCGGAGAGCAGTATAACCAATCTGTGGAATCTCGATGTTCTTGGCATTATGGATCCTATTGAGGTTAAACAGAGAGATCAGAGAGACGCACGGGCGCGTCGACATTTTCTAAAAACAGTCCAACATTCTGTTTCTGGAAGATATGTTGTTTCCCTCCCGTGGACTGTAGAGAAAGCTAAAATCGCGGACAACAGGGAGATTGCTATGAAGCGATTAGAACAGACGACTAAGAAATTAATCTCTTTGAATCTTTATGAGGACTATGATGATATTTTCCGAAGCTGGTTGGATGATGGGATAATTGAGAAAGTCCCAGCTGAACAACACAACGCTGAGGCCTTCTACCTGCCTCATCGTCCGGTGGTGAAACTCTCCAGTGGGACTACGCCTATCAGGTCTGTCTTTGATGCTTCTAGCGAGGTCTATAGATCCCCATCTTTAAATGACTGTCTTGAAAAAGGACCTAAACTCATAGAGATGATTCCCAACCTTATGCTAAGGTTTAGAAATGGCAATTTGGAATCGTGGCAGACATTAAGAAAGCGTTTCTGCAGATTGAGGTGAATGAAAGGGACAGAGATTACCTGCGTTTTCTGTGGTATTCCCAAAAATGGAGAAAAGACAGAGGTATTCCGACATAGACGTGTCGTTTTCGGTGTTAACTGTAGTCCTTTCATTTTGGGGGCAGTAATCGAATACCACCTGTCTAATGTTCGACCTGAACATAAACCGCTAGCTCAGAGGTTGCAGAAATCCTTTTATGTGGACAATTTACCCACAAGCGTGAACTCTTTTGAGGAGTTAAAAGATCTGAAATTGGCCGCAACGTCCATCATAGAAAATTCTCAGATGGAGCTAAGCCGTTGGGAGCATAGCCTGGACGTGGCCTCCGATAATTACCCCCTATGAAAGAGCAGAGATATCTAAAGTGCTTGGTATATATTGGGATAAAGGGAAAGATTGTTTGTGATGTGAAATTTCCGTAGCCATACCCCCCAAGATAACCAAAAGGAGTATCCTGTCCTGCTCAGCTCAGATATATGACCCTATTGGATTTCTGAACCCAATATTAATAAAGCCTAAAATTCTATTGCAAAAGGTTTGGATAAAGAGCGATAACCAGTTGGGTACCTTTGTCGGGAATCGCGTGAAAGAGAAAGGCAAACTTAGTGATCCTGGAGATTGGAGATATGTTCCTAGCGAGTGTAATCCAGCTGATTTACCCTCCAGAGGATGCAGCCTCTCCCGACTGATAGTGTCTAGATGGTGGGAGGGCCCTTCCTGGTTAAAACTCTCCGAAGAATATTGGCCTTCCAGGTATAGAGACCTGAATGAAGACGAAATCTGTGTGCGGAAAGAAAGAAAATTGCTGTTGTGACAACAGTTAAGAGTACCGATCATTGGTACATGAAATATTTCTCCTCGTTCATAAAAAATGTGCGGATGATGGCGTGGATTAGAAGATTCATCAACAACCTCCGATCTTCAACGAAAGTAAAGGGCGAACTTTCTGTGAAGGAGATCGATGAAGCGGAGCTGGCGCTTTTGAAATTAGTTCAGGCCGAGTGTTTCCCTAGCCACTCTATGCCTGGTCTGAAGGTACATGACGTGGAAGGAATCCTGCGTGTGAAAACAAAATTAATTTACAGCAGCGACGAATTTGGCTTCCGTTTGCCAGTACTATTACATGGGACTCATCCGTTGATTGAACAAATGATATGTGATTCACACGTTGAGAATTGCCACGCTGGTGTACAATTTTTTTATGAACAAACTTCGGGAAAAATATTGGATAGTAAAGGCGAGACAGACCATTAAGAAAATAGTGAGAAGATGCGTCACATGTCGCCGCTTGCTCGGAACATCAACATTGACATATCAACAATTGATGACCCTGCTGTGTCATGCAGAGGCAGTGATGAATGGAAGGCCCATGACTTGTGTCAGCGACGATCCGAAGAACAGACAGATGTCGAGTTTCCCGAGTGCCAGAATATGGGATCTAATCCAACGACCCAGAAACTGCGCTATTTGAGCAAGCTGAGGGAGAAGTTGAAATCACGATTCAGGAAGGAATATTTGTCCCTCCTGGTCCAGAGAAACAGACGCATTTACAATCCAAAACTCCAGGCTGGGGATGTTGTCCTTGTTGCTATGAACAATAAAAAGCGCAACTTCTGGCCATTAGCAGTGATCGAGGAGATATTATTTGGAAGAGATGGAGTGAATAGATTAGTGAAGGTGAAAACTGCAGTAGGAACCTTCCTGAGACCTATTCAGAAAATATATCCCTTGGAAATATCATCAAAAGCAGCTTCTTCGCGTTTGCTGAACGATAAAGAGAAAACCGCAAAAATACAGACTAGATCGGGAAGAACCGTTTGTATAGCCAACCGATTGGACGATTGTTATTGTTTTCCTATTGTGCCTAGAGGAAAACAGGTGGGAGTATGTGGAATAATGGAGATCCATTATTCCGGACGCCGTCCGGACGGCTAGGGTGACAGCAAACAAAACAGCCCCGGCTGCGCCCGCCGGCAAATAAAGAGGGAGGAGAGCTTCCGGCCAGCCGCCAAAAAAAGAACTAGAACACGGCCTGGTCTTCTACCGACCGGTTGGGTGTTTTCCTCTGTCCTCTTAAGATGTATTGAATAAAGTTAGTTAGAAGCAGACTTTTACCCTCTCCTTTCTGCTATTAATGATCTTATTTTAATCCTTGCAACAGCCCACAAAAAGAATCATCACTGCGAATTCTTCTACCGAACTCGCATCATTGTTTTGTGAAACGACTACCCGACATTTCTTCACACATGTGGTGCACTTAAAGTAAAAGCTGTCGCCTACTTCCACCCACCATGATTACCATGGTCTGTTCCACGTGTACTAGGGATAAGCAAAAATAAATTTGTAGTTTCAATTATCAAGAGAGTCTGAAAGTTGGATTTGATGTTTTATATATAGGGATTACTTGGCTTCATCCGCTTTCTGCTCTTCGAGTGAATGTTTTGTCCCCGAAAAATTCGATTCTGACAATCAGACACTGAAATATTGTCATCATTATTTTCTGACTAAAAATAAGTCTTTTTGCCTAGTACTTAGTTAATTTTAATGTTTCTAGTTGAAATTAGGCGGCATTATTTATATATTTGAAAATATTTATTAAAATAAATATATTTTAAAACATTTTCTTGATATAAAATTGCAATGGTATATATGCATTTCATCTGATTGATGATTAAATTTTATGCTTACAAAGTCAATATCTTCAAAATATTTTGATGACAGCGATGACATCAGCTTCTTTATAAAATTGAATATTTTCAAATATTTTTTCAAAAAAATTGATCTAATTTTGAAAAATGAAGGTTATATTCCTGATCTACAGGTTGCAATTTACTATAAACAACTTTCAAATATTGAGAAGGAAAAAGTATGTGTACTAGTGTAATGTAATTAGTATTTTTACACAAATAAATTTACTGACAATGCGCTTCTTTCAAAATATCATCAAATATTATCTCTACAGACCTTACTGCAATGATATGAGTTATTGAATGAGAGGGCTTGACTCATCAGTAGTGAACCCTCTCAGCGGTTTCGCCAAATTAATCTCTAGACCGCTCTACTATTGTATTGGATTGGTTTGGAGTATACCCTTCATTTTCTATGAATGGCAGCTTAGGGGTGTTTAGTGAACTATGGACATAAGCTTATAGGTCTGTAGAGGTACATACATATAATTTCAAGGTATTGCATCAAGGAAAACTCTTCCGCAAAATATGTTTTCATAACAAATATATATTAGTAAATTAAATTGTAACGATAGATGGCAATTAAATTTAATTGGAAAAAGTTGGAAGGAAAAAGTATGTGTACTAGTGGTAATATAAATAGTATTTGTTAAATAATCATTTTAGAGCAAACATTCACTCTAGTAGAACCTGGGCGAAGCAGATTCTAAATATAATTACAGCGAATAATATTTAACTTAAAACGGCATTTTATGTTATACATACACATTGAGGTAAAATTAACACGGTTAAAAATCTGGGAGTTGCCCTTTTTTCGACATTTTATACCTATTTTAATCAAATGGGTCGTGGTTCTATTATTTTAAAAGTGACACATTAGAAAAAAAAAATCATTGTCAACGCGAGTGAGTATGTTGAAAAATTCTGGAAGTCATTTTAATAGACATCGCTTTTATATAAAACTCAATTAAAATAAATTTTGATGTATTGTATGCATTACATATCGTCCTTTACTCGGTCGCTTGATTGAGCTAAATTTCTCTTCTGTATACATTTGATCCTTAATAAATTTTATTTGAGGTATCAAAACTATCTTTTTGTTCAAACACAGCAACGTGTGAACGGGTACAGCTAGGTGGAGCAGAGTTTCAAACATAAAGTTATCTTGACAAGTATAGATTCAGTAGGGATTGGATGTTTGCTAGAATCGTTTTAACAAATGTTTGTTAGACAAACTTTTACTCGGGTAAAAAACCGGGCGAAGCCTGGTACATTCGCTAGTAATAAATAAAATATGTATAATTTTTGTACTTGGTTTATTTTTCTTGGTTGAAATGTGAAAATAAGATCTTCCAAACTTTATTATATTGTAAAAATTTCAGCCTGAATAGTTACGTATTGGGGACTTGCATAGCCGACAAACATATATACATACATTCATTGACTTTTATAAATAGAGAGATAAATATACATACATTAAATTATATTTGTAAAACGACATTTGAAAATTATCCCGCATGTGTTTCTTTTCAACGAAAAATCAAAATTCATTTTGAGGAGAAATAACGATTATTTATAACCTTAGTATGAGGTATGAAAGGATTAATTGTGAAGAGTAATGATAAGCGGAAAAATAAAGTGTTCAGGGATGGGAATCGAACCCACAGTGTTCCGCTTACCGGGCAGAAGCTATGTCCACTAGGCTACCCTGGAACACTGTTGGGTTCGATTCCCATCCCTGGACACTTTTATTTTTCCGTTTATCATTACTCTTCACAATTCATCCTTTCATACCTCATACTAAGGTTAGAAATAATCGTTATTTCTCCTTAAAATAAATTTTGATTTTTCATTAAAAAGAAACACATGCGGGATAATTTTCAAATGTCGTTTTACAATCAGAAGCCGCATTATATTGTATTGTAAATTAAATTATATATATATATATATATAAAATCATTTAAAAAAAGGATAAAATATAAAATTATAAAAATATATATATATATATACTAACAATCTTATCTACCTTCTTTATAAAACTTTTTGTTTTCTTATTATTAGTTTGATTAAAAGTGCATGGTTCTGTCTTTCTCTCTTTTTTCTAACTATCATATATATTCTCACTTCTATTATTCTATATATAGGATTAGAGTATGTCTAAATGACGTGTAAAAGCCGATACAAAAGACGTTACGTTGTTAAATTTTATTGTTATTAATTATAAATATATAATTAACTAGTTGATGTTTAGAAGTAAAGGATTTTTTTTTCTCTCTATCTATACTAAATAATAACATTTAACAAATTTTATAATTGAATTTAAATAATCAAAATAATGAAGATAATTTTAATAAAATACTTAACTATAAAACTATACAACTATTTATTTATATATATATATATATACACTTACTTTTATACAGTAGAATCTCCATTTAGCGGACACCACTCTACAAAGGACAACTTGCCGCTAGGTGGCCGATCTGGCTGGACGTGCGTCATCTCGCTCCGCAAGTTTCGGTAAACACTGCCTAAATTTCTTAATTTATTTTCTGAATGCTTATGTTGAAATGTTTTAAATCGGTTTATTGTTTTGCTATTTAAGTTTACCTTGCTTTTTTTTATATATAGTTCGAATTGTTTCTCTTTTGATTAAATATGAATTCTATGGTTAGGTTACTAAATTTGAAACTGGATGAAATTTTTGCATACTTTGAGAATAAATTTCAACAAAATCAAAAAAATTTGACTAAAAATGATTTATCATATCTTTCGACTGTGTTAAAACAAACGAAAGATGGAATTTCTTCTATGGTTGAATCGGATAACGAGAACCTTTTGGCACAGATGAAGGAAACCGTCGGCAACATAGTGGAAGAGAAGCTCGGTGATATTCGAAGCGTGATCTCCTCGAAAGGATTATCTTATGCCCAAGTTACACAGAGAGATCATACACAGAAATTTATTGAGGAAAGACAACGGACCTTAAACACTGAAGCTACACTGCTCGCAGTTCCTCTAAATAATGAGCCTATTAACAACATAGCTCAGGCAATTTCAACTAATATAAAAAAGTTACGAGAAAACGGTAGTGGGATACGAATTAATAAAATTATTAACACCAAAAATGCAGTAGTAATAAAAACTCCTAGCGACGAAGAGGCTAAACACTTGTTAAAGGAACTGAGCATGGCGGCGGAATTGAAGGAAAATAGTAAAATTTTTACCCCGCAACCTAGAGACCCAACAATTATTATAAAAAATGTCAGTAAATTAACGGAAGTTAATAATTTAATACCAATAATATGTACCATGAATCCTGATTTGAGTGGACTAGAGAATGAAATCCGAGTGCTGTTCCCCTTGAAATCCAATACCTCTCACCACAATGTAGTGCTGCGAGTTTCTCCACGAGTGTATCAAACCTTAAGGAAGAAGGGTAATTTTATCTATACCGACTGTGAGAGATGCCATATACACGACAAAGTATTAGTTAGGCAGTGCCAGAAATGTTTTGAGTTTAATCCAAGACATAAAATCAGCGAATGCTCCCATGAAAAGATTTGCCTAATATGCGGCGCGGCGGGAAATCATGAGTGTTCGCGTAAACGAAAATGTTTCAACTGCGCTAAACACCCGAGGTACAAGAATGGAAGGTCTCTTGATCACAAGGCGAACTCCAGCGAATGTCCCCTGTACAAAACCCAGATGGAAATAGTAATACAAAGAACTCAATACCATTCAGATGAATGATAACAATATCAGATGTATACAATTTAATGCAAGGAAAAGTATGATGGCAACTAGTGAGTTAGGTGTGACAATCGCAGACGATCTTCCTGACATCATATTTCTACAAGAACCATATATGTGCAATGATACAGTGAAATTTGGCAAGAATTCACGAATAGTATATTCTAGCACAGATAGGCAAATTTATACTGCTACTATTATTTTGAACCGCAACATAATATATGAGAAAATTAACAGGTTTACAAATTCCTTCTGTACAGCGATCTCTCTCTATTTCAACGGGAAAAGAATAGTTATTGCCAATATCTATATACACCCAAACTCAATGGCTGCATTTCATATCCAATTCATCTCAGAAATACTTGAGGCCTTTGGTCAACTCCCAATTATCCTTTGTGGAGATTTCAATTCAAGACATCCACTCTGGTTCGATTCAACGACAAATAAAAACGGATACATTCTAAGGTCTATTATCGAGGAGCAGAATCTATTTGTTCATAATCTTAAAATCCCAACTTGCAGAAATGCTAGCATAATCGACTTGACAATTTCTAATAAACATTCCATTGGTCTTATACATAACTGGAGAACCTCAGCACTTTCTGTTACCTCAGACCATTTGGCAATAATTTTTGATATCTTCAATATGATAAACTTGGCAAACAATAATAGACAGACATCGACATGGAAATTCAGAGAAAAATCGGCGAATTGGACCAAATTTGCTGAGAGTATTTCGCCTTCGGATTTACTGGATTTAAATTCAGCTTCTAAGCACATTGTCAATTGTGAAGATATTGATAATGTGGTAAACAAATTGACAAATTTAGTAATTGAAGCTGCATACTCTTCTCTCGACGTTAAGCATCACACCTCTATAAACACGACTACTTCCAAAAATTGGTGGAATAAAGAGCTTCAACAATTAAAAGAACATTTACATTATCTCAGGAATTTGTATTATAGAGGGGGTAACCTGAATCCGAGTATTTACAGAGCGGCAAGAAATAAATACTTAAGAGCCATCTATAGAGCAAAAAAGACGTCGTGGAAAATATTTATTGAAGAAAATGAGTCTACGAATGCCTTCGGGAATGCATACAGGATTTTTAAACGGTTAAGATCGGCCGATATTCAAGTGGGCATACCATTACTGAATAAAACTGCAGAATGCATGAGAGAGCAAAAGATGAAGGAAATGCTAACAGCATTTTTTCCTGATGATGATGTGCGGTTGGACAATGAAGAACACACTTTAATTAGAAATCACATCCCAAGTTTTACCAACAGGGAAATCATTTTTATTACTGAAAAGGAAATAAAGGATTTGTGCTCGAATCTTAATATCAGAAAGGCTCCTGGTCCAGATAACGTGAGTAATTATATGATTAAGCACTCATTATTATCAATCCTACCCAGTTTAGTCAAACTCTTTAATGAGTGTCTGGTGCTGGGTTACTATCCTGAAAGCTGGAAACATTCGGTATTAAAAATTATTACGAAACCGCAAAAAGCTGACTACGAAGCAATTAATAGCTATCGCCCAATTTCACTAACATCAAATTTCTCAAAAATATTTGAAACGATCATTAAAAATAAAATACTCAATTATTATAATCATAATAACTTACTGAGCCATAGACAACATGGATTTACGAAAAGAAAATCTACAATAACGGCATTGGACAAAATAACCGAGATCATACTGAAACACAAACAAAACGAATTGGTCGCATTGATTGCCATTGATATAAGTGGTGCATTTGATAATGCGTGGTGGCCTACCTTAATAAAAAGAATGGACGAAGACCACGTCCCAGCAGTTCTTATAAAAATTATCCAATCATTTTTAAATCGGAGAAGAAAAACAAGTCTCACCTTCTCGAATACAACAATTTCGAAATATTTATCAAAGGGATGTCCTCAAGGCGGACCATTATCACCTTTATTGTGGAATATAGTCCTGAATGATTTGTTGATCAACTTCGCATCCCCAAATTCTGAAATAATCTGTTATGCGGATGATGTTTCGATTGTTTGCTGGCACAAGACCATAGAAGGGTTAAAAAATGAAACAGAAAGAACTTTAAATTATGTAATACAATGGTGTACAAGAAATAAGCTAAAGCTAAGCCCGGAGAAAACCGGCTTAATACATATGCACGGCAAACAAAATATTCCAATGGGAACTCCAAATTTCATAATAAAACCAGTGGAAGAGGTAAAAATTTTGGGTGTAAAATTTTCTAATCACAGAATTAAGTCAAAAATTAACTTCACACCCCACATTAATGATATTCTTTGTAAAATCAACCGTATGAAAAATCTTTTGTTTTCGCTCTGTGGGAAGATGTGGGGATTGGATGCTAAAAAAAGATTAATTTTATATAAAACTCTTTTCAGGCCAATACTAACCTATGGATCTGAAATATGGTATAAATTTATTAATAAAAGAAGTAAGCAAAGATTAAACTCTCAGCAATATCAGATTCTTCTTTGGGTAGTGAGAGCCTATAAAACGACCTCATCAAACTGTATTCATAGTTTGGCAAAAATACCTATTCTCACAGATCAAATAGAATCGTTGATAATAAAATACGATTTGGCCAATTTATCAAAAGAAGAAATTAATGTATTCAGACCGCATGCCCCGACTATAATTCATAACTACATAGAATCAAGAATGGCTGAAACAATAGCTAACACTAATGAAACATTCAGAAAATTTTTCCCATTTGGAATTCCTTTTTATTTTCGTCCGAATTTTTATAACTCACAGTTCGTCACGGGTCATGGTAATTTTGGAGAATTTCTGTCGAAAATCGGGGCAACGGATGATCCTAGCTGTTTCTGTGGAAAAGAAAACCAAGACTCAATGCATTTATTGATGGAATGTCCGATATTCCACAGCTACAGAAGTAATCATTTTTATCCCATCGAAGAGGTTTGCGAATTTGTATTTAACAAAGACACTTATGTAAAATTTAATAATTTTTGTAAGTTCATTTTGGATTTTCTCTGCTGTTTAAGAAAACCATAGTTTCAGTTTTAATTGTTGTTTTTAACCGGTTATTGTGTTGTATATACTGAATTGTATATAGGTTGCTAAAATAATTTATTTTGGATTTTCTCTTCTGTTTGAGAAAACCATCGTTTCAGTTTTAATTGTGTTTTAGTCGGTTATTGAGTTGTATATAGGTTGATAAAATAATCCATTTTGGATTTTCTCTTCTGTTTTAGAGTGCCATCGTTTGGGTTTTAAATTATGTTTTTTTTTTTTTTTTAGTCCGGTTATTAAATTGTATAAAATGAATTGTATATAATCTACTAAAATGTATGTAGGCGCAAGTATCCCGAGCTGGGATATCGCGTCCGATATGTCAAATAAAAAAAAAAAAAAAAAGGACAATTTTAATTTTCAAAATTACCATTTTTACTATTTAGCAACTCTCCGGTAAGAGGACACCTCTCCCTAAAAGACACTTTGGCTCTACAATTAGGTGTCCTTTACAGGGAGGTTATCCTTTCTATACTGTATATGGAGATAAGAGATATATATATATATCAAGAGATATTTATTCAACAATATTCAAATATACAGTTAAACCTGTTTATAGCGCCCCCTCTTGGGACTCACCAAAATAGGGTGCTATAGAGAAGGGCTGCTATAGACATGTCACTTTTAATGTAAATCGCATTGTACTACGTAATTAAAATCGGGCGCTATAGAGAGGGAGGCGCTATTTAGAGGGGGCGCTATTAACAGGTTTAACTATATATATATATGCATACATCGATTTATTATATATTTAAATACACTACACCTTGATCATAGATAAAAGGCTGAGAAGCGATGTTTTATATATAAATATGACCTGGCTTCGCCTGTCTTCTTGCTGGAATGAATGTTTTGCTGTTAGGATATTGTTGCTACGTACTAAAAATGATAATCTGGCTTCGCCTGTGGTCTGCTTTATGGAATTTTCCTTAAAGAATTTTATTTCTGATAATCAAATCATAGTGTTATATTGTCATCTTACTTTTCTGAATAAAAAATGACTATTTTTGCCCAGTACTTGGTAAATTTTAATTTTTTCTTGGCTAAAAATGCGATAATAAACTATTCCAGATTTTTTCTCTATGTCCTGTTAAAATTTCATCTAGAATAGGTCTTTATTGAGGATTTATATAGCCGACAAACATATAAATATATATATATGCATACACTGACTTTTAGATATATATAATAAATTCCCAAATAAATATTTTATATCCTATAAGTTTAAATAGTTTAATTATTTTTTTTTTACAATTTTTATAATCAAACATATTTTACAACCTTCATTTCAATTAATAGTAGAACCTCCTTGTAAAGGACACCTATTATCAGAGCCAAAGTGTCCTTTACGGAGAGATGTCTTCTTGCCGGAGAGTTTCTATATAGTAAAAATGGTAATTTAGCAAATGAAAACTCTCCTTTGTAAGTAGAGAGGTTTTCGTCAGCGGGGTGTCCGCTAAAGGGAGGTTCTACTGTATTTATTTTAAACAGTAAATAGAATATCTAACGTGAGATAAAATCTTATTTAAAATATATTAAAATAAAGACTTTGTGTTTATAGCAACCTCCTCATGAAGTTATAGATCGGATATAGCGTGTCTTGTTTGCAACTGGTAATAAATAAATGTTATGTAATATATAATGGTTAACTATGGATTAAACAATCAAGCATAGACAAACAAAAATACAATTTTTATTATGTAATTTGATGACGATATATCTATATAACAGTAACGATATATATACAATAATATTTACATATATAGTAGAACCTCCCTGTAAAGGACAACACCTAATTGCAGAGCCAAATTGTCCTTTAGAGAGAGAGAGGTGTCCTCTTACCGGGAGTTGCTAAATTGTAGAGAGGTGTCTTCTTAAGGGAGGTTCTACTGTACTAATCAGCACAATGTTCAAGTTTGTTTCATTATATTCCCATTGATCAGATTATCACCAATTTTAGCTTGCATCACGTTGGATAATTTATCAAATTTCTCGTGTTTGGCGATGTAGTTCCAACGCCACAGTAGTTGAGCCCTCTTTACGTCTTGGCTGAAACGTTTTCTAAAAAAATTATAATAAATTGGACAATTATTTTTACACCAGGCTATATGTACATCCTGCTGTTCTATCTCTTTGGGGGACAAAAGATGTGCCCTCTTGTTTGGGTCTCTTTCTGTCAAGTAATTATGTACATTGAGGGAACTTGTACCAAGGTAATGACATTGCATTTTATTGATTTGGTCTCTTCCCATATCCCATGAAAGTGACAGACACTCTATTGATGTGATACACATAGGAATATCAATTTGAGGGTATCTTAAAACAAAATAACTTGTCAAAACGGTCGCTAACTCACGGTTACCAATTAGACTATTTGCAAATTCAATCATGTCCGTAAATTCTTTTACACCAATTTCTGAATTTTGCAAAAACAATTCTAAAATATTTTTTGCCTTATCTGTCAAGCGTTTTTGATTTAGAACAATATCTTTAATAATTCCGGCTACAAAAGATTTAAACTGAAATGTTCCATCTTCGCTTCTTATATTTACATCTGCTCCAGTCTCAAAAAGTTTAAGTACGGATTTCTCGTTCATCCTATCTGCTGAAATAGACAAAGGATTACGCCATTTGATTGAATTTTCATCAATATTAGCTCCTAATTCTATCAAAGTTTCTATCATTGAAATGTCTTGATTTTTTTGTGTGTATATGTGTGAACATGCTAAACCTAAAGCTGACAAACCATCATTGTCTCTGTCATGAATATTTGCCCCTGCTTTGAGTAATTCAATAAAATTTCTCTTTTCATTGAATATAACTGCTTCCATCAAACATGTTTTCCCATTATAAGCTTTTGCTTTTATATCAGCGCCGGCTTCAAGCAATAACTTTAAATATACACAATGTGATCGACAGGCATAAAATAAAGCTGTCACTCCTTGTATATTACTTACATTTATATCTGCCCCTAACTTTAATAATCTTTTAAGAATATGTTCAGTTCCAAAAAAAGCTGCCAACATCAATGGAGTTTGCCCAAACAAACCTTTTGCTTCTATATCGGCCCCCTTTTCAATTAACTTTTCAGATATCTTCTCGAATTTATTCTCAAGAGCTATATGCAAACAGGTAGCAGACTCAGAATATCTAAGGTTAACATTTGCACCCATTTTAATTAAAAAGTTAAATATCTCAAACTTATTTTTCATTACGGTTATGTATAACGCTGTATTCCCATTTTTATCTCTAGCATTGATATCAGCTCCAGCTTCTAACAAATGTCTTGCTAGTTCAAAATTACTTCTCAAAACAGCAAGATAAAATGGTGTGCCTTCATAATATGACTGTGAGTTAACATCTGCCTTAGCACGTAGAAGGTATCTGCATATATCGATTCTGTTATGAATAGCAACAATATGTAACGTAGTTTTTCCATTCTTATCAGTTATATTAACATCTGCCTCAGCATGTAGAAGGTACCTGCATATATCAATTCTGTTATGAATAGCAGCAATATGTAAGGCAGTTTTTCCCTTCCTATCAGTTACATTAACATCTGCCCCAGCATGTATGAGATATTTGCATATATCTATTCTGTTGTGAATAGCACCAATATGTAACGCTGTTTTTCTCTTCCTGTCAGTTACATTAACATCGGCCCCAACTTCTACAAGACGTGTACATGCCTGTAAGTTATTTTCTTCTACAGCTTGATGTAATAAATATTTCTCATTATCACCTTTCAAATTGACATCCGCGCCACTTTCAATATATTTTTCGATATTTTCTAAAAAGGCTTCTTTATTGCTATCCATCTTTTTCCAACTAACTGTGCGTAACTCGGCTGCCTGTAGACAAAAACAGAATTCGCCAATTATTCCGGTATTTTTATTGTTTTAAAATGTTATGGAATGTTTGCTAGAGATATATGAATAACCCAAGCTTCCTGGAAATTATTTTCAACACAATCTTCGGTTTATCGAATAAATGGAATCAAAATCCCTTGAGAATACTAAGGAATGAAAATATAAATAGAACCTGTTTATAAACCAGTTAAGAAATAATCTGTTGAATATTCTTTGAGTAAATATGTAAAATTTATTTACTAGAAAATTTATAGTTTGAAATTCTAAATTGAGATATATGCATATAAGCGATCATTTTGAGAATTCAGATGGTTTCTTTCCCGCAACAACTAGCCAATAAGTCCTAAGAACAACCGCAGGATAGTTGATGACTTTTTTACCTCCAGGAATCCAGGCTTTACATAGTTACTACTGATACAAAGCAATAACACGCCATCTACAAGGTAGGTTCAAAATGTTCCCTAACTTTTAAAAAATAAAATATAAAACAACTTTTGAAAAATGTAAAATCAATTTTACTATAAAGAACACAAAGCCTAAACTATAATTTTAATTAGCAACGCCAGCAAATGCGCATGCGTAGTTTTCATTTTAGGTATATTTTTGTAAGTATTTAGCTCGCGTCGGTTTCTGCAATGTCAGCATTTGAGCAAAGGGCAAATATAAAATTTGTGTGAATTCAAAAAGTCCTTCACAGAGACATTAGACTTAATGAATGAAGCTTATGAAGACGAAAAATTGTCACGAACGCAAGTTTATTTCTGGTATAAACGTTTTAAAGATGGCCGTAAGAGCATCGCAGGTGATTCAAGGTCAGGTCAGCCATTGACGTCAACAACAGATCGCAATATTGGACAGGTACGTGATTTAATTGTTTCTGATAGAAAAATTACATTTGGTAATATATCGGAAATATTTGGAATTTCGTATGGTAGTTGCCAAAAATTATTGGTGAACATTTAAACATGAAAAAACTTTATGAATATTTTGTCCAATGAAATTTAACAGATCAACAAAGAGAAACCAGATTATCA
Organism: Cordylochernes scorpioides; assembly: GCA_030710605.1. Taxonomy (NCBI): domain Eukaryota; kingdom Metazoa; phylum Arthropoda; class Arachnida; order Pseudoscorpiones; family Chernetidae; genus Cordylochernes; species Cordylochernes scorpioides. The sequence goes on from CP092869.1 coordinate 6,427,559, forward strand.
ATTTGCAACGATTTAATTGAAACTACAAATAATGATTTGGATTATTTTAAAAACAATAATAACTGGTGATGAAACATGTTTCTTTCTTTTTGATCGACAAACCAAAAAATAATCACTCGAATGGCACACACCAAGTTCTCCTAGGGAGAAGAAAGTTTGTCTTGACAAGTCCAAAGAAAAAGTAATGCTTGTAGTGTTTTTAGATCATCAAGAGAACTTGTCTATTATGAATTTATTAAGATGGGGGTTACTATTAATAAACAGGCATACAAAGAAATACTTGTACGCCTTCGTGATGCGATAAGAAGAAAAATAAACCAACTCTTTAAATCAAAACATTAAAAATTGTTACATGATAATGTCCCTGCTCATAGAGCCATTATTGTTCAAGACTTCTTAGCCAAACACTCTGTATCTGTCTTACCGCATCCTCCTTACTCTCCTGATATCGTCCCATGTGATTTCTTCTTCTTTCCAAAACTTAAAATGACGTCAAAAGGGAGGCGCTTTTCATCCTCATCAGAAGTAATTGAAAATGGACGGTGGAGCTAAACAAGCTTAGAAAAATTGACTTTAAACTAGCATTTCAACAGCTTTTTTCATGCTGGAAAAAATGTGTAGATAAACAAGGCTCCTATTTTTAAAAAATTGATGTTTAAATTACTATAATATGAATAAATAATTTATTTAAAAAAAAAGTTCGGGAACTTTTTGATCCTACCTTGTATATATAACAAATGAAAACATTAAGACGGAATGTTTATTTTTCACAAATATAAGGTTGTCCCAAAGATTTGTGTTTTTCCTAAAATGTTGTTTATCTTATTACTTGGCGAATAATATTATCACGGCAAATACATAATAATACATGATACAATTATCTATATATATAAAATTGAATGTCTGTCTGTCTGTACTCTATAGATTAAAAAACCATACATCCAATCGCCGTGAAATTTTGGGATATTATTAGGTATATCCCCGGGAAGGTTTTTGAAAAATAATATCTTGAATATCTTGAATATCCTTAGAGTTATTTGCAGATTTGTAGATTTAACTCGCAAGCAGCGCCCCCATTGCGACGATGATAACAAGTTTTTATCTATAAGTTTTATTATCACTCTAAGTTTATTATCTCAAAGATTATTTATCAAAAGTAATATTCATGGTAAACGGTTTGCGGATTTCGACAAATTAGAAAGAAGGAATCATATATCGCCGCAACTCTTTTTATTATTATAGCGGTTAAGGAAGCTTTCGGGCAAGCCCTTCTTCAGCTAATTATATTGTACAAACAAAGAGAGATTATATATAGTTTTTAATATAAAACAAAATAAACGAAAAGAATTTTACCACGCCCTTATCGCCCTCGTTCAATAGCACCGCGTGGCCACGTCATGTCTGATCCTAACTTCAAATGTAATATGGTACAAAAATATCCCAAAAGAAAGTTACGTAATTGAATAAATATAAAGAATCAACTATAAACAGTTCAACGGATTTAGTGGAGATTTTTAGGCTAGAAGGGGAACGTACCCAAAGACTCATTCTTGAAGCAATAGAAACCATGAAGCACCCTAAACCATTAAACAAAAGTATACAGTTGCCATCACAGTACGTTCCCCTTCTAGCCTAAAAATCTCCACTAAATCCGTTGAACTGTTTATAGTTGATTCTTTATATTTATTCAATTACGTAACTTTCTTTTGGGATATTTTTGTACCATATTACATTTGAAGTTAGGATCAGACATGACGTGGCCACGCGGTGCTATTGAACGAGGGCGATAAGGGCGTGGTAAAATTCTTTTCGTTTATTTTGTTTTATATTAAAAACTATATATAATCTCTCTTTGTTTGTACAATATAATTAGCTGAAGAAGGGCTTGCCCGAAAGCTTCCTTAACCGCTATAATAATAAAAAGAGTTGCGGCGATATATGATTCCTTCTTTCTAAAAGTAATATTATCTAAGGATGACACGGCAATTTATTTGAGACAAGAATAATGATACAATTCCAAGGCGAAGATACTATTCCTTTAACTTCCAATTACCGAGGGAACCAATTAATATGATTTTATTCAACTTATCGAGTATTTTTCAAGGGACCGGGAAAAAATGTTCACTAGATAAAACGATGATTTTGTAACGTAGAAAATTAGGAAAGACAAAATTCAGGATGACACGGCACACAGGGACCGGGAAAAAATGTTCACTTTAACGAGAGATTCAAATTTACGAGTTTCAAATTATCAAAATATATCTTCTTTTTTTTATAAGTTTATAGAGAATTGTTTTAACAAATGTTCGTTAGACAAACCTTTACTCGGGTAAAACCCCGGGCGAAGCCGGGTACATCCGCTAGTTTATATATAATACAAAGACATTATACATAATGGCGAATAATATTGATATTTCAAATTTTTGCAAGTGTTCACAAACTATTGAGATAACCTAGTAAATCAAACTTCTACTGTCCTTACTGCGATAAAAAAAATATTGGGAAGGCTCATCAGTGGTGAAACCTCCCAGCGGTTTCACTAATCTACCAGCCGCTTCTTTAGATCTCTAATACTGTATTAGATCATTCTGCTAGCTTATGCCTATAGTTCTCTTAAATACCATTTCTAAGATTCCAGCCTTCAGTGTTGCATCTACTTATATAATTGCCCCTTATTCTGTCTGTGTGAAGTTCACGGATAGATTTTGGTCAGAATGGATAAAATAAATAAAGTGTCAAGGGATGGGAATCGAACCCACGACCTTCCGCTTACCGGGCAGATGCCATGACCACTAGACCATGACCACATATATATTATATATTATATTATATTTTATTTTATTGTATATTTTTGAACGATAGGCTCATTATTTCTTTATACCGTTATTATACTGTTATATTATATATATTATATATATTATATTATATATATATATCGTAATATATCCTGTCGACTTTCAATAGCTATCGTAATATGCTATGCTGGGAAACCTTACTCTTGGTGTTGATGATTGTTGAAGTGGTGGCGCAGTCGTGGTGGCTGAGTAAGAAAGGTTTACACACAAGGGAAATAAGCCAGGACACTTGATGGGTTGAAAATAAAAGGCAACTGGTTGGAGGAGAGAAAGGCTTGAGAGGATGGAGCGGATTTGATTAGTGGCCTATTGATTCACATGGCAGTGATTGACTTAGCTATAGGATGAACGGGGGGAGGTCTCGAGAGCAGATGTTACCTCGGTGGGAGCGAGTCGAAGACTTTAGGTGCTGTCTCGGTGGGAGCGAGTGAACAACTGACAATCCTTGCTTCTCGATTTAACACGAAGACCTATCTCCTTTCCCATTGGAGGAAAGCTGTGACGTGGCCTTTTTCTATTGGTTGACCTTTGGGAAAGTGTTCCCTCATTGGTCCTTGCTCATTTCTTTGTCTTTTGGACTTGTTCTGACACGACCAGGAAATACTGTGTCGTTGAACTCAACTTTTATTATTTCCGCGATCATAAAATCGGCTGTAATTTTGCTAATGGTGCTGCTGACTTCTAAGCCTATTTTCTAGGCCTCGTTTCTCTAAGGCGTTCTAACCTCCAGTTACCTTATTCTTTATTAAGTCTTTGAAACATACATTGCATACATATTGGGTCGGGGTTGCATACAACTATTTACAAATTATGACATATATTATACCGTTTTGCACAATTATTTAATCTTTTTTACATAAAGTACAATACTTAAATGAAAATATGTTTCTTATACAATCTAAAATGACATCCATGGCGCCAATTTATAATTGTAACGAATAGTATTTGAATTAAAACGTTTTTAAAATATATACGCACTCGGGTAAAACCCGGGCGTTGCCCGGGCCATTCGGCTAGTATATAATAAAAGAGATGCGGATATAAAGCCATCTCTGAGATAACCAGGTATAATATTGATTGAGTGCTGGAGCATCGTCATAGACAATCAATTGTTTTTTTTTTTGCTTATCCCTAGTACACGTGGTACAGGCCATGATAATCATGGTGGGTAGAAGAAGGCGACTGCTTTTACTGTAAGTGCACCACGTGTCTGCACATGTCAAAAGTAGTTCGACTTTTGCACTTACAAATGTGCCAGGTCCCGGTTTGTTACTTGCACTCGCTGGTAGGGTTGAACTTTTGCAAGAATCGGGGGGCCATTGGAGCATTTTTTTAAATCCGAAAAAAAAAAAGCCCAATGCAGGAATCGAACCCAGGTCATAGCGTTCGAAAGCGAACGGTTTAGGCCACCCTTCCACCGACCCCCTAGTCAATTGCTGAAGGACCATGGTGGAGCTTTAAGATATACAGTATAACTTTCTTGAACCAGAGACTGTGAAAGCTGCCAATTATTAATGTAGATATTTCTCCTTTTGACTAGATGAAGCACATTAAATAAACAACACAGGTTAAATCACAACAAAGTTCATTAGCTGAGCAAATATGTTTTCAACAGTTGAATATAACTTTTTAACACCTATGTAATCTTCTTGGTTTTTTAATTATGGACATTCAGGTAAATTCCAGATTGAATAGGAATGTGTACCTAACAGAAAAATTGGCAGTACTGTATTACTGGTTGGCTGGCTTGAAGTCTGGGGTTGTTCCATTGCTTTCGAGAAAATAAGTTTTTTTAATAGTAAAAGCTCCAAATATAATATATATATTTTTTACTTTTTCAGTTCTCGTAAGAAATATTTAAAATGTGGCGACCACACTTTGCTTCAGCGAGCACGAACTGGGACAAAGTTTAAATACATACAATACGGGCAATTAAGTGGCGGCCCCACTATGCCTCTGCAAGTGGGTGCTGGGAGAACACGTCACTACGCATGCGCGCGCGTCATCCGGAACTATCTAGCCACTGGCGCGGTAAACAAAAAGGCCTGCTCCCAACGGCCGTTACTTCTTTTCTCTTTTTATATTTCTGGCTTTGAATAAATTAATTTTAATTATAATTTTATCAGAGAGAGCGGCATTTCCACAAGCCACACCGACACATCACGCAACCATCCCACAAAAACTATAAAATAATTACAAGTTATAACTATTTTATTATTATGTGAAAAAATAAAGCACAATATTGTACTGGGATAAGGTGCATTAATTATTTTTAAAATGACATCGCCTTATCGTCCCACAGTTGCACGATAAAGAGATGCCATTTCTAAAATAAATATTTTATTTTTGTAAAATCTATTTTTTATTCTTAAAATAAACCTCTTTTGAAGTTTACAAGAAAAAATTATGGAAGAATTATTTTTATCCAATATTCCAAATTCCAAATAACTTTATTAGGTGCCGCTCAAAAAGAGCAACCTAGATCATTATATTTACAATATACTGTGGGGGATGGTTATGTACAGGGGTTCATTTACAATTATAATTTATATTGATGTCGTTGGGTCCGGATTCTCAGGTCCTTGGGGATATTGTTCTTGATAAGGTTTTTTCTGGCTTGTTTGATATTCAAGGTAGGTTTGTTTTTCCTTTTTTCCACTTTTCGTCATTCTGGCTTAATTGATGGAGAATTTGTCTAGGTTTTAAATTTCTTATTTTCCTTTTTCCGCATTAGTAATTTGTAGCTTCCTTAAAGGTGGGGTTTTCTAATTTTTCGGATTTTTCGTAGAATTTAAATGATTGTCTAATAATGTATCCAATATTACCTGGTTCAAATCACATTAATAGGTACCGCTCAGCAAGAGCAACCTAGTTATCCAATATTATAAAATTGCAGTCCCCCAACTTCAATCTAAATCTTCATATAACGGGTGGTTGAAGATATTCTGGAGATACATTTAAAAGATCTTTATATTTCCTGTTTATTTTCTTTATCATAAACAAATATAACAATATATTTTCATTAAAACAAATATTTTAGATATAATTTAGCAGTAAGTATTTCGCTACGCCATCTATTGAGGAAATTACAAACTATTTTAAAGGTCCTAAATGTCTTTTATGCTTTTTTTATTAAACAAGATATTAAGATCTATTGAAATTTATAAATTAATATTTTTAAGGGCAAGGTTTTAATATTAAAAAATTAGATTAATACTAACTGTTTACAAAAAAAATAGTTTCTTCATTTTTTAATTTTTTTTTTTGAATAATTAAAATGATACACCGTTCTACTAATTAGTTATGGAAATTTAGCATGTGAATTTGCAGAATTTAAATGATTCCAGAACTTATTGAATTTGGCTCTAACTTCTGAATTTGTCTTGTCTTCGCTTCCGGGCTAATTGTCCAATTCTGGGGTATGGACTTCTAGCCCCCTCATCATGGCAGCAGACGCGGTGTCAGGTGGCAAGGGATCCTAGGATCAGGCGGCAGGAGATGTCTGGCAGGGGTGGTGGAAACGTTGGGCAAGCAGGGCAACAGCGCCAGGGTGCAGTGAGGCAGGAGTCTTGATTAGGCTTGGAATCCAGTAGAAGTGGCAGATGGAAATGGAGGTAGTAGGTCCTTGAAGCCTAGAACTTGAGGGCCCTACTCTTCAGGATGGGGCAGCTTGAGGCTCTCGCCTCGTGCTTGTCAGGAAGGCCCTTGGCACAGCAGTTGGCACACTTGGAGGTGCGCTGGTCGGCAATGGATGGGCAGGCGCGGCCTTCATGGCCGTCTTCACCGCAGTGGAAGCACTTAGGGGCTCTGGTGCATTGTGCAGAGTTGTGGCCGAAGCCACAACAGCAGAAGCAGACGCGGGCGTGGACTCCTCGAAGTTGAGGATTACTCCATCCACCACGATCCTCCCGAGCACTCCTAGGGCTCTGAAGGTCTTGAGGTCCACCTCGATGAAGGCGGTGCAGGTCCCATTTCTGGGTGCAGAATGGTGCGTCACGCGCGCCACCTTGTCCCCAGGGAGTTGTCTGACAGCAGGAGTTTCCAGGAAGGTCTCCTCACTGGTGGAGTTGGAAGTCTCCTCGTCCGCTTTGAAGAGGCAGATGCGAGGCAGGATCTTCTTCTGCTGGCGGACCTTCATTCCATCCAGCTTGTTGGCCAGGGAGGTTGTCACCGCAGGGATGGTGTCAGGGTTACTAGAATGGAGGACCAGCTTCCCCTTAGTGGCCAGGGAAGCCCGGGCGGCCGCAGGCTTGGAGACGCGGGAAGGCGCAGACTTTGAAGGACCTTGCAGATTTGTCCTCTTTGCAGGCGGGTTGGGAGCCTCAGGCTGCTTCCTTTTAGTTGGAGCGGATGCAGGCAAGGTGGATGCAGGCTTCTTGGCAGGGATAGCAGCAGGAGCAGGGGTAGCGGGCTTGATTGGGTCAGTCTGGGAGCTGGTGTCCTTGCAGGAAGGAGCTGGGCTGGTTTGGGTGCTGTGGCAGGCAGTCTGGGGCTTGTTGGCCCCCATAACTTCGTCCAGCTCCGCGAAGGCATCGAGGGTGCCAGTGAGGTTCTCCATTTCAGCAAGGAGGGCTTTGATTAGCTCAGTACGCATCGCGGTGAAGCTGATTAGGTCCTCGTGCAGGGTCTTCAGGGAGGGATGGCCAATGGAGCGCAGGATGAGGTGGTTGCGGGAGATCACCATTTCGTCCTCCTTCTCCAGGGCAGAGACGTCCACGATGGGCTAATTTCTGAAATTTTAAATTCTATGAGATTTAAGGGGCCTCATAATTCACACAGTTCTTCAACCGCGTGAAAACAACCGCCAGTTTGTATTATTCCGCGCTACACAAGGTTGTCGAAAATAGTTCCATTTGAGTGATGTTTTCTCTCACAGACAATTTAAACAATTTTATTGGCTCTTCTTATTATGTGAAAAATAATAGAAAAAAAAATAATTCAACTAAATGGCGCTCTTCCATCTAAAAAGCTCAAGTACTCCTGGTCAGGATATGCCTTCTTTATTTCTTCTAATTAAAATTGATTGCAATCAAACAGGTTTCTGGATATATGAGTTTCTTTTCATTTTTTAAATCAGTCTCAAGCTTTCGGGAATCTCTGCCTTTTTCTGCAATAGAACATATATAAACGAATAAAACGCCGCCTGATACCTAATTCTATGTAAATATAATATTTATTGATGCCCGCAAGCTTGAGACTGATTAAAAAAAAAGGAAAAGAAGTTAATCTCCAGAAACCTGTTTGATTATTTAATTTATGTATCGAAGAGGGGTCGGTGGAAGGGTGGTCTAAACCATTGGTTTTCGACCACTACGACGCGGGATCGAATCCCGCATTGGGCACTTTTACCCCAAAACACATTATTAACCATATTGACTCATCCATTGATGAGCTCTACTCTTCCCCGGCAGACACCATAAAAAGTCTCAAACTTTAAAAACTTGATACCTTAATATGATTGAGTGAGATAAGAAAGAAGAAGAAGAAGATAAATCGACGATTTAAATCAATTGATAGATAAAGTATATGTAAATATGATTATCATTCTTTTGGAGCGCTACATGTCAAAGTCGTCAACTGTCTAGGTTTGTCTTTAGACTTCACATCTAATAGTGGCAGTGGACATTCAATTAATTAAGTGTTGCTATTGTGATTTGCATATAGGGAAGTTCTGCACAGGTCTTCAGAGGTAAATATGCTTTTTATTATTTTTATTATATCTATTTCACGGGGTAGAGGCCATAATAATGATGGTGGGTAGTTAGTGACTGCCTTTACTGTGAGTGCACCACATGTCTACACATGTGAAAAGCAATTCGACTATTGCACTTACAAATGTGCCAGAGCCTCGTTTGGTTATTTGAACTCGCTGGTGGAATTGGACTTTGGCAAGAATTGGGGGCCATTGGAACATCTTTTTAATTAGAAAAAAGTGTCCAATGCGGGATTGGACCCCGAGTCGTAGTCGGCAAACTGCGGCTCGTGAGCCACATGCGGCTCTTTGGATGTGAAGCTGCTGCTCTTTGTATAGTTCCATACGCAAATATTATTTATGCGAGTACTATTTATTGTTGGCAAGAAAAAATTGCGGCTCTTTAAAAACTTTGAAAGTTTGTAAATTGCAATTTCTGGCTCTTTTTTTTTTTTTTCCGACTCAAAAGTTTGCCAACTCCTGGTTTAGACTATCCTTCCACCGATCTCCCTCTAAATATACTTATTCCTAGGAGGATTGGTTCCATTATCTCTTCAACTGCCAATATATAATAGAAGAACATTCGACTATTGAATATCCATCAACTCTCATCTGACAATATATACCAGGTCTATTAGCATGAAACGCGAAAATGGGCGCCAGAGGCCGCTGTGCAACTTTATTTGAGCCGACGGTGGCGCTGTTGTAGGCGTTTTGTTCTTTGACTCACGTGGCATCAGCATGCGTGCAGTTTTAGAAAAATTCAAATCGTGAAAAATTTCTGGAGCCCGTGGAAAATGGCGATTTCCGAGCCAAAAAGTGCCCATTTGCGGGAAGTTTTGTTGTTCGCCTTCAACTGGAAGAAAAGTGCCACTGAAGCCCACCGAATGCTCGAGAAGGTTTACAGCGACCACGCTCTGAGCAAATCGCAGTGTTACAGGTGGTTTAAAAAATTCCAAAGTGGCGATTTTGAACTTGATAATGAACCACATGGAAAACCGCCCCAAAAGTTCGAGGACGCTGAACTGCAAGCTTTGTTGGATGAGGACAGTACCCAAATGCAGGAGAAACTCGCAAAACAGCTCCAGGTGTCTCAAGGTGCTGTTTCTCTACGTTTAAACAGCCTCGGAATGACCCAAAAGCTTTCCAGATGGGTCCTCCACGAGTTGAGCGAAAGGCAGCAATAACGGCGTCTGGTAACCTGCGAAGGGCTGCTCGCCAGGCATGAAAAGAAGTCATTTTTGCACCGAATCGTAACTTCTGATGAGAAATGGATCCACTTCAGCAATCCTACGCGCCAAAAGTCGTGGGGCCTGCCCGGCCAATTTCCAAAACAGACGCCTAGGCCCAATCGCTTCGGAAAAAGGCAATGCTTTGAATATGGTGGGACCAGACCGGCGTAGTATATTTCGAGCTCCTGAAACCTGGCAAAATGGTCAATACTAGTCGCTACGAACAACAAATGCACAGTTTGAGAGAGGCGTTGAATGAAAAAAGACCGGAATGGCGTGAAAAGCACAACAACCTGATACTGCAGCATGACAACGCTCCAGCCCACAACGCTACGGTGGTCAAAAACACCATAAAAGACTTGGGCTGGGAACTCTAACCCCACCCGCCGTAATCACCAGACTTAGCGCCGTCGAACTACCACCTTTTCACATCTTTAGGACACGCCCTAAAAAAACAGGAATTTTCGAACTCAGACATACTCCGAAAATGACTTGTTGACTGGTTCGACTCAAAAGGAATAGAAATTTTCAGAAGGAATTCGAAAATTGCCTGAAAAGTGGTCCGAGTATATAGCTAATCAGGGCAGTTACTTTGAATAAAAAATCTTTTGTCGTATGGAATTTGTGAACTTTTGAATTCACTGAAAATTTCCGCGTTTCATACTAATAGACCTGGTATATTGACAAGATAAACCTATCTCATGTAAGACTGGTGTAAAGAGTTTATTGGATTTTTAAATAGCATTAACAAAGATAATACAACGGGATCTCTTTACATGTCTTTAATATTTCTTCTTTCATTGGCTATCTTTTCTTTCGCTTTATAGAAATTCCAATTTACAATTTTTGAAGGCCGCCTTCTCAAGTTGAGACATTTTTGTATAAAATGAAAAGTCTTAATGAAGGCTTATGTATGCATGTATCATATGTAAATATCCGTGTTTCATCTTTTTGTTTTCTTTGGGGACTTTTCAAACAAATCGGTGTATGAGATTGTCTTGAGTAAAATTTTGATGTATATACCATTTGCCCCTGACGGCCACCCTTCTAGGGATTATCAACCTAAGTCCAGAATCCTTAGAAAATCTCCCAAGAAAGAAATCTGCCCACCTCAGTAATTGGACTTCCACTGACATTGTATAATAAAACCAAAAAGACATAGGTTACAGTTCGGGTAGTTGGTGACTTCTGTACGTGGCTCCAGGAACCTATTGAGTTATCTGAATAAATATTAATATCATTTTTACATATTTATCATTATATGTAAATAGCTTTCTCTTTTTTATTATTTTCTTTTACAGACTCTTCATGTTGAATCCATATATAAGACTATATATGTCTTAATAAATACTTTTGTATATTAATTTTAGGATGAAATGAAGAAATTTAGGACTTTTTTCCTAAAAAAAAACAAAACAATAAATTTAATCACACTCTATGAGAAATACACTGCGTTCAAATGTTGAATTTACACAAATAATGGAAAAACTATTCCAGCTTAACAATGGAGAGAAAATCAAATAAATATAAAACCCTAAACTAATCCAATATTTTTCTCTCGCATTACTGATCGAAAGAAACATACAGCAGTGAAGCTACAGAACGGATATACATAATAGTAAGAAAAAAAAAGGCATCTCCTTATCGTTCAACTGAAAGTTCCTGATGGCTTGCGCCATCTAAGGGAATAAATGTCAACTATTTGATGATTCTTAATTATTACAGAATTGAACAAATATACCGAAACGAATCGCGTACGTGGTTAGCTTTTATTGATTAATCAAAAATGGGTAATGGGGCCAATTCTGGAATAATTAAAAATCAACAAATAGTTGGTATTATTATCAACTTTCCAGAGAATGGTTGCAAGGTTTACCCACAATGTACTAAGTGTCAACCTGCAACCCCAAAACACATTATTGACTCATCCATTGATGAGCTCTACTCATCCCCAGCAAACACCATCAACAAGCTTGATACCCTAATATGATTGAGAGGAGATAAGAAAGAAGAGTACAATATCACATTTGTACGATTTTTTCATCATACGAATTGTAAAAAAATGTATTTTGAATGTTTAAATGTATTCATATTTTAAAGTATTTTGTTATTGCTGTACACGACTATCAAATTGGAAACTTTTAAAAACGAGATGGGGAAAATATGTAATATTTCTTTTTTTAATTTGCATATAGGGGAGAGCGCGTACGCAGTCCCCACTACCAAAAATTACGCGCCCCAGCTATCCCAGTTTGGGAAAGTGGCCAGGGTCAACCCAACCGCAGTGCAATGGCTGGGTCTCTCCTGGGGGCACGGGTTTGTTGAGCCCCGTGACACCGACGCCAGGTAAGTATGCCTAAACGCGGTCTGAACACCCCCCCAACTTCAATCTAAATCTTCGTCTAACGGGTTGTTAAAAATATTTTGGAGATATAATAAAAATATCTATATATTTCATGTTCATTTTTTATATAATAAACAAATATAGTAATAGAATTTCATTAAAGTAAATATTTTAGATATAATTTAGCAATTAGGCTTACGCTACGCCATCTATTGAGGAAATTATAAACTATTTTGAGAATCCCTAAACATTTCTTGTGGTTTTATAATGCTAAATATTAGGATATATTAAAATTTTGAATTAATAATTTTAAGAGAGAGAAAGTTTTTATTTAAAAATCATATTCATAAAAACTACTTACAAATAAATATTCTATAATTTTTGAAATTAATTTTTGTGAAATTTGATTACTACACGGTTTGCTAAATTGTTTGAAACAAGTGGATGCTTGCAGAATTACAATAATTCTATAGAGAGAGAGAGAGAAAGAGTTTGTTGTATTTATGAATATTTGACTTTAATTTCTAAACTTTAAATTTCAAGAGATGGGTCATCATAACTCATATTTTTCTGCGACAGCGTGAAAACACGCCGATGTATTAATCCGCACTACTCACGGTCAGCAAAAATAGTTTCATTTTTAAAATAACAAATCCCAACTTGAACGCAAGGTAATAAGACCAAAAACAAATAAATAAATAGTGTAACGCTGTGTTACCGAAACGTCACACACTATTTATTTATTTATTTGGATTTGGTCTCTTAAGGAAATATCTTTATTTACGGGGCTGCTAAACAAAATGGATGATCTTTGAGCCTCAATGGCCGTATAAACCACTATGACCAGGCTGGGGAGGCTAGGAACAGGATCTCCTTCAGGGGAGAGGCTGGTTAGGCCAGAAAAGGGTCCGCGGATGTCAGGAGGAGGCAGTAAGAGGGAGAGAGGTCTAGAACTTTTCAGCTCTAGCTCTGGTAGTTTAGCAAGACATTGATCTTGCCTCGTGGTCGGCAGAGAGGCCCTTGGTTGAGCAGTTGGTGAACTGGGCCGTGCGCGGGTTGGCGAGTTGGACAGTTTCGGCCTTGGTGCTCACCAGAAGCGCAGTGGAAGCAGGTGACCGTAGCCTTGGTGCACCTATCGGCGTTTGGCCGTAGCCACAGCAGCGGTAGCAGACACGGACAGACTCCTCCTAGGTAATGATCACGTGGTCCACAATGATCCTGCTGCGTCTTCCAATGGCCTTGAAGGAAGCCAAGTTCAGCTCGATGAAGGCTGTGCAGGTGCCATTTCTGGTCGAAGATCTGTGTGCCACGCGAAAAGACTTGTCTCCAGGAAGCTGGCTGAGGGCTTCGGTGGAAAGGAAAGCCTTGACAATGTACTCATCTGCGGTTTCCGCCTCCATGTTGAAGAAGCAGATTCTTGGGAGGAATTGCCTCAGTTCCCGGACTTTCAGGTCTTGGAGCTTGTTGTCCAGGGCAGACCTGACGGCAGGAATGGCCTCTGGAGTGCTGGAGTGCAGCACCAGTTTTTCCCTGGTGCGCAGCAATGCCCAGACGCCTTGAGGCAGAGTGTTGGCAGCGCGGACAGTTTTGAGGATGTCCCGTGGGTCTGCCTGCGGGTTATATGTAACTAGCGGACGTACCCGGCTTCGCCCGGGTTTTACCCGAGTAAAAGTTTGTCTAACGAATCTCTCGATAAAGTGAACATTTTTTTCCCGGTCCCTTGAAAAATACTCGATAAGTTGAATAAAATCAATATTAATTGGTTCCCTCGGTAATTGGAAGTTAAAGGAATAGTATCTTGCCTTGGAATTGTATCATTATTCTTGTATGGATGTACCCGGCTTCGCCCGGGTTTTACCCGAGTAAAGGTTTGTTTAACGAATCTCTCGATAAAGTGAACATTTTTTCCCGGCCCCTTGAAAAATACTCGAAAAGTTGAATAAAATCAATATTAATTGGTTCCCTCGGTAATTGGAAGTTAAAGGAATAGTATCTTGCCTTTGAATTGTATCATTATTCTTGTCTCAAATAAATTGCCGTGTCATCCTGAATTTTGTCTTTCCTAATTTTCTACATTACAAAATCATCGTATCATCATGATAATATTTAGAGCAGATTGTTGAATTATAACAGATAAATTAGAATATTTATCTTGATTATTTCTAGGCGAAAAGTTATTTCAAAAATTTTATTTGCTAGAAACCTTCCCAGTACTATACTAAATAACTTCCCAAAGTTTCATGGCGATCCAATGAGTGGTTTGGTCAGGCATAAAGGACAGACAGACACACATACATTCATTTTTATATATATAGATAACTACGATGTGGGCCGATGTGATTTATTATGTTACAGCTTATTAGCGATTTTTAAAAGTGTTTCCTATATTTTACCACTTCTCTAAATATGATTGCCCCCCGCCGCTTTTATTTTCACTCAGATATATCTAATTGCTCGATGACAGAAGATAAAATATTTTATTTTTCCCTTTTTAGTGCATTTGGAAATCGCTTTTTTTTATATATGTATTCAACTTATTAACTATTTACTTAGTTTTTAGCCATGAATTTACAAAACCTAGAATCAAAAGTTCGCTTGGGATTAGGCCTTAAATAGAAGGGAGGCCTGCTCGCGGCGGATTGGTCAGTATAAGGGCGGTAACAAAAGACTTAAAAATAAATATAGAAATTTGTTCATTTCAGGCCACACCGACTACCCTAAAACCCAGAAATCTAAAAATTTGTCAATTTGCATTGTCTTCGGGTTCTGAAAAGTGTACAAAGGGCTCTAGAAGTATATTGAAAATTGATTAGAAAATTTGTGGACAGATAGGAAGCAAGTTAAATAAAGGCTTTTAAATTTTTTTTTTTATCGAAAGCAATGGAACAACCCCAGACTTCAAGCCACCCTACCAGTAATACAGTACTGCCAATATTTCCAGTAGGTACACATTCCTATTCCATCTCGAATTTACCTGAATGTCTACAATTAAAAAACCAAGAAGAAACCATAGCTGTTAAAAGAGTTCTATTCAACTGTTGAAAACATATTTTCTCAGCTCTGGAATATAAACACATTGAATATACCACATATTAGAAAATAGAACGCCTTTAACGAGCATTATAGTAAAAAAATTTCATGAAGTGTATAAGAGATAAATTCGATATTCACATACCGTTTAAAAATAAAATCCAGTGAAATTTGATTTTAGTGATGTCCAAGGTGCCAGACAGTTTTATAGGACAAAGGTAACCAAAGCCAAGGTAACTCCTATACTAATTGAGAACAAGAGTAGGGAAGTGGAAAAAACAAAATATATTTATACAGGGAGAAAACACGAATGAGAATAACAGTCCATCTTAGATGAAAGCATATTCCGAATTCAAGATCCCTCTCAAGGCTCTAACAATGTAAATATGTAAATACACTGTATATTGGTGGACGCTTCATAGTTTTTTTAATGGAGAGGCGCCCTATGCTTTTATATTATTCATTGTTGTTATTATCTTTTCCAATAAAGAGCCTCAGATGTCTCCATACATCTCCATCACAGTAGTCGCAATGTCCTTCATCTTGGGCGTGTAAAGCTGCTGCTCTGGGTCCATGTAAATTTTCTGTTGTTGTCATGTCCAATGAAGAGCCTCAGATGTCTCCATGCATCTCTATCACAGTAATTACAATATTCTCTATCTTGGGTGTGTAAAGCTGCTGTTCTAGGGTCATGTCAATTTTCTGTTGTTGTCATGTCCAATGAAGAGCCTCAGATGTCTCCATGCATATCTATCACAGTAATTACAATATTCTCTATCTTGGGTGTGTAAAGCTGCTGTTCTAGGGTCATGTCAATTTTCTGTTGTTGTCATGTCCAATGAAGAGCCTCAGATGTCTCCATGCATCTCTATCACAGTAATTACAATATTTTATATCTTGGGTGTGTAAAGCTGCTGTTCTAGGGTCATGTCAATTTTCTGTTGTTGTCATGTCCAATGAAGAGCCTCAGATGTCTCCATATCTATCACAGCAGTCGCAGTGTCCACTATCTTAGGTGTGTAAAGCTAGTTAATAAAGAAGTTAGAGCCAAATTCAACAAGTTCTGGAAATTCTCGAATTCTGCACATTCACATGTTAAAACTTCCATAACTAATTAGAGTGTAGTTTTAATTATTCAATTTTTTTTTTTATAAATTGAGAAATGTTATTTGTAAACAGCTTGTACAAATCCAATTTTTAATTATTAAAATCTTGCCTTCAAAAATATTAATTTATTAATTTTAATATATCCCAATTTCTTGTTTAATTAAAAAAATCACGAAAGACGTTTGAGATCTTCAAAATAGTTTATAATTTACGCAATAGATGGCGTAGCGAAAGTCTAATTTCTAAATTATCCCTAAAATATTTTTTAAATGAAATTATATTAGTATATTTGTTTATAATATAGAAAATAATTAATAAATGTATAGATAGTTCAAATATATCTCCAGAATATCTTTAACTACCCGCTAAATGAAGTTTTAGATTGTAGTTGGGGAGCAGTCTTAGCATATTAATGGCTGACAGGGGACGAGGGGTAGTTGCTGTCAGAATCCTTCCTGTCGTCGCAGCAGGAGAGATTCATTCCATGGTTTGACTCCATTGTCTTACAAAAGTATGTAAGACAAGTATCCAGTTGACAAATCCTGTCAACTGGATACTTTTGTAAGACAATGGAGTCAAACCATGGAATGAATCTCTCCTGCTGCGACGACAGGAAGGATTCTGACAGCAACTACCCCTGTCAGCGGATCCTGGACCTCGTCAGCCACTTCGGCGTCCAGTAGCTCAGATGGAGGAGAGGCCCCGGGTCAGACGACAGGTTGCTGGGGAGAGCCCAGTCCTCTGGATTTGGATCCTGAAATAAGAAGGCTGAGACAGTTTGGAATCACAGCGGACAGGGAGAGAGACTACGAGGACGAGAGGCGCACCAGTCACCATCCCTCTCCCAAGAAGCACGGCAGCAGCTCAGCGAAGAAGCCCCATTGCACGGACAGGGAGAGAGACTACGAGGACGAGAGGCGCACCAGTCACCATCCCTCTCCCAAGAAGCACGGCAGCAGCTCAGCGAAGAAGCCCCATTGCACGGACAGGGAGAGAGACTACGAGGACGAGAGGCGCACCAGTCACCATCCCTCTCCCAAGAAGCACGGCAGCAGCTCAGCGAAGAAGCCCCATTGCACGGACAGGGAGAGAGACTACGAGGACGAGAGGCGCACCAGTCACCATCCCTCTCCCAAGAAGCACGGCAGCAGCTCAGCGAAGAAGCCCCATTGCACGGACAGGGAGAGAGACTACGAGGACGAGAGGCGCACCAGTAACAATGCTTAAAATGTGTTAAAAGTATAATAAATTTAATTTGAGAATTTATTAATATAATATTCCAATGACGTAAAAAAAACTTGGCGTTTTAATCTATATATATATAAATGAATGTATGTCTGTTTGTCCTTTATGCCTGACCAAACCACTCATTGGATCGCCATGAAACTTTGGGAAGTTATTTAGTATAGTACTGGGAAGGTTTCTAGCAAATAAAATTTTTGAAATAACTTTTCGCCTAGATATAATCAAGATAAATATTCTAATTTATCTGTTATAATTCAACAATCTGCTCTAAATATTATCATGATGATACGATGATTTTGTAATGTAGAAAATTAGGAAAGACAAAATTCAGGATGACACGGCAATTTATTTGAGACAAGAATAATGATACAATTCCAAGGCAAGATACTATTCCTTTAACTTCCAATTACGGAGGGAACCAATTAATAATGATTTTATTCAACTTATCGAGTATTTTTCAAGGGACCGGGAAAAAATGTTCACTTTATCGAGAGATTCGTTAGACAAACCTTTACTCGGGTAAAATCCGGGCGAAGCCGGGAATATCCATTTCGTAGCTACACTGTCTCTCCAAGAGGCAGTCTCTTATTAAAGGTCTATTAGAGATTCTTTAATAGCAATTAGAATCTTCAATGAGAGACCACCAACAGGAGAAACAAGTTGATTCATGTTTTTAGGTGGTCTTTCTTAAGAGACTCTATTTACATATTTAAAATATGAAAAAATTAAAATATTTTAAAATTAAATATTTTAAAATCAACATTTTCTTACTGTTACGTTTAATTACTGTTAATATCTATATCTATATATATATAAAAATGAATGTATGTCTGTTTGTTTGTCCTTTATGCCTGACCAAACCACTCATTGGATCGCCATGAAACTTTGGGAAGTTATTTAGTATAGTACTGGGAAGGTTTCTAGCAAATAAAATTTTTGAAATAACTTTTCGCCTAGAAATAATCAAGATAATTATTCTAATTTATCTGTTATAATTCAACAATCTGCTCTAAACATTATCATGATGATACGATGATTTTGTAATGTAGAAAATTAGGAAAGACAAAATTCAGGATGACACGGCAATTTATTTGAGACAAGAATAATGATACAATTCAAAGGCAAGATACTATTCCTTTAACTTCCAATTACCGAGGGAACCAATTAATATTGATTTTATTCTACTTATCGAGTATTTTTTCATCTATCTATATATATAAAAATGAATGTATGTCTGTTTGTTTGTCCTTTATGCCTGACCAAACCACTCATTGGATCGCCATGAAACTTTGGGAAGTTATTTAGTATAGTACTGGGAAGGTTTCTAGCAAATAAAATTTTTGAAATAACTTTTCGCCTAGAAATAATCAAGATAATTATTCTAATTTATCTGTTATAATTCAACAATCTGCTCTAAATATTATCATGATGATACGATGATTTTGTAATGTAGAAAATTAGGAAAGACAAAATTCAGGATGACATGGCAATTTATTTGAGACAAGAATAATGATACAATTCAAAGGCAAGATACTATTCCTTTAACTTCCAATTACCGAGGGAACCAATTAATATTGATTTTATTCTACTTATCGAGTATTTTTTCAAGGGACCGGGAAAAAATGTTCACTTTATCGAGAGATTCGTTAAACAAACCTTTACTCGGGTAAAACCCGGGCGAAGCCGGGTACATCCATACAAGAATAATGATACAATTCCAAGGCAAGATACTATTCCTTTAACTTCCAATTACCGAGGGAACCAATTAATATTGATTTTATTCAACTTATCGAGTATTTTTCAAGGGACCGGGAAAAAATGTTCACTTTATCGAGATATTCGTTAAACAAACCTTTACTCGGGTAAAACCCGGGCGAAGCTGGGTACATCCATACAAGAATAATGATACAATTCCAAGGCAAGATACTATTCCTTTAACTTCCAATTACCGAGGGAACCAATTAATATTGATTTTATTCAACTTATCGAGTATTTTTCAAGGGACCGGGAAAAAAATGTTCACTTTATCGAGAGATTCGTTAGACAAACTTTTACTCGGGTAAAACCCGGGCGAAGCCGGGCGGGTCCGCTAGTATTAATATATATTTAAAGAAAATATTGTAACATTTTTGTGTTAAATGTTAAAATGTAATGTTAAAATATATTTTTTACATTGTTAATTTAATTTGTTGTTGTTTTATAATAATAAAGATGCAAATTACATTGTTGTTGTTGTTTATTATCGTTTGTTTATATAAAAAAATTACATTGTATGTGATGATAATAACAAAAATGAATTTTTAAATTAATATATATATTTCATTGAGAAAAAAAAAAATTATAAAATTCATAAAAGTGACAATATTTTATTTAAAAAATATAATAAATATTTTAAAAGAATTATGTGTTTCAAAAATATATTTAAACGCATATAACAATATTTATATTTATATACGTTTATAAATCAATATATACGAGTAGGTGGATTGGATGTTTTCTAGAATCGTTCTTGAACTGTCCAAGAAATTCTTTCCAATTGCTGTCCCAAATTTCATTTCTTCTGATAAATTCACTACTTTATTCTTAACTGGCAAAGGACCCTTCTTAAGTTTCCTATTCAAACTGAATGCTATCAATGATCCAACATGTGAATGCCGCTTAGATGTTGAATCACCAGAGCATCTTCTTTTATCTTGCCCTCTGACTAATCAAATTGTATGTAGATACTTTGAAACATTACCAAATTCTCTTTGTGTATATACTCTATCTTATGAGAACTTTGTTAAGTTTAGAACTATTTGTACAATAATTTACAAAACACTACTAATCCATCGTGTAAATAATTAATCATATATATGTAAATAATATTAGCACAGCACAATAGTCCTTTGGACTTCGTGCTTTTGTAACAATAAATAAAAAATAAATAAAGAAGGTTTCTTTTAAGAATAAAAATAGTATTTATTAATAATAATTTGTAATTAATCTGTGGGGACCAGGGATGCAGCACCCCGCCGACGCCGCCCGCCAAGATAAATAAACAGGCGGCCGCCATAAATCACCAGCACAGCGGAGGAATCCAGAGAGAGGACCAGATGTGCATTCCGGGGTGTTGTCCTCTTTGTCTTCCCCTGTGAATGTAGTGTATTAACAAGAAACTTCAATAAAACACTAACTTGAGAAACTTTCTGAGCCATCGCTGGACCAGTAAATCGACACACCACATTGGTGAGCCGGACGTGATTGAAAAGAAAAGCATACGAAGATCTCAAGAGATAAAGAAATGCAAAAAGTGATTCAAGTTTGAAAAGAAGCATCATCCAGGATATCGGGATATCATCTCAAGACTAAGATAAGTTTTTATATTATCTTCCTTGTTATTTTATCTCAATATTTTTATTTTTAACTTTATCTCTAAGCTGTTGTGTCGAATTTAAATTTACGTAAAATGGAAACAGAAAATAAGCCTAGCGATACCTCAGAAATATGCAAAGTTAGTGTTAAAATACCGCCTTTCTGGGTTGAAAAACCTGAAATATGGTTCTTCCAGGTAGAAGCACAGTTCAAAATAGGTGGAATTATTCAGGAAGACACTAAATTTAATTATTTGATCTCCCAATTAGAACCTAAATATATAGAAAACATTTGGGACATAATTAATAGCAAAAGCGACAACAAGTACTCTGAATGTAAATCACGACTACTTGAATTGTTCAGAGAAAGTGAAGGGTTGAGAATTAAAAAGTTAATTTCAGGTATTGAGCTCGGAGACATGAAGCCGAGCCAGTTATTACAAAAGCTCAGATCCCTCGCTACCCCAGATATCTCTGACAATTTAATAAAAACTTTATGGCTTGATAAACTGCCCACATCCATAAAGAACATACTTATTGTAAGCGAAGAGGACATTAGCAAATTGGCCATAATGGCCGATAAAATAAATGAAATAAACTCTTCCAACGAAATATATGATGCGGAAATGCCTTCTTCATCAACAGATCGCTTGATCGCCAAATTGGAAGATCTTGAACGGCAGGTGTCCGAATTGAGACTGGATAGATCGGATAGATCTAGATCTCGATCCAAAAATAGGACTCAGTCAAGACCGAGAAGTAATTCTCAAAGATCTTTCGATCCAAAAGGGAAATACTGCTATTACCATTTTAGATTTGGTCCTAATTGCTTGCAAAATAAATGCAGGTCTCCGTGCAGTTGGAATGAGTCGGAAAACTCCAACCGGCGGACAGAGTAGCGACAACCTCTTCTGCCGGCATTCAGGATTGTCGCAATCTCCGATTATTTGTGACGGACAAAAACACGGGATTGCGCTTTTTGGTGGACAGTGGTGCTGATATATCTATAATACCTCCAAAGGATAAAAATAGGATGCCTAGCTCTGATTATAAATTATATGCAGCCAATGGTACAGAAATTGTTACCTATGGAACAAAGGTTAGAAATTTGGATATCGGACTTCGACGTCAATTCCAATGGCCTTTTGTAATCGCCAATACTAACAGAGCAATAATAGGAGCCGATTTTTTGAGCAACTTTGGATTGATTATTGATATAAAAAATAAACGCCTAATTGATGGAATAACTAATCTGTCCATAAGAGGCGTCATTCAGTCAATCTCAGACATGGGAAATATTAGCACTCTAAATTCATCATCCAAGGTCAGCGCTATCCTAACCAAATATCCTAACCTATGTAGGCCACCATCAGATTTTGTAGAAGCAAAACATAGCGTTAAGCATTATATTCCTACAAGAGGTCAGCCAATTCACTCAAAAGCCCGTCGTCTAGATTCACAGAGATTAACTCTTGCTAAGGCAGAATTTCAATATATGTTGAATAATGGAATAATTAGACCCTCAAATTCTCCTTGGGCGAGTCCACTACATTTAGTTTCAAAAAAGGACGAGTCACTAAGACCTTGTGGTGATTATAGAAGACTCAATGCAGTTACACTTCCAGATCGTTATCCAATCCCTAGACTGGACGATTTCCACCACATCTTAAAAGGTACTCGTGTTTACTCAAAAATAGACCTATGCAAGGCATTCTATCAGATTCCAATTGCTGAAGAGGATAAACCAAAGACCGCCATCATTACTCCTTTTGGGCTATTCGAATTTAATGTAATGAGTTTCGGTGTCAGAAATGCTACTGCCACCTTTCAGAGATTCATGCATGAAGTCTTAAGAAACTTGGACTTTGCATTTGTCTACTTAGATGATATTCTGGTAGCCTCTAAAACGGAAGAAGAGCATTATAGCCACCTTGAAACCTTATTCAGCAGACTAAATTCCTATGGATTGAGAATCAATCTTTCTAAATCTAAATTCCTAGTACAGGAAATTGATTTTCTAGGATACCTAATTACCTCTCACGGTGTGAAACCACTCCCAACAAAGGTTAAAGTTATTCTAGAATATAAGAAACCAAAAACAGTTCATGAATTACGCATATTTTTGGGTATGCTAAACTTTTATCGTACCTTTTTGAACAATGCCGCAGAGACTCAGGCAATCCTTCATGAATACTTGAGGGGAGCCAAGAAAAAGGATAGAAGCGAAATAAAATGGACTGAAGAAGCTGAAGTTCAGTTTGAAAAATGCAAACAAGCCCTAGCTAATACAGCACTGTTAGCCTACCCCGATACTGAACTGCCTATCTCACTCTGTACAGATGCTTCAGATCGGGCAGTTGGATCAGTTCTCCAACAGCTTGACAATAAAAATTGGAAACCAATAGCATTTTTCTCTAAAAAATTAAATCCTGCTCAATGCAATTATAGTACATATGATAGAGAGCTTCTCGCAATATATTTGTCCATCAAATTCTTCAAGCACCTGCTTGAGGCACGTGAATTTACAATTTTGACTGATCACAAACCTTTAATTTACGCATTCAAACAAAAAAATGAGAAAGCTTCTCCTAGACAATTAAGACATCTTCAATACATCTCCCAATTCACTACTGACATCAAGTACATAAAAGGTACTGACAACATAGTCGCCGATGCTCTTTCCAGAGTTGATGCTATCACAACTATCGACTACGAAGAGATCGCCAAAGAACAAACTGGTGATTCAGAACTACAAAACCTGATATCGAAGAATACCTCTTTAAAATTTAAGCAATGCCCACTACAATCAGGCAATTTGTTATGGTGTGACGTGTCTACTAATAATATTAGACCATTCATTCCAATTAAATTCCGAATGATGGTTTTTAGGAACTTCCACGAACTCTCACACCCAGGCATCAAAGCCACTACTAAACAATTAACATCAAGATTTATATGGCCCAATATGAATAAAGACATTAGAAAATGGGCTCAAGCTTGTGTCAACTGCCAAAAGTGCAAGGTGTCGATACACACGAAATCAGAAATAGGCAAATATCAAGAAGTGGATGAAAGATTTAGTGTTGTCCACATAGATCTAATTGGTGCTTTACCTCCATCGAATGGTAACATCTACTGTCTGACCTGTATCGACAGGTACACCAGCTGGATGGAAGTTGTTCCGCTACCAGATATGAAGTCTGAAACGGTAGCGAGAGCGTTCTACGAAAACTGGATTGTTAGATTTGGAGCACCGCATACAGTGATATCAGATCAAGGAAAGCAGTTTACTTCTCAGCTTTTCAAAGATTTAACAACGCTGTGTGGTATCAAACTTCGTCATTCCACGGCGTACCACCCTCAGTGTAACGGGAAGATTGAAAGGCTTCATAGAACCATTAAAACTGCCATTCGTGCCCACAATAATATTAAGTGGACAGAAACGCTGCCAACAGTTCTCCTAGGCTTGCGTGCTGTGCTATCAACAAAGATACCAACCATTCTTTGTCTCAGATGGTATATGGCAAAACCATCAGACTGCCTGGCGAATTCTTTGATGATTCTAAACATCACCTGCATGCTGAAGAATTTGTTCAACAGCTTCAAAAGCAAATGGAATTGCTCAAACCCTTAAATGAAAAACATCATTCGAAGACTAAAGTATTTGTTCATAAAGATCTGAAAACATGTTCACATGTATTTATCAGGACAGATCGAGTGAAGAAACCTCTGGAACCACCATATGAGGGACCCTTCCCAGTCCTTGAAAGAACAGACAAGTATTTCACACTCAAAGTGAAAGGAAAAAATGTTACCACATCGATTGACCGATTGCGACCTGCATACTTACTGGCAGATTCGGACAATATAACTGCAGAACACCCTACTGCACCAAGACCCATCGCGTCGGGAGCGCTGCCTTCTACATCGTCCCAACAGAATCCTGACCCACCAGATGTGGAGAAGTACACAGAATTCCAAGGAACAGGATCAGCACCAGACCTGCCTAGGACAAGATCGGGGAGAATAATCAAGAAACCCGTGAGATTTAAGGAGCAATAGACTATATTTCTCCTTATTTTATTTTCTTGCCTATATGATGATGTATATATATTGTACTTAACCACTTTGTGCACAAATCGTGACTACGCCACTGGAGGGGGAGTACTGTGGGGACCAGGGATGCAGCACCCCGCCGACGCCGCCCGCCAAGATAAATAAACAGGCGGCCGCCATAAATCACCAGCACAGCGGAGGAATCCAGAGAGAGGACCAGATGTGCATTCCGGGGTGTTGTCCTCTTTGTCTTCCCATGTGAATGTAGTGTATTAACAAGAAACTTCAATAAAACACTAACTTGAGAAACTTTCTGAGCCATCGCTGGACCAGTAAATCGACACACCACAAATCTATATTTTTTTTTATTTTGAAAATAGAGCAATCCATATTTAATTCATTAGATAATGAAAAGGCATATATTGGATTTAATAAAGGATTTATTTTGCCAATATTTCGGCTGGCTGAACGCCAACCTTTATCGAGGCATTACATCTTTGTATACACAAACTCAGCGCCACATAGTGTTATAATATCACAGTTGAAATCATTTAAAATATATATATAAATAATTTTCCTTTAATATTTTAAAGATATTTAATTTATTCTGATTGTAAATTTTGATTATTTTTTCATGCACAAATTTCCCCCACCTACTTTATATTTTAAATGATTTCAACTGTGATATTATAACACTATGTGGCGCTGAGTTTGTGTATACAAAGATGTAATGCCTCGATAAAGGTTGGCGTTCAGCCAGCCGAAATATTGGCAAAATAAATCCTTTAATAAATCCAATATATGCCTTTTTATTATCTAATATATTTTTATTATTTTTTAAGTGAGAACTGGAGAAGTAAAAAAAAAATATTGTTACTAATGTAATTGTAAACAGTTTGTACTAATGTATTTTTTATGTATTAAAATCCTTCCCTTAAAAATATTAATTTATAAATTTTAATAGATCCTAATCTCTTGTTTAAAAAAAATCACAAAAGACGTTTGAGATCTTCAAAATAGTTTATAATTTACACAATAAATGCGTAGCGAAAGCCTAATTTCTAAGTTATACCTAAAATATTTGTTTAAATCAAAATATATTAGTATATTTGTTTATGATATAGAGAAAATAATTAAGAAATGTATAGATAGTTTAAATATATCTCCAGAATATCTTTAACTACTCGATAAATGAAGATTTAGATTGAAGTTGGGGAGCAGTTTTAGCATATTAGTGAATGATTAAAAGGATAGATATATTTTCTAATATATTTCTAGTAAACCTCAAAGAAGGTGATATAGGCTTAGCAAAATACGATTATGCTTTATGAAGATTTCTAGTTGTTATGGTACTCACGTATGTTGTAGTTACGAGGACATCCCTTTAGATATAAACAAATATATATTTATTTAAGGAACGACTTGTTCCATTACATATATTGTTAAAACAAGTTAGCGGTAAACAATAGCAAGGTTGAAGGTAGTTGTTGGAAGTTGCGTCATCGTAGTGACGTCAGCATCTATGATGATTAAAGTCAAAGTTTGCGTAACAATTCCCTCCTTACTTTGGCTTTATTCCCACGATGCTGAGGCTCTCCAGGTGTTTCTTCATCTGGTCTCGGGATAGGTCCTTTGTGAAGATATCCGCCTCCAGGTCCTGAGATGGCTTGTACAGAAGGCAGATGTCTCTGGATTCATAACAGTCTCTCAAGAAGTGGTACTTTCTGTTGATATGTCTACAGCGACTGCTTTGTTTAGGGCTGGAGATCCAGTTGATCAATGACTGACTGTCTGTATAGATCGCAGTTGGTTTTTCCATGAAATTCCATTCTTCCAGCTCTCGTAACAGGTTTATTATCCACTTGATTTGACAGCAGCTTTCACAAGCAGCTATCATTTCCGCTTCCATTGTGGAGAGGGCGACGAGTGGTTGTTTACTACTTTTCCAGTCTATAGTTGCTTCGCCGAGCTTCAATACATATCCGCCGTAGGATTTTCCGTCATGAGTGGTCGACCAGCTGGCATCGGTGTAGGACTTCAGGATTCCAGTCTTTCCTCTTTCAAATTTCACTCTTAGGTCAATTGTTCCTCGTAGGTATCTCATCACTCTTTTGATTGCTGTCCAGTGCATCTGTTTTGGTTGTCTGGAGTACTGTGAAAGTTTGCTAGTGATGTAAGCGATGTCGGGTCTGGTGTTAACAGCTAGAAACATTAGCATTCCAAGGGCTTCTTGGTAAGTGTGCTGATCACAATTGTCATCTTCAATATGATTGTCCAAATTGATTTCTTTGGAACCGGGTGTTGGAACTTCCTTACAATTTTCCATTCCATATTTCTGCAATATTTGTTGTACATAGTGGCTTTGCTGTAGCGAAATTCCCTCCTTGTCTTGTATGATCTTGATTCCCAAAAACATGCCTTTACATGTTACATCCTTTATTTCCAGGTGATGTCTCAATTTATTGATGAATCTGTTTGAGGTATCTTCAGAATCTGAGACAGTGATAAAGTCATCAACATATATCCCTACATAGAAGTATTTGTCTTCATTCTTCCATTTAAATAGGCAAGGATCAGATTTAAGTTTTTCCAGTCCACAGTCATGAAGTACTTGACTGAATTTCTCATACCACGATCTTCCGGATTGAGGTAGACCGTAAATACTTTTGTTGAGTTTGCAAACTTTGTTTCTGTCTTGGACAAATCCAGCAGGTTGTTCCATGAATATTGTATTTTCAATGTTTCCATTTAGATAGGCTGCTTTCACATCAAATAGTTTAATGACTGAATCTTTTGTTGCTGCCATTGACAAAACAGTCCTGAGGGTGGCATTTTTAATTACAGGGCTGAAACTTTCGGTGTAATATCTTCCTGGGATTTGGTTGTATCCCATTGCAACAAGTCTAGCTTTGTAAGTTTTGTTTTCTTGGTCTTTAGATATTTTGAACACCCATTTACTTTTGACAACTTTAGCGTTTACAGGTCTAGGTACCAGTTCCCATACTTGATGCGAGTACATGTTCTGTATTTCCTCAAGCATTGCGTTCTCCCAATGTTTCTTGTCTTCGCATGCGATGGCTTCTTCATAGTCTTTCGGAATGGTTTCATTCGTAGTAGCCAGAACGTAGTCATCGAATCTTTTAGGTATTGTTCGAGTTCTTTGTGGTCTGTCTGATTCACTTGACTCTGTCTGTCTGTTGACCATGGTATCTGGTGCTGGCTCTTCAATATCAACATCTGATAGAACATGATTGTTCAGTTGTTCATCCTCCTGAATGAAGAAATATGTGTCAGTGTCCGTATTATTATCACTTTGTTTTTTCTTCCGAGATGACATTATTGTTCTCTCTGAAGTGAATGTCTGCGGTTTCAAGAATGACTCTCGCTGTGATATCAAATACTCGATAAGCTCTTCTGCATCTTGAATAGCCTACAAATATTCCTCTCTTAGATTTAGCTTCTAGTTTGTGTCTTTGATGATTCTCGAGTTTATAGAAGACTTCACAACCAAATCTCATGATGTGAGAGACGGATGGCTTTTTACCTTTCCATTTTTCCATAGGGGTAGTGTCTGGGTCATTAGTTGTGGGAGTTAGATTGTACAGATATGCAGCTGTATTCACAGCTTCTGCCCAGAAGTGTAGGGGTAATTGGGAGTCTGCCAGAAGTGTTCGGCCTTTGTCTAATAGTGTTCTGTTAGCTCTTTCAACTCTCCCATTGCTTCTTGGGGTGTACGGTGTAGTTAGTTCATGTTTAATTCCTTTGGATTCTATGAAGGTTTCAAGGTTTTTATTGATAAATTCTGTTCCGTTATCTGTTCTAAGTCATTTTAGTTTTGATTTTAGCTCGTTTTCTCTCTTTACAATAAACTTCTTCAAAACTTCTGCTGCTGAGAGTTTATCTTTGAGAAATTCTACAAATATTCTCCTAGAAAATCCATCTACGATGGTCAAGAAATATTTACTTCCGCCCAAGGAGTTTATTCTCATTGGACCACAGAGATCGACATAAATGGCTTCAAAGGGGTAGCTTTCCTGATTGCTATCTGTGTGAACATAGGGTACTTTGGTCATTTTTCCCAAGGAGCAAGCATCACATTGATCAAGGGTACCATTTATAGAGTTCAAGCCTTTTAGAAGATTGTTCTTCAAAATCAGGTCTAGTTTGTTGTTACTAAGATGTCCTAACCTTCTGTGCCATGCAGTCCTAGAATTGTCCTTTGAAATCAAGCAATGTTCGTTTGGGACATGAGTTGCTTCAGATAAACGTGATAGGTTCAATGTGTACATGTTACCATCAAAGTTTCCTGTTCCTATTAGCTTGTCATCAGAAGAGTATATGTATGCTCCTTCAGAGTTCAAAAGAACAGAGTTCCCTCTTCTTACTACGCTTGGAATGGACATTAGATTTCCTTTCAGGTGTGGTACATGGAGGACATTATGCAGGGTTACAGCGTTGTTAAGTTTGTCCTTACCTTGTACAGTAGCTTGGATTAATCCCGATGAGGTAGATTCGATGTGCCTCCCTTCTTCCGCCACTTGTATGCTTCTTATCTCCTCCGTCTTGTGCTCGATCCATTCACCATGGGAAGTCATGTGACTTGTGCACGCAGAATCAATTATCCACACGTCCTGAGTCGTCGGGCGTTCCTCCCTTGTGATTACATGTAGTGCGTATTCTGAAGTGGAGTCTCTTCGTTGGGATGGTTCCTCCGTTCGTTCTTGGATTGCTGATCTAGCTGTGTCTTTGTTTTGTTTTGGTCCTTTATGGTAGTTCCTTGTACTGGCCATGTTATTTTTGTTTGTTGTATTATTTTGATTTCCTTTGTTGTTAGGGTTGAACCAACAGTCTTTCTTGAAATGTCCTTTTCTTTTGCAAATGAAGCATGACTTTTCTTTGAATTGGTTGCCTGATGATCTGAAAGCATTTTCAGGATTTTTGCTTCTGTCCTGTCTTTCTTCTCGAAATCCAGTAGAGTTTGTCTCAAGTCTGGTAAGGAGATTTCTCTGTTTATTGACAGTGCTGCTGCGATCGTGTCAAAGTTAGGTGTGAGTCCTTCAACAATGTATCGTACAAGTTCTCTTTCTGTTACAGTCTTTCCTAGCTGGGTGATCTCTTGTGCCAGTTTCTGTGCTCGTACAATATACATGTTGACATTTTCATTTGGGTTCAATTTTAGTCTGGCTAGATCCAACATTAGGTCTATCCTTTTATTTTCTAGAGATCCTTCAAACCTTTTCTTTATGTCGTACCAAATTCTTTTGGCTCTTTTATCGCCTCGAAAGATGATTGTTAAGTCATCCGAAAGTGACAATATTATTAGGCTGTATGCTTCCCGATTCTTTTTCTTCCAAATATCATATTCTAGTTTATTTTTTGTAAAGTCTGGCTCGTCATTAACAATTACGTCCTCGAAGAGATCTTTTGAATCTAGAATTGCTTCCATTTTCATGGACCACGTGGTATAGTTGTTTTCTGTTAACTGTTCGATTTTTGCTAAGTTATGTGTATCCATTTTTATTCAATATTTATTTTCTAAATTGGCGGTTAGTCCAATTATTTATTTTCTTTATGATTTAAATGGATCAATTGGCGGTTAGTCCAATTCGCGCGCCCAAACAACGCACTGCTACCAAATTGATATAGGCTTAGCAAAATACGATTATGCTTTATGAAGATTTCTAGTTGTTATGGTACTCACGTATGTTGTAGTTACGAGGACATCCCTTTAGATATAAACAAATATATATTTATTTAAGGAACGACTTGTTCCATTACATATATTGTTAAAACAAGTTAGCGGTAAACAATAGCAAGGTTGAAGGTAGTTGTTGGAAGTTGCGTCATCGTAGTGACGTCAGCATCTATGATGATTAAAGTCAAAGTTTGCGTAACAGAAGGTTTCTTTTAAGAATAAAAATAGTATTTATTAATAATAATTTGTAATTAATATAAATTTTTATTATTTTTGTTGTTTAATTTGAGAATTTAGTAATATAATATTCTAATGACGTAAAAAAACTTGGCATTTTAATATTAATATATATTTAAAGAAAATATTGTAACGTTTTTGTGTTAAAATGTAATGTTAAAATATATTTTTTCATTGTTAATTTAATTTGTTGTTGTTTTATAATAATGAAGATGCAAATCTTATATAGGTGGATTGGATGTTTTCTAGAATCGTTTTAAGAAATGTTCGTTAGGCAAACTTTTACTCAGATAAAAAAACGGGCGAAGCCGGGTACATTCGCTAAATACAGTTATTTACAAATGTTCGTTTGTGGAAAGATACTATTCCTTCAACTTCAAATTACCGAGTGGACCAATTAATACTGTTTATTTTCAACTTATCGAGTAATTTTCAAGGGACCGGGAAAATTTTCAAATTATCGAGAGTATAGACAAGTATAGATTCAGTAGGGATTGGATGTCTGCTAGAATCGTTTTAACAAATTTTTGTTATAGGCAAACTTTTACTCGGGTAAAAATCGGGCGAAGCCGGGAACATATATATACAGGGTGATCCAAAAGTCCCGCACAACTTTAAAAATTAATAACTCCGCGAATATTTGCGCTAGAGCAATGCGGTAAACACCATTGTGTTCAGGATGCAATGGGATTTTTTTATGGCAAATAATGAAAAATTCGAAATTGATTTTAGTTACAACTTTATTCGCTAGAGAGATGGCGCCCTACCAGAATCAGCGATTCAGCGGCCAAATTGTTTGATAAATTGAAAAATATAACTGAACGACACGTATTTTTACTTTTTGAATACCAGGAAAGAACCCTAATAATATCAAATGATAAATTAATAAAACACCATTTCGCCAAAAGTTAGAAGAAATGGTTAACGATTTTTAAATACAATCTGAGATATGTAAAATAGGTATATGCAAATTAAAAAATGTAGCAAAAAAAACCCCTGATATTTTAGATGCGGTTTGCTGGAATCCTCTCAGCTATTTATATAATTCGAAAATAATAATTTTCTATTTTTTTTTAAATTCAACTCTCTCTCAGTATCGATTATATTTATTTTAATTCATTTGGAAAATATTTATCTATCTCTGATGATTTATTTTCCTCTGGAATGCCGTTGTTGTTTTTGTCGTGTCCAATAAAGAGCCTCAGATTCTTTTCGTTTGGCCAACAAAAAATGTCCAATTTATATACACATATATTCTTGCATAATGAGACTTTAAAGAATGCAAATAATCCTCATCTATTTACATACACAACACATCTCCCCCCTAAATAATACTCCAGTCGGTCTAGGGGTTTCCTGGCTCTCTGAGGTCTAGGACTGCGGACGGGCACTTGCACAGCGGCAGCCTCCGGTTTAGGAGTGCAAGAGGGCACGTGCACAGCAACAGGCCCTGGTATAGGAGTGCAAGAGGGTACGTGCACAGAAGCAGACTCCTCCTTGTTTCCTGATGTAACCTCTGGAACCTCCTCTTCACTTTATTTCTGACTTCTACCTACAGGCTTCTCTCCTGATGTTCGAAGAAGTATCAAATTTATTGTCTCCACTTGTTTCTTTCTCACAGGTCGCAATTGATTGATATGCCTCTTATACACGACGCCCTCGCAACTTATAAGGTAGTGACGGTAGCTCAATAATTCCAAAATGGTATATTTTTACCGTTTAGGTCCAGTTGCATAGTTGCGGAAATAAACCTCGCAACCTGTAGTAAACTGCTCCTGCCTTCTTACGGCCTCATGAAATACCTCTCGCGGATTTCTCATCTTGGTATTAAATTCGAGAATCTTGATCTTAAACTTCTCTTCATTAGCAGTTACGCCGGGGAATTCCTTTATTACAGTTTGGGGGAATGCTCTATGAGCAAATAGGAAACTTTGTAGATTCGTCTCTAAATCATCCTTCCCATTATTCTTTCTCAAAAGGTTTTTAAACTCTCTTACATATCTCTCAGCTAAACCATTTGTACTAGGATTATACGCACTGGTCTTAGTGTGCCGTATACCATTCATTTTGGTAGATTGCTCGAATTCACCGGAGACAAACTGTCTTCCGTTATCTGTAACAAAATATTAGGGCAATCCAATTCTGGCGAGAATTTCTCTAAGATGACTTATAATCGTTTTTCTGGTAATATCTTTGATGATAAAAATTTCTATCCACTTTGAGTATGCGTCCACGAGAACCAAAAACATTCTTCCCATGAACGGACCCGCTAGATCAAGATGAAGTCGATGCCACGGTTTTTCGGGCCAAGTCCATTCCGAGATGGTAGCCGGGGGCATGCTTGCCGATTCTTGGCATACTCTACATTCTCTAGTTAACACCTCGATGTTACTGTCTATGCCTGGCCACCAGAAAATACCGTCTGGCAATCATCTTCATTTTAACAATCCCCATGTGTATTTCATGCAAGTCATTTAAAATTAAAGATCTTAATTTTTGGGGAATTACCACTCTTTCACGCCATTGAAAACAATCAAACTCCAAACTTAATTCCTCATTGATCTTATAATAAGGAGCTAGTGGGTTTTCCCTCAGTACCCTTGTGAATTTCCACAGTTGCCTTCTCTAACATTCCTTAATACTATAGACAGTATTTTATCTCGGGACGTCTCATATGCCACCTCCCTAAAAGAGAACGGTACCTTATTCAACTTCCTGAGAAGAAGTACCTGGTCTTCATCAAGAAACTCCCTGACACTCGATTCTAAAGGAAGGCGTGACAATGCGTCAACATTGGAATTATCACTACTTTTCGAAACTCTCAGTATAATTAAATGCAGCTAATTTTAAGGACCATCTTTTAATTCTGGATGCTGCACATATGGGAATTGGTTTCTGAGGTGAAAATATATGAATTAAGGGTCAATTGTCTGTGACTAATACTAATTTTCGTCCCAGTAAGTATTGTCTTTTTTTCTCATCGCCATAAGTTATGCTCAACGCTTCCTTTTCTAGTTGAGAGTACCGTTTTTCCGCTTCAGTTAATGTTCTAGAAGGAAAAGCTATAGGGCATTCTTCCTTTCTATCATTTCTATGACTCAGAATTACGCCTAGTCCATAGTCCATTAATAATGATTTACATTTTTAAAATAGCATTCGATATTTTTTCGCCCAATTCAATCTACAATTTTTATTGAAAATTTGATAGAATAGCGCTAAAATGTTTGCTATATTCTTTATGAATCTGTAATAATAAATTAAGAGTCCTATGAAAGATCTCAATTGCGAAACATTCTTTAGGTTCAGGCGCCTGTATCACTGCTTTAATTTTATTTTATAAGGGATGCATTCCATATTTATCCATTTTAAACCCTAAAATTCCACCGATTTCTTTTTAAATTTACATTTATATCTGTTTAACTTTAAACCTTTTTCTAGCAATCATCTAAACACTAGATCCAACTTTTGTTCATGATCTTCAAAGTCTTTTCCTGCAACCAAAATATCATCTATGTAGCAGGCCACACCTGGCAAATTAGAAAATAGGCCTTCCATAATCCTCTGAAATTTATTTGGTGCTACCCTTACGTCATATGGTAGTCTTTTATAAGAAAACAACCTCTTTGTTGTGTTTATATCAACAACAGCTTTGGCTTCTTCCGCTAACATTACTTGTAAGTAAGCCTGTGATAGGTCTAGAGTCGAAAGTACGGTGCTTGTAGATAATTTTGAAAAGATCTCATCGATCGATGGAATGGGGGATACCTATCTAATTCTATTGCTTTATTAGCTGTACATCTAGAATCACCACATATCCTTACACTACCATCTTTTTTTTTTGATGCCGGTACTATTGGAGCGGTCCAATATGCATGAACTATAGGTTATAAAATGCAAGAATTCACTAAACGATCAATTTCATTCTCTACTTTGTTTTTTAGAGAGAAAGGTAAACTTCTGGCCTTATAAAACACAGGAGTCACATCCTTTTTTAAATTAAAATGTATTCTAACGTCCTTTAGACAGCCCAAATCTTTGTTAAACAAATCTGCATACCTATCCATCAAATTTTTATATATTTAAATATACTTCTATTATATTCATTATTTAAAATTTTAATGCTAAACAATATAGAATAATCAAGTTTCAACTGTTTAAGCCATTCTCTTCCTAATAAAATTACCTGGATTTTTTCATTTACAACTATTAATCGTAAATATTGGTTGGCTTCTTTTATAAAAACATTTATTTGATCTATAATCTCTATTGATTTACCACAAAAGGATTTTAATCTTAAATTTGTTCGAAATAATCTTTTACCTTACCAATAATTCTTATAAATATATTTAGGTATTAACGTAACTGGACTTCCTGTATCTATTGTAAAGCACAAAGAATAATCATCTACTGTTAAATTTATTGTGGCATCAGTTTGCCCTGTACAGAATATATAGAGTCCTCTTGTACAAATTTACATCCCCACATTCTTTTACTAGCTTTGCAGACCCTACTTATATGACCCAGTTTATTACATTTTAAAACAAGTCTTTGTTCTATGAGGTAAAACAGATGCCACGTGTGAATGTCTTTCACCACATCTATAACACACTATTTTGCCTTTGCCACTTTGCCTGAAAGGCCTATACTGCGCCGTACTATTATTGTACTCGCCCTTTTTATCCTTTCAATTCACAGGGGATATCTTGGCCACTAATTTATCTTGTAATTCTCTTGTATTTATCTCCGCCAATTCGAACGAGATCGCCACTGCAAAAACTTTATCCAGGGTGACATCGTCGTCCTCTTGTAGTAGCTTCTTTTGCAGGATTTCCGACTTGATTCCAGCCACAAAACGGTCTCGCATCATGGTTCCCAACATATCAACGAAATTACAATTTATTGGTAAATGTTTCAATTCTCTAAGATATTCCAAAATTGATTCTCCTTCCTGTTGAATTCTCTTTAAAAATCTGCATCGCTGTGGTATCACTTTCTTCTTTGGATCCAAATGCAGCTTAATTCTTTGAATGATAGTATCATAGGGTTGATCATTCATTGGACCAGGAAGAAAATGTCGTTTCCCTGCTTCAAAGTTTCAGAATCTGGTAGCGAGGTAAAAATCAGCACTTTAATCTCCTCCTTCAGATGCCAAAAAGAAAGCCTCAAATTTTTGTACAAAAAGATCGAAGTGTCCTCCACTGGGCTATAGCATCTAAAAGGTATTATTAACTTTGAACTTGCCATGCTGATCTTTTCTACTCCTTTGTTTTCTTGATTCAGATAGTTTAAAAGATGTAATCTTAACCCATTTTCCTATTTTTCCTCTCCATAATCCGAGAGTCAGATTTGTTTAAAAGATGTAGTTGTTATACTTGCATAGACGCCGTTTTCCTCAGCTTTTTACTGGCTCTGTAGATCGCGCATCCTCGTCGCCACTTTTGTTGTGTCGTAATTAGACATACAAGAGCTCAAACTTGACCATGGCCAACAACAAATGTCCAATTTATATATACATATATTTTTACATAATGAGGCTTTAAATAATACAAATAATATTCATCTATTTACATAAACAACAGTTAATATATAGCGAGAAGAGTAGAGGACTGAGCACAGAACCCCGAGGTACACCAGCCCATGTTCTTCGGTCCTTGGAAAATGTTCCATTGACCCGAACCTTTATCCTTCTTCCCCTTAAGAAGTCTGCAATCCAGATTAAGGTTTTTCCTCTTACTCCGATGTTGTGCAGCCTTTCAAATAATTTCTACACTCGAACAAAAGCTGAAGTCATATCCAAGAATACGGCCGTTGTCTTCTTTGGCGGTTTTTCCTAGAAATCTATTATTGATTGACAGAAGTAGAACAGTTTATCAGTTGTACAGTGTCTGGATCTTTAGGCAGTTTGGTAGAAGTTTATTTTATTATTGTTAGTGAGCCAGACTATGAGCCTAGAGTGGATAATTCATTCTGTTATTTTACAAAGTATGCTGGTAAGAGAAATTGGCCGATAGTTCTTGCATTCCTTAGCATCTTTGTTTGGTTTCAATATTGGCACTACAATTGATATCTTCCAATTCTTTGGTAGTTTACCAGTTTGCGATGAAATGTTCAGTATTCGTAGGAGTTGATTTTTAGCTTCGTCTCCAAAGTGTTTAATCATTGGACCAAAGATTAGAGCATCTCCAGGTGACATCTTGGATTTAACTTTCCTATTGATGAATTTAGCTCATTCAGTGTGAAGTCTCTCGAGTAAATATCTTGTTGATGGTAATTTCTTGCTTGTTTAACTAACTTGTTTATATTATTTTTTAGTCCTGCCTTCATTCGTATAGCTGAGTCTGGAAGTGCTTGAAAGATATTCAGCAATTATGTCAGCCATCTGTTTGTTCGTTCTCGCTGTTCATATCGGTTAGAGTATTGGAGGATTAGTGTTGGTTTTGATTGTTTTATAACACTAATTATATTCCAGTGATGGCTTTCCTTTTTTGGATCCATTTTCTTCGCAGAATTCTGCCCATTTTTCTTGTTTGAATATCCAAATTTCTTGTTCTATTTTGTGACTAATTTCAATGAGTTCCTTTATGATTTCTTCTATTTTATTTGTTTTAAGAAGTTCATTTTTATTGTCTCTCTCTGCAATCATTGCCTCGATATTGTGGTCCTTCCAGTAAAGTATTCACAGGTCTTTACGTCTACCTCTAGGTATCGATACTTTTGCAGCTTTGGATATGTTCAAAGAGAATTTTTCCAAGTTTTTGTCAATCGTTCTGAGATTTAATTCTTCGTTGCACAGTTCTTCAAGCTTTTCTGTAATTTTTTTTCCAGTGTTCTTTTATTCTGTTGAAAATTCTCAATTTTGAATTTTAGGGTTGTTAAAATTGGTCTGTGGTCACTGATTGCACTTTTCAGAATTTTCCATTGTGTTGTGGGTGCGATGTTGTAATTTATCGCTGTGATGTCTATTGCGGATTCTGTGCCTGTGGACTTGGATATATAGGTGTTCTTTTCGTTATTTAACGGCGTAAGGTCGAGGTCGATTAGCATGTCCTCAACCTGCTGACCTTTGTTATCCTGGACAGGTGATCCCCAAGTTGGTCTTTCGGCGTTAAAATCACCAAGTATGATTGCGATATCCGAAGACGCTTCACTTAATGTCTCTATCAGGCCTGTATTGATGCTAGTATTATCGTGGTGATAAACATTTATGATTGGAATTGTTTTATCTGTAAGATAGATTTATATTGCCTGAGCTTCTGTCGTGCTTTCTCTAGGCTTACTCTGATTATAGGCGATTTCCTTAAATTTGATTTCTAGAGTTTTAATCAAAACGGCAAGTCCTCCTCCGAATTTTACCGGTCTGTCCATTCGTAGTTTTGTATAATCTTTGATATTGAATCTCAGATTCTGATTCAATTTTGTCTCCTGAGGACAAGTAATATGTACATTGTTGTCACAGAGAAGACAAGTCAGCTCTTTATTTTCCTCTGGGTACCATTTATATTGAGTTGTAGTAGATTGAATTGTGTCCTCGTAGTAGATTTCTCATCATGAGCTCGAGCTGCAGCTCCTGACGCGGCGGTTACCCCGGACGCGGTAGCATTACTAGAGATATCAGTTTTGCTCTTCATTTGAAAATGGGTGCCGTTGTAACGTTAGTCATCTTGGAAACGAACCAGAATTTGGTCAAATATTCCAAGGGTCCAGGGGGGACCGCAAGGAGGTGTGGTCGAACTTCTTCCCTTCCCCCTGGAATGCCGTCACTACAAGATAAAGCACTCTTGGTGAATTTTTTAAATTGTGATTCAGAATCTGCCACTGAAGCTTTACGAGCGTTTCGTTCCTTTAAAGATATTCGAAGCGGTAAAGGACCAATGAGTTGCTACTCTCTAAAGCGATTGATTAAAAGTGTTGAGGAAACTGGATCTCTGGAAGCAAAACCTCGGAGTGGAAGACCATCGACATGCAAGTCAGTGGCTGTTACGGTTTTGCAGAATGCTGAAGCTATTGAAACGTTATCCACGTATGGAGAAGTAAGTGCTAAACTAGTTTATCGACAAACGGGGATTTCGTATGGAACAGTTTGGAGAGAACACACATTTAGAATTTTTCTATAAAAATATCCTAACAAAATTCAAAGTATTCACGAGTTGAAAGTCAGCGATTTTGAGAAGCGTCAAGAATTCGCTGCATGGGTTTTCCGGCAAATTGATATTGAGGAAAACTGGCTGTCAAATGTTCTAAGAACAGATGATGCTCACTTTTATCTAAAGGGAGAATTTAACATTCAAAACTGCCTCATTTTGGCAACAGAAAACCCTAGGATTTTTACAGAAATACCACTTCATCAGCACAGAGTTACAGTTTTGTGTGGGTTCACTTCTTCTTTTATTATTGGGCCATTTTTCTTAGAAAAAATCAATAGAAGAACTTTTAAAACCGTTTTTGTAACTGGTGAACGTTATGTTCAACTTTTGAGAGAAAAGGTTATTCCCATATTGCAGGACAGACAAGCACTAAGCGAAATAACATTCATGCAAGATGGAGGACCTCCTCATATCTCCCGCGGTGGGAAACAATTGCTGAAGGATACGTTCGGTGGAATTCGTTGATAAGTCGCCACTTTA
The DNA here is from genome assembly GCA_030710605.1 of Cordylochernes scorpioides. NCBI lineage: Eukaryota > Metazoa > Arthropoda > Arachnida > Pseudoscorpiones > Chernetidae > Cordylochernes > Cordylochernes scorpioides. The sequence goes on from CP092869.1 coordinate 6,467,029, forward strand.
TATACCAGTGGCCCCCAATATCACCAGACTTGACGCCTTACAATTTCGGTTATGGGGGTACATTAAGTCGCGTTTTTATCGATGCCGGCCTACCACATTGGCCATGTTGAAGGCTTCTATCAGATGGCACGTTTTTATAAATTTCAACTATTTAATTGTGACCATTCTGTCATCTATCGTCTGCAGGCGGTGTTTGAGAATGAAGGGCGCCACATTGAGCAAGGATTGTGACCTAATACAAGAGAGAAGGCAGTTACCTCATGTGTTATATTTTGCAGCTCTTTGTTTTGGGTTATGGGAATAATAAATGCTGTCCTCACATCTTGACTCTTTATTTCTGTAAACAGTAATTTTTTTGTTTGTCATTTGCCCACATCTTATATTATGTCGTGCAGGCCAAAGTGTTATAACTTCTCGAATAACACTGGTATACACAAATTTACCCCTTATGTTTAGTTTATCGCTTTTCGCTCATTAGAAGAAATAGCATAAGGAATAATCTCTGTATCACCCCCCCCCCCCCCAACTTTAGATGGTTTGCGCAAAAAATAATACAAAATGATTTTACTACCACGTTTTTCAACGCAAAAGGTCGATTTAAAAAAGATTTTTTTTAGGGGTTACATTTTCAAAATTATGTACAGTATAATAAACAATGTTTGACAAACCCATAGGATATTAGGAATAAAGTACGACAAATATATTTTGTCACTCCCCTCTATATTTCATTTGTTGGATCATGACAAATATCCAGTTAAGTAGTCAAGTGTCGACAATTAGTCAAGAAACTATACATTCCTTATAGCACGAAATCCTATTAGTAGTGCCATCATAATTTTTGGTACTATATTAACATTTCAAAAATCGTGTATTGATATCAGTAGTTATTTTCAAACATTCAATTTATTTCACAAAACTCCATCTAAAATATAAATATTTTTTCTACATGTTTTAATTTGCATATACCTATTTTACATATCTCAGAGGGTATTTAAAAATCGTCAACCAATTCTTCAAACTTTTGGCGAAATGGTGTTTTATTAATTTATCATTTGATATTATTAGGGTTCTTTCCTGGTATTCAAAAAGGAAAAATACGTGTCGTTCAGTTATATTTTTCAATTTATCAAACAATTTGGCCGCTGAATCTCTGATTCTGGTAGAGCGCCATCTAGCGAATAAAGTTGTAACTAAAATCAATTTCGAATTTTTCATTATTTGCCATAAAAAATCCCATTGCATCCTGAACACAATGGTGTTTACCGCATTGCTCTAGGGCAAATATTCGCGGAGTTATTAATTTTTAAAGTTGTGCGGGACTTTTGGATCACCCTGTATATTATGAAAAAGGCATCTCCTTATCGTGTGTTATTTTCTAGTTTATTTAACACATAAATATACTACAAATTAAGATAATATCTTATTTTATTATCTTTAAAAGGAAAACAAACATATTATAATTAGAGAATTATTTACAACACACTAAAAGGTAAACATTAGGGCTAATCCTCTTTCCTTTATTTTTTGTACTGCCAGGGTTGCTGAAACACATTTATTTTAACACCCCCCTCAATTGGCATTTTCACAAATGTCAATTGCACAATTTTCACCCCATGTTGGAAAGTTTCATGAATTTGTTCAACATATCTTTACATAAGGGTTTAGTTAACATGTCTGCTATGTTTCTGCATCCCTCAATGTAATCTATTTTGATTATGTCTTTGGCCAATAAATCCTTTATGTAATGAGTTCTTATATCAATGTGTTTACTTCTTTTGGAGTTTTCAAAAGTTTTGGCCATGCAGATAGCACTCTTGTTGTCCACTAGCAAAGTTGTGTCCTCAAATGATGAAAAGTCCTTATTTATTTCCTTCAGATGAACTAGGTCTTGTATAGAAGCAGCAGCTGCTACATATAATAGACTTCCGATCAATTGACGATAAGGAACTTTTATATCTTCTTGATTTTGTTCAGCTTGAAAATTTAGTTCCATAGGTGTATCCACTCTTTTGCATTCTGTCATATTGAACTTTTCTAAAATTTTGTTAATGAACTTTGTTTGTTTGATCATTAACTTGCCACTTTCTCTTGATATTTCCATTCCCAAGAAATTTGTCACTTTTCCAAGATCTTTTGCATTAAATTCTTGTTTGAATATTTTTATTACTTTATCAATATTGTCTCTTTTTCCAGTAATCAGTAGATCATCTACATACAACACTATCCATGTATTATCATTTATATATAAACATGAGTCATTTAGAGATCTTGTGAAGTTGTATTTACTAGCTATTTCATTGAATTTATTGTTCCAAGTTTTTGGTGATTCTCTTAATCCATATAGAGCTTTATTTAGTTTGAATATTTTTCCATTTTCTTGATTCACTCCTTGTGGTGCTTTGATGTAAATGTCTGATTCAATATTTCCATTTAAAAATGCTGTTGGAATGTCCATTTGATTCACTTCCCAGTTTTTGTTTGTTGCATGAGAGATTAACATTCTTATATTGTTGACATTCTAGCTACTGGAGCGTACATAATATCAGATGATTCTTCCATTTGGAATCCTTTTGCTACTAAGCGAGCCTTTTTGGTTCCATCCTCTTTGGTTCTGAAAATCCATTTTGTATCAATTGGTTTGATATTTGATTTTTCTCTTAATTTTATTGAAGACCATGTTTTCAATTCTTCATGAGATCGAATTTCTTTATCAATAGCTTCTTTCCATTCTTTTTGCTTAATTGCTTGATTGTAAGAAACTGGATCTTCACCATTTGTAAACAAGCAATATACTGAATATAGTTCATAATCTTCTTGATACTTTGGTGGTTTGATTATTCGACCCAATCTTGTAGTTACACTTTCTTCTTTGTCTGATTGTTCTGATGTTTGTGGGTTTTCTTCCTCATCTTGAGATTCAGTTGTTATTCTTTTAGGTTCTGTTTGGTCTGAGATGATTTCCTTATCAAATTTAGTTAATGTTTCATCAAATGTTACATCTGTTGAAATCAATACTTTATCAGTTTCCGGATCCCAGATGCGATATCCGCTTCCACTGTATCCAACCATGATTGTTGATTTTGCTCTAGCATCTAGTTTTCTTGGTTTGGGTAGAATTAGTCTCCAAGCTCTTGAGCCAAAAACCTTAAGTTTGGATAGGTCATTTTGTTTATACCATATGCTAGCCGGAGGTATTCCTTTGTTCGCACTTGTTGGACTTCTGTTTAATTCGTATGCTGAGCAGTAAATGGCTTCTCCCCAGAGATATTTTGGTAGATTTGTTTCTGCCAACTTTGTTCTCACTTTATCAATCAATCTTCGGTTCATTCTTTCAGAAGTGCCATTTTGTTGGGGTGTGTAAGGTGAGGTATATTCTATTTGAATTCCTTTTGTTCTGCAAAACTGCTTGAAGTTTCCAGATGAAAATTCCTTACCATTATCTACTCTAATTTTTCTTGTTTTCTTGTTATGTTGAGTTTTTATCAACTTGATAAAATCAATTATGTTCTGTTCGGCTTCACTTTTTGATTTGAGAAGTCTCACTACTACAAAGTGTGAGTAGTCATCCATTAGTACCTGAAAATATATTTCTCCATCATATGTTGGTGGATCAATTGGTCCTTATTTATTTATTTATGCTTATGAGGTGATACAACAGCTTATTTACAATTAGAGAGGAGACAAAATGAATTAAATCTAGAAAAAAGAAGTGAGGACATATCGGTCATTAAAATTTGAGAGGCATGTCCAGTAGCTGCTGTATTGTCCGTGAGGTCAGACGTACGGACCTCTGTGGTGTTGATCTCTTGGCGGAACGACTTGGAAGTCTGAATGTATCAGTTCTCCAATTTCCTTTGTTGTCTTCCAGGTTTTCTCAAATGATCTTCTTGTGCTTTTTCCTTTGATACAGGTTTCACATTTCTCTTGTGAACTTGGTAGCCCTAATTTCTTTAAGCTGTATCTATTCAGATGTCCCAATCTTCTGTGCCACAATGTGTCATCGGTTTTGACTGCATGCGCTGTAACACTTTCAGGGTTACTGTCAATTTCTATTTTAAGTGAGTACAAGTTTCTATAATTATTACACTTAAAATTATGGTTTATTGTAAGTATAATTACTTCATCTTGTCTAAATATCACTTGGTGGCCCTGTTGTGCAATTTTTCCTACTGACAATAAGTTCTGTTTAATACCATCAACTATTAGTCCATGGATTGCTATTGGAATATTATTGATTTTTACATTTAAAGTTCCACTTTTATTAGCTGACATCTTTTCACCATTTGCCATATGAATTTCAACCTTATGTTCTAAAATCTTCACATCTGTCATATATTTTTCTAATTCACTTTTGATCAGGTTCTGTGTTGCTCCTGAGTCTAAAATAAAATGATCATTTTCATAGCAATCTATAGCATTCATTGCTACAAATGATAGTTTGTCATCCATCTAATAGGCTTGTTGTCTAGGTTGACTCTCTCTTTGTCTTTCATTACTCTCTTTTTGTGTTTGATTCTTTTCTCTTTTGAAAAATTTCTTTTTATTTCTACATTCTGTAGCCTTGTGACCTTTCTTGCCACAATTATAACATGTAAATGTGAATGATCCAAATGTCATTTCTTCATTCCTAGGTTCCCCTTGTTTATTTTTCCTTTTGAGTTCTTCATCCAGCAATCTTGCCTTAACAAATTCCATTTTGATTTCAGTATTTATTGTTTCTATTGCTGTGATTACATTTTCATACTCTTCATTCAATGACAATAACAGATGACATATTTTGTCAGATTCATCCATTTTGGAACCTATATTATCCAATTCACGAATTATAGAATCAAATTTAAGAAAATGGTCCTCTAATTTTTCATTATGTTTGCATTTTAAAGTCAACAACTTTCTTTTTAGTGTTAGTTTTGTAAACACGCTTTTTCTTTCAAATATATTTTCGAGCGCTTTCATCATTTATTTAGCAGTTTTTGCATCTTTAATTATGTCTATATGTTTATCAGTTAAACATTGAACAAGCGTAGATTTTGCCTTTGCATCTTTAATTGCAAATAACTCGCGTTCTTTTTCATCGACAAAATCATTAATTTCCTTTTCTAATGTTAGATGTATTTGTTTTTCTTCTAACAATAGTTTAACTCTAAATTTCCAGCTGTTGAAATTTGTACCAGTTAAAATTGGCAAATTAGAATTAATTACGCACATTTTAAAATATATTCAAAGTTGTACTTACTAAACACACGTTCTTGATATTTCTTTGTTATTATTTAAACTTCAGTCTCATAATCTGTTATTTTGTAGTTTATTTAACACATAAATATACTACAAATTAAGATAATATCTTATTTTATTATCTTTAAAAGGAAAACAAACATATTATAATTAGAGAATTATTTACAACACACTAAAAGGTAAACATTAGGGCTAATCCTCTTTCCTTTTTTTTGTACTGCCAGGGTTGCTGAAACACATTTATTTTAACATCGTGCAACTGAAAGTTGCTGATGGCTTGCGCCATCTATCGGAATAAATATCAAATATTCTCGTTGATTTTAATTATTTCAGAATTGGCCAAATACCCATTCTTGATTAATCAAGAAAAGCTAACCACAGACGCGTTTCGGGTTGTTGGCCCTCATCAGCGTGGTGCAAGTTGTACCTCAACGACCAAAAAACTGGCGCAAGCCTTCAGCAACTTTCAGTTGCACGATAAGGAGATGCCTTTTCATAATTTATGCACCTTATTCCAGTACAATATAACATTTGTACTATTTTTTTCACATTGTGTCGCGGTCTCACGCAATTCTGGCCTTAACTACCCGTTTCATGATTTTTCAGGATGCCTGAAGGACCAGTTTTTTGGTCGTTGAGGTACAGCTTGCACCACGCTGATGAGGGCCAACAGTCCGAAACGCGTCCGTGGTTAGCTTTTCTTGATTAATCAAGAATGGGTATTTGGCCAATTCTGGAATAATTAAAAATCAACGAGAATAGTTGATATTTATTCCGATAGATGGCGCAAGCCATCAGCAACTTTCAGTTGCACGATAAGGAAATGCCTTTTCATAATTTATGCACCTTATCCCAGTACAATGTCACATTTGTACTATTTTTTTCATATATATATATATATATATATATATATGTTTGTCGGCTATGCACGCCCTCAATGTGTAACTAATCTCACTGAAATTTGAACAGGACAGAGAATTTAATCTGGAAGAGTTTTTTGTCGCACTTTAACCAATAAAAATTATAATTAACCAAGTACTGAGCAACAATATCAGAAATGATAATGTCAATATTTCTGTATCATGCTTGATTGACATAAACAAAATTCTTTAGGGGAATATTCACTAAAGCAGTCCACGAGCGGAGCCAGATAATAATCTTTAGTAGGCAGGAACAAAATTCTACAAGCGAAACATTCACTCGAGCAGAAAACACACGAAGCCAGGTCATCTCTATATATAAAATATCGTTTCTCAGCCTTTTGGCTAAGATCAGGTAGTATATCTCTGGGTATTTTTATTTATATATATATTTTCAAAAATCTATTCAGTAGAGAGAGTGGTTATATTTGTTCAAAAATATATTTTATATCCTTCCTTTATATCTATAAAAATAATATCCAAAATCGATGTTTGTTATCGCGTTGCGCAAAATCTACAGAATTAATCATTATGAAATTTCGCATGTAGGTAGCTAAAGATTTCGTTTAACATATAGGCTATTCAAAAACTAAAAAGGTTAATGTGCTTTTTTTAAATGTAAAACCAAAAAGTGTTAGTTCCAGCCTTTTACCGCTTGGCGCAGCACTGGTCGCGATGATAAATAAATTTGATTGGTTAATAAATTCACATGTAGTTTTTTTAAACGATGAATGTTTTTTAAATGGTAAGATTATCCAATCGAACTTTAGGAAGTTATTTACTATACTACTGGGAAGGTTTCTGGTTTGAATTTGATTTGAAATAAATATTCTTTGCAATTTTATTTGCAAATTTCTACTTTCATTCGCAAGCAGCGCCTCTCGCGGTATCTGGTGAAATTACATTTATAAATTGTAAAAATTCTAAAATGTGTTCAAGTATAATAAATTCAATATTTATTTGGAGGATTTAGTAATATAATATTCCAATGACGTTGTAAAAAACCTGGCATTTCAATATTAATATACTAGCGGACGTACCCGGCTTCGCCCGGGTTTTACCCGAGTAAAAGTTTGTCTAACGAATCTCTCGATAAAGTGAACATTTTTTTCCCGGTCCCTTGAAAAATACTCGATAAGTTGAATAAAATCAATATTAATTGGTTCCCTCGGTAATTGGAAGTTAAAGGAATAGTATCTTGCCTTGGAATTGCATCATTATTCTTGTATGGATGTACCCGGCTTCGCCCGGGTTTTACTCGAGTAAAGGTTTGTTTAACGAATCTCTCGATAAAGTGAACATTTTTTCCCGGTCCCTTGAAAAATACTCGATAAGTTGAATAAAATCAATATTAATTGGTTCCCTCGGTAATTGGAAGTTGAAGGAATAGTATCTTGCCTTGGAATTGTATCATTATTCTTGTATGGATGTACCCGGCTTCGCCCGGGTTTTACCCGAGTAAAGGTTTGTTTAACGAATCTCTCGATAAAGTGAACATTTTTTCCCGGTCCCTTGAAAAATACTCGATAAGTTGAATAAAATCAATATTAATTGGTTCCCTCGGTAATTGGAAGTTAAAGGAATAGTATCTTGCCTTTGAATTGTATCATTATTCTTGTCTCAAATAAATTGCCGTGTCATCCTGAATTTTGTCTTTCCTAATTTTCTACATTACAAAATCATCGTATCATCATGATAATATTTAGAGAAGATTGTTGAATTATAACAGATAAATTAGAAAATGTATCTTGATTATTTCTAGGCGAAAAGTTATTTCAAAAATTTTATTTGCTAGAAACCTTCCCAGTACTATACTAAATAACTTCCCAAAGTTTCATGGCGATCCAATGAGTGGTTTGGTCAGGCATAAAGGACAAACAAACAGACACACATACATTCATTTTTATATATATAGATATTTAAATAAAATATCTTATTTAAAATTTAATAAATGTTGTCAAAAAATTATGTGCTTCAAAAATATATTTAAACGCATATAACAATATATTTTGAGTTTATAAATTTATATATAGGTGGATTGGATGTTTTCTAGAATCGTTTTAACAAATGTTCGTTAGGCAAAACTTTACTCGGGTAAAAGCCGGGCGAAGCCAGGAACATATATTTATGTGTTTGTCGGCTATGCAAGCCCTCAATATATAACTAATCTCACTGAAATTTGAACAGGACAGAGAGTTAAATCTGGAAGAGCTTTTTTGCACTTTTAACCAAGAAAAATTATAATTAACAAAGCACTGAGCAACAATTATTTTTTAGTCAGAAATGATTATGACAATATTGATGTATCATGCTTGATTGACATAAAAAAATTATTTAGGGAAATATTCACTGAAGCAGACCACGGGCGAAGCCAGATAATAATTTTTAGTAGGCAGGAACAAAATCTACCAATATCGTTTCTCGGCCTTTTGGCTAAGATCATGTAGTATATCTCTAGATATTTTTATTTATATTGTAAAGTTTTTGTGTCAAATGTTAAAATGTTGTAATGTTAAAATACATTTTACATTGTTAATTTAATTTGTAGTTATTTTATATTAATGAAAATGCAAATTCAATGTTGTTGTTATTTATTATCGTTTGTTTATCAAAAATTACATTGTATGTGATGATGATAACAAAATAATGACATTTTAAATTAATATACAAAATTAATTGAAAAAAAAAAGAAATAATTAATTATAAAATTCACAAACGTGACAATATATATCTTTTAAAAATCTATTCAGTAGAGAGAGAGGTTATGTTTGCTCGAAAAATATATTTTATATATTATATAAATATATAATGTAACGAATATTATTATCATAATATTCTGTGTGTTTCGGAATATTATTATAAATAACTAGACGAATGACCCGGGCAACGCCCGGGTTTACACGATTAAATGTATTATTCAAACACATAAAACATAGCAAAATAAAACATAGCAAATATAGCAAGAGCAGTTATTTTAAACGCTGAATTAGATCAGTTATAGATTTATTTATGCTTATGAGGTGATACAGCAACATCTTTACAATTAGAGAGGAGACAAAATGAACCAAATCTAGAAAAAAGAAGTGAGGACATATCGGTCATTAAAGTCTGAGAGGCAAGGCCTTCAGCCAGTTCTTGACATATCATGGGTGCATAATGTAGCTGCTGTATTGTCCGTGAGGTCAAAAGACGTACGGACCTCTATGGTGTTGATCTCTTGGCGGAACGACTTGGAAGTCGGACTCGGGCCCCCCCCACTACGGCAAAGTGGATCAACAATCAGTTATAGAGAAAATATCTTTATTTACGGGCTACTAACCAAAAGTTATGATTTTTGAGCCCAAAATCGATGTCAGGTGGCAAGGGACCCTAGGATGTGGAAGCAGGAGATGTCTCGCAGGGGTGGTGGAAACGTTGGGCAAGCAGGGGAATAGCGCCAGGGTGCAGTGAGGCGGGTGCGTTGAATAGGCCAGGAATCCAGGAGAAGTGGCAGATGAAAATGGAGGCAGAAGGTCCTTGAAGCCTAGAACTTGAGGGCCCTAGACTTCAGGATGGGGCAGCTTGAGGCTCTCGCCTCGTGCTTGTCAGGAAGGCCCTGGGAGCAGCAGTTGGCACATTTGGAGGTGCGCTGGTCAGCAATGGATGGGCAGGTTCGGCCTTCATGGCCGTCTTCACCGCAGTGGAAGCACTTAGGAGCTCTGGTGCATTGGGCAGAGTTGTGGCCGAAGCCACAACAGCGGAAGCAGACGCGGGCGCGGATGGACTCCTCGAAGTTGAGGATTACTCCATCCACCACGATCCTCCCGCGAACGCCCAGGGCTCTAAAGGTCTTGAGGTCCACCTCGATGAAGGCGGTGCAGGTCCCGTTTCTGGGTGCAGAACGGTGCGCCACGCGCACCACCTTGTCCCCAGGAAGTTTTCTAACAGCAGCGGTTTCCAGGAAGGTCTCCTCAATTGTGGAGTTGGATGTCTCCTCATCCACTTTGAAGAGGCAGATCCGTGGCAGGATCTCCTTCTGCTGGCGGACCTTCATTCCATTCAACTTGCTGGCCAGGGAGGTTGTAACCTCAGGGATGGTGTCAGGATTGCTGGAATGGAGGACCAGCTTCCCCTTGGTGCGCAGGGAGGCCCAAACGCCTTGGGGGAGAGTGTGAGCAGCGCGGACTGTTTTCAGCATCTCCCTTGGGTCAGCCTGTGGGTCATCTGAGATGACCACTGTGTGGGCCGCCGATTTTTCTCCATGAAGGATCACTTGGGCGGCCGCAGGCTTGGAGACGTGAGAAGGCACAGGTTTTGAAGGACCATTCAGGTTTGTCCTCTTTGCAGGCGGGTTGGGAGCTTCAGACTGCTTCCTTTTGGTTGGAGCAGGAGCAGGCAGGGTGGAGGCAGGCTTCTTAGCAGGGAGAGCAGCAGGAGCAGGAGTGGCGGGCTTGATTGGGTCAGTCTGGGAGCTGGTTTCATTGCAGGAAGGAGCAGGGCAGGTTTGAGTGCCGCGGCAAGCAGTCTTGGGCTTGTTGGCCTCCTCAATTTCGTCCAACTCTGCGAAGGACTCGAGGGTGTCAGTGAGGTTCTCTACATTGGTAGCGAGGGCCTTGATCATTTCAGTCCGCGAGGCGATGTAGCGGATCAGGTCCTCATGCAGGGATTTCAGGGCAGGATGACCAATGGAGCTCAGGATGCTGCAGTTGCGTGAGATCACCATCTCATCTTTCCTCTCCAGGTCGGCGACGTTCACGATGCGGGTTGTAGGCTTGTAGGCCTTCTTTTTCTTCTTGGCAGGATTCATGTCAAGAGCGTGGAGCTTACAAATGTTAGAAGGCCAACGAGATCAGTTATAGCAAAAAATGAAAATATATACCTGCCGGCGAGCACGTGACTTCCCTGTGCGCGGCATGGCTGTCGGTGAGGGCCCACGCGACCGCCCGCCATTCGCGCGCACAGGGAAGTCACGTGCTCGCCGGCAGCCAACGGGCGCGCGCCGCCGGCAGGACGCCTGAGTGTTCTAGAGGGCGCTGCTCGTGAGCTGAGTAGAATAATTTGAATATATAGTTTTAATAAATGATTTATATATATTTTAAAATAGCCTATCGTCATCCCCGTTATTTTTTACCTATGTATGGAAATTTTGGTTTGAATTAGTGAACTACTGCGAATTTGTATACCGGACATACAAACCAACAAACAGACAAACATTCATTTTTATATATATAGATATAAAGAATAAAAATAGATTTTAATAATAAAACACTTCTTGGTGTTTCTATTTAGGTGGCCAGCAGCGTATAAACACAATGATCCAATACAATATTACAGCTCTAAAGAATCTAGGTTGTTGTTTTTGTGAGGACCTAATAAAGTTATTTTGGAACTGTTAAGAGGATACTTTGGGTCTGTAACTAGGTGTACTTTACAGAGATGTTCTATATTGAAAAAAAAAAGAAAAAAACTTACAGTAACCCTTGGTATTCTTATTCTGTAAAAATAAATTACAGCCGCATAAGAATATAGCAGTAAAGCTTAAATTAGAAAAAAACAAAAGATGTTTTTTTTTCGGGGGGCAAATTAAAGCGCTTTTAAAATTTTATTTTGAATATGGAAATAAAAGAAGTAAACAATATACTTAATTTTTTTTAAATAGAGCAATCCATAAATAAATCTTTGATTAAAAGGCATATATTGGATCAAAATATCATATATAATACCTTGAAAAAGGTTGGCGTTCATCCAACTGAAATATTGGTAAAATAAATGATATTTTGATCCAATATATGTATTTTTAATTAAATATACTTAATGTTTTTGTTAGCCAGTTTTCTTGTATGGATGTGAAGCTTTAACAATAATAACCAAAAAAACTGAAAGCGTAAATGAACTCTTTTGACATGTAGTGTACTGGTGGTGTCTTGTTCACTCCATGGAAAGGGTGGGGGTGCCATTGCCCCGTTAGTCAGCCATATTTCAGAGTTCCATGTTCACAGTTACCGTAGCGGCTCGGGGCTCACGACACCGTACTTCGCCCTACAGGGCAGTCCCTTATTTGTGCTGCTTCTCCCGTCCGCCACGTAGAGAAGGGGTTGGACTTCTGGTCAGATGTAGTGTACTCGAAATATTATAAAGATCAATTAGACATATAGGATTACCAGTTTGGAGATTTAATAGACCATAGTCAAAAGTATATATTATTTTAAATGAAGTAATCAAAAATAAATGTTATTTTTCAGGATATGTACTCTAAGATACCCGTGTCTAGAAGTCCTCCTCTACGTGGGAAGAAGTAGCAAAAGTAAGGGACTACCCTGTAGGACGAAGTACGGTGTCGTGAGCCCCGAGCCGTTATGGTAACCGTGAACTCTGAAATGTGGCTGACTAACGGGGCAATGACACCCCCCTTTTCCATGGAGCAACGATGGACAAGACACCAACCACCACCACTCTAAGAAACCTCGTCTCTTGACCATACTGGAAGGATACAGTTTGAAGAAAAAAGGTTGAGTTAGAAGGATTGGTTCAATAATCCACTAGAATAGTCTGGAGTTAGAAGGCTCAGAACAAGGTAAAATGGCGCTTCATGATAGCTGCCCTCCAAGTCGGGTATGACTATGCTAACCCGATACATTTTATCATAAATTAACGCGCCATCTGTTATGAAAATTCGAAACTATTATAGACGTGTATGATTCTTTTTAAAAATTAAACAATTGCTACTGCCCTTACTGCAATGATAAAATATGTATGGTAGATTAAACTGGCTAAACCGCTGGGAGGGTTTACCACTGATGAGCCAGACCTTCCTGTTAGGAATGGTTAGGAAAATCGGCTCTAGATGGCGTGCGCCAGGGGATACGCCACAGAGTGCGCCCACGTGACTGTTTTCGACTATATAAAAGAAGGTAGATAGGAGGCGGAGCGCAACAACAGGGGGCAAAAAATAATATGCCACCGATTGTAATTAAATCGACGATCGGACCAACCGGCGAGAAACTATGCATAATCGAAGCCTCCTTAATAACGAAGATCCTAGACAAATGTGGAATCGAGTATAAACTTGAGGAAACGGTTCAATCGAAGAAGAGAATTCGCGGCTCCCAATCGGATGACTCAAGATCGCCAACTAGGAGCGAGCGTAATCTGAAGACGCCTAGAATGGACATCGACGAACAAAGTCCCGCCACTGGAGTTTCTCAACAAATGAACGCAGCTCACCCACCGCAAGACGATGAAGAAAATAGCGACAACGATGGCCCATGGACCACAGTCACTAACGTGAAAAAACCGAGAATTCCTCCTGTTATTGCAGAAAATGTAGCAGATTGGAAGCTTCTTTGCCAAGAGCTAAAAGACTTGTGCATGGAACCATTCCAAGTCACGATTTCTGGCAAAAAGCACATAATTAAATCGAAAAACATCGGCGACTTCAAAAAAATCAGGGAGTATGTACAGAAAAATAATGGAGGATATTCTTACAGACTACAGGAGGAAAAACCACTGAAAGTGGTATTGAAGGGGGTATCAACAGCCTTCAAAGAAGAAGACGTCGTAATTGAACTGATCTCAATGGGCTTCACTGAGGTCATTGTCAAAAGACTCCATAGACAATCGACCAAAATACCGATGAATATAGTCCTAGTAGAGCTACCGAAAAATGAACAAAATAAACGAATCTATGGAATAACCGAAATACTTTACCAAAAAATAGTCGTGGAATCATTCAGGACTACAAAACGAGTCACCCAATGCTTTAACTGCCAGGGTTTTGGGCATGGCCAGCTAAACTGCTTTTTGAAGCCCAAATGCGTCAAGTGTGCTGAAGAACACCATTCGAAGGATTGTCCAAGAAAGTCGAAACAGCTCCCACCAAAGTGCGCTAACTGCGGAGAGGCTCACACAGCCAATTACCGCGGATGCCCAAATTTTCCGAAGCCACAACAACAGCAGCTAAAGCCTCCCAGACAAAACTCCCCTAACACCATACCTCAAGCAAGCTCCACTAAAACAGAAGAAGCAATTGTTGAAAAACAAAAGGCAAGTTACGCTGAAACTGCAAAAAAGAAAACTACTCATTCTGACACCAGGGAACTGTGCGAAAAGTTATTAGAAATTATCAAAACTTTCTTACAATGAAAGGCAAATTACCTTTAAAAATCGTTTTCTGGAATTGCAACGGAATCAAACTCAAAAAAGAAGAATTCCTACAGTTGGTGACCTCAGCCACCGAATCCGACGACCTGGACCCAATGGCTAGCTGACAGCCAAACACCCAACAACTGCCCTCCTGTAAGGTTCGGGGGGCCACTCCAGCATTACAACTCGCCATGTGTAAATAATCTGGACAAGGTGACTCGTGAGCTGTGCTCGAATGTAACACCTGTAAATTGAGATGAAATAAATAAAAAAAGGCGGAGCGCGCGAGGGAGAAGAAGGTATTTGAACGGTGGCGAGGAGAAAGTGTTAGATCAAAGTAAGAGGTGGCGGAAGGTGGATCAAAGTAAGAATAAAAAAGGTATAGTAAGTAAGGCAGAAGAGAAAGTATAGATTCGAAGTTAAAGTTTAAGGAAGAGCGAAGTTAAAGTGAAAGAAGAACTCTGTCCAGACAGTTCCAAAGTGAAAGTAGATAAAGAAGAACCCTGTCCAGACAGTTTCAAAGTGAAAGTAGATAAAGAAGAACCCTGTCCAGACAGTAACAAAGATAAAGTTAAAGACAAAGTGAAAGAGGATCAAGTCAAAGAATATAAAGTTAGGGAAACATTGTGAACTGTACATATGTAAATAGAGCCTTTGAGATTTCGGATTAGCATATTAGAAAATAAAGTTCAATATTATTAGAAAGGCTGAGAGTGATCTTTCTCTAGGATTTCAATGACTGGTAGTCATTCTTAGATACAACACGAAGACTTAACACCTCCCATTATATCAACATTGCAGCAAGGGAAGTAGAATTTTTTTAAATTTTTAAAAGAATCATACGCGTCTATAATAGTTTCGATACATTTCGTTTTAATCATTCTTTAAATGCAGTAGAAACCTCTCAGAAGACGATTTTCATTGTCAAAATGACAATTTTTTACTATTCAGTTATTCACAGGTAAGAAGACACATCTCCATAAAGGACACTTGGGGTATGAAACTATAGGTTGTCCTTTAGAGAGGTTCTACTAGAAACCGTTGAATGTGGGACAAAATACTGTTATAATATACAGTAGAACCTCCCTTTAGCGGACACCTCTCTATAAAGGACAGTTTTCATTTGCAAAATTACCATTTTTACTATTTAGCAACTCTCTGGTAAGAGGACACCTCTCTCTAAAGGACAGTTTGGCTCTGCAATTAGGTGTTGTCCTTTACAGGGAGGTAGTTCTACTGTATTTGCATATTGGTATTAAAATCATAAATATATAAAGCATATATATAGGTTAGCACAATGAAACCCAACGAAACTTCTCTTAAAAAAAAAAAAAAAGAGAAAAACTGTAGGACCTTCCAATAAAAATCTATATTTACACAATCTTCATATAGAATATATTATTTTGCCCTAAAATATATCTCGCTAATTTAAATATTTAAAAAGAGGCTCCAAGAACTTTGATTACTTTATAAAATAATTTTTAGAATATTTTATTTAACTTACTTTATTCTCTGTCAGCAAATCTTGTAATCAATTATAAATATACTTCCTGACCACTTAGAAATGTTCACTTGCTTAATCCCGATGACAATGAAAAGTACAAAATTTCGCTTCTGGGGGAAATGTGTTAAATAAAGATGCAAAAATTGAATGATTTTTAAAAAGTTTTAAATAATGTCATCATGAATAAGTAAAAATAAATATGAAATCCTAAAAAGATATAAAATATGTTTTTAAATTTTTATTAAGAAACGATTTTTTTTCAAAAAAATGCACCAAATAAAATATTTATAAATTGCCATCTCTATCGATAAAATTGGTTTCAAAAATAAATTTAATGACGATGTGTTTCTTTCCAATAATATCATCAAATATTATCTCTATAGACCTCACTGCAATGATATAAGTTTTTGAATGAGTGGCAATGTGTTTCTTTCCAATAATATCATCAAATATTATCTCTACAGACCTTACTGCAATGATATAAGTTATTGAATGAGTGGCAATGTGTTTCTTTCCAATAATATCATCAAATATTATCTCTACAGACCTTACTGCAATGATATAAGTTATTGAATGAGTGGCAATGTGTTTCTTTCCAATAATATCATCAAATATTATCTCTACAGACCTTACTGCAATGATATAAGTTATTGAATGAGTGGCAATGTGTTTCTTTCCAATAATATCATCAAATATTATCTCTACAGACCTTACTGCAATGATATAAGTTATTGAATGAGTGGCAATGTGTTTCTTTCCAATAATATCATCAAATATTATCTCTACAGACCTTACTGCAATGATATAAGTTATTGAATGAGTGGCAATGTGTTTCTTTCCAATAATATCATCAAATATTATCTCTACAGACCTTACTGCAATGATATAAGTTATTGAATGAGTGGCAATGTGTTTCTTTCCAATAATATCATCAAATATTATCTCTACAGACCTTACTGCAATGATATAAGTTATTGAATGAGTGGCAATGTGTTTCTTTCCAATAATATCATCAAATATTATCTCTACAGACCTTACTGCAATGATATAAGTTATTGAATGAGTGGCAATGTGTTTCTTTCCAATAATATCATCAAATATTATCTCTACAGACCTTACTGCAATGATATAAGTTATTGAATGAGTGGCAATGTGTTTCTTTCCAATAATATCATCAAATATTATCTCTACAGACCTTACTGCAATGATATAAGTTATTGAATGAGTGGCAATGTGTTTCTTTCCAATAATATCATCAAATATTATCTCTACAGACCTCACTGCAATGATATAAGTTATTGAATGAGTGGCAATGTGTTTCTTTCCAATAATATCATCAAATATTATCTCTATAGACCTCACTGGAATGATATAAGTTATTGAATGAGTTGCAATGTGTTTCTTTCCAATAATATCATCAAATATTATCTCTATAGACCTTACTGAAATGATATAAGTTATTGAATGAGTGGCAATATGTTTCTTTCCAATAATATCATCAAATATTATCTCTATAGACCTTACTGAAATGATATAAGTTATTGAATGAGTTGCAATGTGTTTCTTTCCAATAATATCATCAAATATTATCTCTATAGACCTTACTGAAATGATATAAGTTATTGAATGAGTGGCAATGTGTTTCTTTCCAATAATATCATCAAATATTATCTCTATAGACCTTACTGAAATGATATAAGTTATTGAATGAGTGGCAATGTGTTTCTTTCCAATAATATCATCAAATATTATCTCTATAGACCTTACTGAAATGATATAAGTTATTGAATGAGAGGCAATGTGTTTATTTTCAATAATATCATCAAATATTATCTCTACAGACCTTACTGCAATGATATAAGTTATTGAATGAGTGGCAATATGTTTATTTTCAATAATATCAAATATTATCTCTACAGACCTTACTGCAATTATATAAGTTATTGAATGAGAGGGCTTGGCTCAATAGTGGTGAACCCTCTCAGTTTCGCCAAATTAATCTCTAGACCGCTCTACTATAGTATTGGATTGGGATATACCCTGTTTTTTCTATGGAAGGCAGCTTAGGGGTGTTTAGTAAACCTATGGACATAAGCTTATAGCTCTGTATATGTACATTTATAAATTCAATATTTTGTTACCACTTTTTTTCGATAAATGGCAATTGAATTTATAAATTTAATTTACTAATATATATTTGTTATTAAACCATATTTGCGAAAGAGCTTTGCTCGATTGAATACCTTGAAATTATATGTATGTACCTCTACAGACCTATAAGTCCATAGGTTCACAACTAACCACCCCTTAGCTGCCATCCATAGAAAATGAAGAGTATATCCCAAACCAATACAATAGTAGAGCGGTCAAGAGATTGATTTAGCAAAACCGCTGAGAGGGTTCACTATTGATGAGCCAAGCCCTCTTATTCAATAACTTATATCATTGCAGTAAGGTCTGAAGAGATAATGCTTGATGATATATTTGAAAAGAAACACATTGCTAGTAAATTTATTTTTGTTACCAATAAAATATTTACAGATCTCAACAATAAATATATTTATATGGCTAAAAGCGGCGAGGGATACAGCATATTTTGAGTAATAGGTAAAAAATGTAGTGTAAGAGAGGAGGCCTAAAAGTTACTAACCTATTGTCTCACATTAATTCACAAGTTTAAATTAATTATGCCACTTTTTAAATAAAATTCATTAGAACCTCCCTGTAAAGAACACCTAATTGTAGAGCCAAAGTGTTCTTTAGGGAGAGGTGTCCTCTTACCGGAGAATTGCTAAATACATTAGTACCTCCCTGTAAAAGACACCTAATTGCAGAGCCAAAGTGTCCTTTAGAGAGGTGTCCTCTTACCGGAGAATTGCTAAATACAGTAGAACCTCCCTGTAAAGGACACCTAATTGCAGAGCCAAAGTGTCCTTTAGAGAGGTGTCCTCTTACCGGAGAATTGCTAAATACAGTAGAACCTCCCTGTAAAGGACACTTAATTGCAGAGCCAAAGTGTCCTTTAGGGAGAGGTGTCCTCTCACCAGAGAGTTACTAAATTGTAAAAATGGTAATTTTGACAATGAAAACTGTCCTTTGTAGAGGTGTCCAATAGCGATTGTCCGCTAAAAGGAGATTCTACTGTATATGCATTTTCCTTCAATTTTTTCAATATTTTATACCGATTTACATGTAGGTCATTTAGTCTAAAATATATATATATATATTTTTATAGAAAAGGATGTAAGAGCATATGTGTAAATTTGTAAACATCTGAAATCCATTTTTTAAAAAGCCTTATTTTAAACGCTATATAAACACAAAAGTTTAAAGTTATCACTCTTGTGTGTAACGTTTTGGAAATTCTAAAATTAAAATGTTACCAGAACAAATCTAAACTTCGAAATATAAAGAAATAACGATCTTACCGATTGCAGGTAAAAGTCAACTATGCAAACTTTATGCAACTATACATGCATACTTTACATACTTATGCAACTATAACTATGCAACTTTGTATTCAAATGAATTATAGAAGCTTTCAAGCATGCCCGTCATCAATTGGTCTTTCTTATTTAGTTGAAAAGCATTGTACCCGCGTAAGTCTAATTCTTTAAAAAAAAAAAGGTGATTGTGTGTCCCATTTTTATTCTTTAAAAAAAAGTGTTATGGTACTTTGTATATAAATTTATAAGTTTCTTATGAGATTTTAACAATGCAAACTAGACAATGAAAAAAATGACTCAAAAAATTTAAAGTTTGATAATTTTATTAACAGACTATATTAATAACGGCAAATTTAGGCTTCAGCCTCGATTGGCTCGGATTCTGGTTGGACAGTGGTCATGTCTGGGTAGATCTCCAGCTTTACACAGGGAATGTCGTCGATTCCTTCTTCTTCCTTGGGCTCCAGGATCTTCACCACATCTGGCAGAGGCTTAGATGGTCCGAGTAGACCTGTGGGATCATGGGGCTTCATGATCTTCACGTAGATACCCAGCACTCCTGCAAACCCCAGCATTAGTTTCATTAGAAGACAAAATTGCTTTAAAGTATAAAATAAGATTTTTTTGCTTATCCCTAGTACACATGGTACAGGCCATGATAATCATGGCGAATAGAAGTTGACGACCACTTTTACTGTAAGTGCACCACATGTATACACATGAGAAAAGTAGTTCGACTTTGCACTTACAAATGTGCCAGAGCCCCGTTTGGTTACTTGCATTCGCTGATGGGGTTAGGCTTTTGCAAGAATCGGGGGCCATTGGAGCATTTTTTTTTTTATCAGAAAAAAGTTCCCAACGCCGGAATCGAACCCGGTTCATAACAGCTTGTGTCAATTACAAGCATGTTGGCATATCTGCTGAAAATTTGGACTAATCAAAAGAGATTTTTTATCTCTCCACGTCGAAAAACAATAAAAATTTAACATTTTTAATTCTCTCTCGATTTTTTTTTTATTCTCCCATTTTAAACGCTATTTACTATCATTTTATCATTAAAAATATATATTAATTTATGCATCAGCTTTTTACAGTAGGCTAAATTGTTAGAAATACTGATAAAAGGCTATTGCGTATTTGAAACTAATCAGCTTAACTAGATGTAGTATAGAGCAAAGATGTACTGTTAAATTTGTCTATAGCGCCCCCTCTTGGGACTCACCAAAATAGAGTGCTATAGAGAGGGAGTGCTATAGACAGGTCACTTTTAATGTAAATCGCATCGTACTACGTATTTAAAATCGGGCGCTATAGAAAGGGAGGCGTTATTTAGAGTGGGCGCTATAGACAGGTTTAACTGTATTAACCTTGTAGGAGTCTGATTCAAACCTGAAATATATAACTTACCAAGACGAAGGCTGACGGAACAGTGAGCATCTTCAATATAATCTCTGACGGCATTACCAGCATGGATCATCAGACCGCTGGTAAACTTGAGAGCCTTGGCACGCTGGCCCTTGACTTTCCCCGAGATAACGACCTCCACACCTTGAGCACCGGCCTCCATGATATTCCTAACAGCGATATTGGCGCATCGCTTCACGGTCATACCGGCCAATAGACGGATCCTGATGTTCTCACATTGGGCAGGAGCGCTCAGACTGCGGTTGACCCGCTCCGCGAAAATCTGCACACGCTACCACTTTAGAAAATAGTTCAAAAAGTAGAGGAGAAAATAATATATCAGAGGGTAATATATTTCTATTTAAAAAAAAAATTGACATTTCGGCCAGTTATAGTTTTATTTTCCTTAATGTATCAACAAAAATATTTTGTCTTCTTTAGGAGAAATAAAAAATAAAGCATTTAGCAAGGCTTAAAAATTGTTCTGAGGTTGTTGCAAGGGCGTTCTCAAGCGATTTTTCTATATTACAGGGTAATATAGGTCAGTATAAAGAGAGCTTCCTGAACTGAATGTTGCTGATGGCCTTTTTATTGTCTATCGAAATATATTAACTTTTTTTTTTTCAGAGTTGACCCATGACTTTTTTCTCAAGTAAAATATTCAAGGATATGGCACAACTCTGAAAAATAAATATTTTAAAGTAATTTGATTGAAATTTGTCACCCATATCCTTCCTATATAAAAGCAGATGCTGTGAATGAAAAGGAAGATAAACCATGAAGAATTGATTAGATCTAACAGAAAAGTCTGAAATAATAAAAATTTGAGATTTGTGCTCAGAACAGGATGAAAATAGTGATAACCAACCTTCATATCAGAGAGATGTATGGGGCACGATGCTAAAGATTCTATAAAAAAAGAATGGTGATAGAGGAAGAAAGGTTTGAAGAGCGTAATTATTAGACAGGCAAGACGAGAAAGACTTCGACAGACCTAATGATAAAAGCTAGACGTTGATAATATATTGACATCTCAATTTTATATTTAGGACCATCATTGTCGTCTTGTTATGAAGCTAAAAAGTACCTATCGCTTTGCATCTTCTATTTCCAACCATATCAGCCTATTTTCATCCATATCAACCTATGTCTTAACTATGATCAAGCATATTCCAAGAGTTTGAAGAACTTACCCTGACTTTCCCTTTAAGATCAAACCTCTGTTCAATCAGGGAGGTAATCTCTCTCAGGGTCCGGCCATGCTCGCCCAGGATCTTGGAGGTGTTCACCACCCTGGGAATGATTTCAACAAAGCCTTCAGGGTGATGACGCATGACAAAGCCGGTGTACCCTGCGCTCAGGGGCTCGAGAATGTTCTTCAAGAAGGCGTCCATCTCAGCCTCCAGAATCCCGCGGGATACAAACTGCAACAACCATTAGAATTTTATTATTCTTATCCCTAGTACACATGGCCATAATAACCATGGTAGGTAGAAGTTGGCGACTGCTTTTTACTAAAAGTGCACCACATATCTACACATGTGAAAATCAGTTCGACTTTTGCCAGAGCCCTGTTTTGTTTACTTGCACTCGCTGGTGGAGTTGGACTTTTACAAGAATCAAGAGACAAGTGAAGCATATTTTTTTTTATCAGAAAAAAAGTGCCCAAAATGCGGGTTTCGATCCAGGCTGGTAGCGGTTGCAAACCAACGGTTTAGACCATCTTTCCATCGACCCCCATTAGAATTTTAAAAGTGTTTCAATATTATCCAGATGCTTAACACAACGCATTCCATGTGTTAAGTTATGTGTGAACATAGTCGAAATTATCTTCAGCAAAAGTTATTACCGTAAAAAACCTCTGATAAGAGACAACCTTCAAGATGATAGAGTCTCCCACGATAGACCATAGCATAAAAACATGGCTGAATTTGATAGTATCTGGTAAGAAACCACCTCAAGGAGAAACCAGATTTTAGACTACGGTCTTTAATGAGGACTGATTTCTTCATCTAGAGATGTTACGACATCAGGTAAAAACACTGAGATGCTATCATAAAGATTGACGTTGCCTGGCCAGCATTCATAGTTCTTCAAATTAAAGATACTTCGGTCAGTAAATCTTTTGTCTTAATATCTTAAAGCATAATTTTTAACGCTTTGCCAAATGTTTTAATTTTAGTTCGCTCCTAACGAGGACAAAAGATTTTTATCGAAACGTCGAGACAATAAAAAAAGATTTACTGGCCGAAGTATCTTCAATTTTAAGAACTGAGATGCTATTTAATAAAAAAAAGGGAACTTAAAACACTTCTTTTTAACCATTCGTTCTATTTTGACGTAGAAAGTTTTATGTCGGACGTTGGGCTATGTCAGGTTCATTTTGATTTTACAAATATCTGTCCACGGGAGGTTGAAACATTATCCAAATGTGTAGTAGACATTCACAATCCATTACCTACCAATATAAACTTAAGCAATTGACAATAAATACACTTTGGAATGAAAAATTTCTAACATTTTTTAATAATACAAAATGGTATTTTTTCAAAGTTTCACTAAAATACTACCAAAAATAAATCTTCAAATGAAGATTTTATAATCAAAACGAAGACTATAATGGTTATAGCAATCTGGCAAATAAAACTGAAGAAATTGCTGATTCACCCCTCCAGCCTCACTCATTTCATATCAAAATTTATCTTTATACAGTAGAACCTCCATGTAAAGGACAACACCTAATTGCAGAGCCAAAGTGTCCTTTATAGAGAGGTGTCCTCTTACTGGAGAGTTGCTAAATAGTAAAATTGGTAATTTTGCTAATGAAAACTCTCCTTTTTAGAGGTGTCCCTAGTGGGGTGTCCGCTAAAGAGAGGTTTTACTGTAATTTAAAAAATGCTGAATAATACCAATGTGATCAATATAATTTAAAAAGCGTTGCCCCTTATCGTACTAAAATTACGTATCGCTTTGCTAATAGGTAAAAAAAAAAGATGTAAATATCTATCTATATGTAAATACCTATTTTATTTCATATATGGATAAAGGTATAGTAACTTATTAAGAAAATGTTTTTGTTTTAACTAAAGGACCCTGTTGTATATGAAATCAAAAAAATTATCAATGAGTTTTCTAGGTACCAATGACAAATTTTCTAACACACTCTCGCGCGCTGCAAAATAAACTTTTTGTTAAATAATATTCAAGCAGAATTCAGCACAAAATATATTCTAAATATAATTTTTACGTTTTTTTAAAATATATATGTTGAAAAATAAGAAAAAAGATCATGGTTTACCATATATATATGCCAATTCGTGTATATCTCATTGGTAGATATGTTCATTGATGAACTCCTAGCTCAAATTGTGCTT
>CP092869.1:6491132-6511284 GCA_030710605.1 Cordylochernes scorpioides
GATCTAATTACCTTGTGTTTATAATCTATAATCCAAATTGTGTATCTTATTATCTTCAGAAATGGGCTACTACAGTAGAACATCCCTGTATAGGACACCTAACACCCATGGACAAAGGGAAGTTGTACTTTTTAGCATGCTTATTGGGATTTAGACAATAACTCTAAATCAATAATTCAAAGATATTTGATACACACAGTGATCTTTATATTGAAGACACACGAGTGTTAACAAAATGCCCTCTGTAATCCTTCAAAAAGGCTGATGACAGGCGACATTAGACTTTCCACATCCTCAAGTTTTGTCCATGAGTGTAATTTTTCAGAGTCAAAGTGTCCTTTAGGGAGAAGGGTTTTCTCCTCTTACCGGAGAGTTGATAAATAGTAAAAATGAATTTCTCATTCAGTACTTTTGTCTGAAGATGGTAACAACGCTGTTACCGAAAACGTCACACACTATTTATTTATTTGGTCTTATTACCTTGTGTTAGTAAAAATGGTAATTTTTCAAATGAAAACTGTCCTTTGTAAAAGAGGAGTCCTTTAGCTCGAGTGTCCTCTCATGGAGAAGAGTATAAGTTTCTGATTGCTTGCGCCAACTTTTGACAGTTTCATTTTGAATACAGTTGCTTTATCAATTCAAAGTTAAAGCCTGTGTAGTAGATGATAAAGCACAATTTGGATTATAGATTATAGATACAGGAAAATAAGATCTAATCCAAATAATTTAATAGTGTGTGACGATTCGGTAACAGTATTGTTACCCTCATCAGACAAAATAATAAATATTAAATAAAGAATAAATAATAAAAACATTTATTATTTTTGTCTGATGATGGTAACAATGCTGTTACCAAAACGTCACACACTATTATTTAGATTAGGTCTTATTTTCTTGTACCTGTGTAGTAGAATTCCTTATACACACAGGGTAACAAGGGGCTACCAAATAAATCAATGTTGTCACCATTGTCAGGCAAATGTACTGAATTTATCTTTTTTATCTGAAGATAAGAGAGGTCAGTGGAAGGGTGATCTAAACCATTGGTTTTCTATCGCTACAATCCAGGATTGAATCCCACATTGGGCACTTTTTTCTAATTAAAAAAATTCTTCAATGACTTCTGATTCTTTCAAAAGTCCAACCCCATCAGCAAGTGCAAGTAACCAAACAAGGCTCTGGCATATTTATAAGTGCAAAAGTCAAACTGCTTTTCACATGTGTAGACATGTGGCGCACTTATAGAAAAAGCATTCACTAACTATCCACCATGATTATCATGGCCTCCTGTACCATGTGTACTAAGGATAATAAAAAAAAAATATTTAAAAAATCTGAAGATAGTAACAAAGCGCTGTTACTGAAATATCACATCTAATTTATTTATTTGGATTAGGTTGTGGGACGGTTGTTGCGTGATGTGTTGGTGTGGCTTGTGGAAAGGCTGCTGATAAAATTATAATTGAAATTAATTTATTTAAAGCCAGAAATATATAAAGAGAAAAGAAGTAACGGCCGTTGGGAGCAGGCCTTGTTGTTATGACGCCAGTGGCCAGCAAAAGTCTCGGATGACATCCCACCCGCATGCGTAGTCAGGCCGTCACACTACTGCCCGTATGTGTTGTCAATATTGAGATAATGAAATATTTAATGTAAATGAAGTGTTTAAAATCATTAAAAGATGCCATCAGTGTTAAAAGGCCCAGCTCAAAAGATTAAGATGGTGATTTGGTCTTTACACTGTTCTTTATAACCAAAACAAGATATCAAATCCATAATACAATATAATGCTGCTTATGATTGTAGAACCACATGTATGTCAAATTTTACCGCAAATGTTTCTTTTGAACGAAAAATCGAAATTTATTTTAAGGAGAAATAACGACTATTTCTATCCTTAGGGATGAAGTATGAAAGGATGACTTGTGAAGAGTAATGATAAACGGAAAAAATAAAAGTGTCCAGGGATGGGAATCAAACCCACAGTGTTCCGCTTACTGGGCAGATGCCATGTCCACTAGGCTACCCTGGACATTTGGTCGATTCCCATCCCTGAACACTTTTATTTTTCCATTCATCATTACTCTTCACAATTCATCCTTTCATACTTCATCCCTAAGGATATAAATAATTGTTATTTCTCCTTAAAATAAATTACAATTTTTTGTTCAAAAGAAATATTTGCGGTAAAAATTGTTAAACGTCGTCCTATAATCATTGCCGCATTATAGCCGTATTATAATAAATAGTATATAACATAACAGTATTGTTACCATCATCAGACAGAGTGAGCAAAAGTATTTGAATACATTATCACTCTATAGCCAATATTATAACCTACCAGAATCAACCCAGCTTAACACAAATTTCAATTTTGACCTAGTTGCCATGTTTAAACAGGGCCATATCAACATCTTTTATTTATTCTTTTTCTCAAGCTTTACAAGCTTGATACCCTGATATGATTGAGTGGAGATAAGAAAGAAGAGACTCATCCCCGGCAGACACCATCAACAAGCTCTACAAGCTCGATACCCCGATATGATTGAGTGGAGATGAGAAAGAAGAAGACAAGCTCTCAATCACAGCTCCCATAGTAAAGGAGACATGTAACACAATTATTATTTTATGAACCAATCATTAACTTTGATATTTATATTTTGTTACTCTGTAAATTTCCCTCATTACCTCTCTGGTATTTTAAAATAAATTTTAGTTTTTTATTTCTATATAAAAACTCCGCCTTTGTCGGTCCCAAGCCCCGGATGAAAAAGGAGGAGGGGAGCAGTAACAAGCTTGGTAAAAAACCTTAGCTCAGCTGGCCCGGCTGATAGTACCCTGTAAGGGCTCCTAATCCAGGGATACAGGATGAGCAGCATTTGTACTCCATTTTAGGAGCTGCTGTACATGGTGTCTGTTCCTCATGTCAGAGGCAGCCATTTCTTTTGGAGCTAAGTCAGCCTGCCACTGAGTAGTGCTCCCAGTCTTAATGACAAAGGCAGACACATTCTACTTCACCCAGTCATGATGGTTGTCAGAGCTTGATACCCTGATATGATTGAGTGCAGATAAGAAAGAAGATTTATTTATAGCCATGTGTCAGCCTGAAGTTTGTACTTCCTAATTTTCTATGTAAAAATATTTATAGCCATGTGTCAGCCTGAAGTTTGTACTTCCTAATTTTCTATGTAAAAATATTTATAGCCATGTGTCAGCCTGAAGTTTGTACTTCCTAATTTTCTATGTAAAAATATTTTTAAAATTTTATTTGATAAAGTGGTTATTTGGCAGGTTTGTTTCCTTAATGGTTGTTCCCATTGATTTTAAAAATAACTAGAGCCTAGATTTCCTTTCCGATGTAGAATTGTTTATATTCATGTATTTATTTCTTGCTAATCATGAAATTCATTTTGTGTGTGTGTGTTTGTGCAAAAAAAAAAAAGTAGTTTGAATATATTTTTTGGGTTTTACTAACTTATGTTATATAATAATATTCGTAATAATAATTTTTATTATTATTATGAATATTATTATTCTCTTTATGTGCTCCCCTAGATTTTTGAAACAAAAAATAATCATTCTATTTTATTACGATATTAAAAAAAAAAAATCTTTCAACTTACTTTTTAATTATTGTTGCAATCGTCTTAATTTCTTTTTTTATGGGTTCAACATAATTTTATTTAATATTCAATACTTTAATGCGTATATTTTAGACAAGTAAATTTATAGGAAACCACAGAAAACGTTTCCAAAATCTTATTTATTCGATTAAATTGAATTGAAATTAATGAGATCCCTTTACGTCAAATTACAAGAAAAATTTAAAGGGAAAAACAAACAAAACTAAAAGGCGGAGTTAACGGGGGTGCTAACCAGAATGGATGATTTTAAAAACCAAAAGGCTAAATTTGTAAATTTTTTATTAATATTAATCTGTGGAGTTTTTAAATAGGGCGTTTGAGCTTTTATTTAAACCTTAGGTTTAAATTTTTTTTTTTATTGAAACTTTTAAATTAAAATTTCCGGCCATGTGAAAGAATAAGAAGGTATTTTGCTTTAATGCAGAAAATAATTTCAAGTCGTGATTATATCTTAACAGAGGCTTATATGAGAATTGTTGCTGGAAATAAATTCTGGCCTATTTTTCTCCAGGTTTCTCTTCCCCAAAGACTATGTCAATAATTACATTGAATATCATTACCAAGAATTCCTCTGAATTGCCTTTTTTATAAGAATTTTGTGTATTATTTATCATTGATTTTCTATATTCTGTTTCGATCATCATCATCCATGTTCTAATCAAAAGATGTTTCGAGAATAAATTGTTTTTGTTATTGTGTGTAAACAAATGTCATTCGTTTAAATATAAAGACATAACAAATTTTGGCGACGAGGATGTCATTCTTAATTAAATAGGTGAGTAAATTTTAAATATAAAATATTAATAATTTTAAATAAGAAATATTTTTATAATGGCGAATTTTGGCAAGCTTGAAAATTTTGAGAACAAAAATGCATGAGAACATGGAGACCCCATAGAGCTGTGGAGGAAGGACATGAGATTGTAGCTAGGAATTACCATGGTCCTAAATGGCTACCTGGAGTGGTCTATGAAAAAATAGGCCCTGTCTCAGTTAAAGTGGAAACTGATGATGGAAGAGTTTTTAATCGACTTTTGAATCAGGTAAGGAGCTGTGGAGAAAATGAATCCTTGCCTTCTACATCTTCGGCTCCACAAGTGCCACCTGAGAGCGAAGTTGAAGGAACCCAAGCTACTCTAGTAATGTAATCTCCTGCAGTGACTCCGCAACCTATCTTGAGGAGGTCCTCAAGAATAAGGAAGCCTAAAAATATGTTTGACATCTGATTGGTGTTTGACTTAATGGGGAGGAGTTGTTGTGTATTATTTATCATTGATTTTCTATATTCTGTTTTGATCATCCATGTTCTAATCAAAAGATGTTTCGTGAATAAATTGTTTTTGTTATTGTGTGTAAACAAATAGGTCATTAATTTAAATATAAAGACATAACAAAGCAGTACAGGTGAATACAATAGTAGAGCATTGGGGTAGATTAAACTGAAAAACTGCTGGGGAAGGTTCAATACTGATGAGTCAGGGTTTCCTAATATATTTTAATTGTAGTAGCGGCAATAAAATATTGTTTTTATATTTTAAAAGTAGCCTTTCAGCAATTTCAAACTGCGATTATATATATAATTAACCATTAATAATCCTGGGTTCTAACTAAGAGTATGATGATAGGCAGAGTATCCAAATATATCCTGTTACAACAGTTTTCCCACGCTTAATGGGGACTTATAGAATTGTGGGCTGTAACATTTTATATACAACTTAGTCACTCAAGTAGGCTGGAGGTTTGCGTTTCCATGAAAACCTGCGAAGTCGAGGTTCCTGCTCTGTGTGGAATACTACTGGGGCTGTCTTGGAAGGTTGACTCCTTCTGTGATAACCTGAATCAATAATAATTTTTATGTACAGTTATCATCATCTTTCTTTGTGTATGTATTAATAATTACGCCTAATAATATGGTTACTTTGCTTAGTAAAAACCTTATATTTATGTAAATGCCCAACAGAGGTTGAATAAAAACTTATTCTTCTCGAGTGAATTCCTTTGATAAAGTGTAAGACGCATCATCACCTGCCATTATCACCAGTACCTCCCACTGCTGCGTGTTAGCTTCAGGACAATATTATTGAATCCAAATAGCTTGAAGTTTGAGTCATTCCTTATTTTGTATCCTGATGAAATTATAAAAGTTTTTTCAGCACTTAGCTTCATTTAACTGGTTGATGCGTCTTTTGGAAATGCAGCCATCATCCAATTTCACCTGATAATGTAGCTTTCTCTATTTTTACATTATTATTCCTAGTTTCCACAATGCTTTGTAATTTATATAATATAGAGTTTGGACCCCATCTCCTAAGCTTTATTGTTTTGATGCAATCTTTATGTTGGTTTCTTGAATTTGGGAGTCAATATCAGTCAGGAACAGTGTACTGTTCTTCATAAGATTCCCTGGTATTCTACAAAACCTTTATTTTTATATCTGGTACAAAAACATTACCAATATATGATATGAAGGCTATATTTGAGTCTTGAATTTGTGCTTTATTGTTGAGTATAGAGAACTCATCACGGGCATTAAGGTCAATCCAACACCAGAGAGAGAGAGAAAGAGTCTATATTAAAACCAATACATATTTATATATGAGGTATGGCTATTAAATAACTGGACTGATTCTGCTGCCAGCAAACTGCGTGCGTGTTGCGACATGTTTGAAGATGACTGTGTTTGGTAGAGCTTCCCCGCCCTGAGCTCCTTCGACAAGTCAGCGGGAAGCTCAGTTTGATTGTAGCAGTTGGCTACGCTAGTGTCTGTACCAGTGACCCTTCAGAAAAAAATGCCAAGTGGTCAGATGGACAAACAGGTGAACCTCAAGTTTTTTGTTAAACTAGGGAAAACTGCCACAGAAGATTATGGCATGTTAAAAGCAGTGTACAGGAATGAATGTTATCCCGCATGCACACAAATTTTCGAATGGTTCAAAGAGGGGCGTGAAACGACCGACCAAGACATCCGCGCCTAGGGCGGCCCTCAACGACGACAACATTGAGAAAATTGGAAAATTAATCCGCGAAGATCGTCGCCTGAGCACCCCAGTGCTTGGTGAAAGGACAGGAATGGACAAAGAAAGTGTTAGACAGATTTCGCATGAAAATTTAAATATGCACAAAGTGTGCGCAAAATTGGTGCCAACTTATCATTCCAGAGCAAAAGGAGTCAAGAAGGAACATTTGTGCAGACATTCTAACAACATCGACAACGATCCAGGCTTGTCAGAGAAGGTAATTACTTGTGACAAATCTTGGGTTTTACTTTTTTTTAAAGCAATCCTTGCATTGGAAGAGCCCAAACTCGCCTCAGCAGAAAAAGGCCAGAATGACCAAATCCAATTCCAAAGCAATGATGATTTTTTTTTGGCATTTATGGCCTATGTCCCCGAGGGTCAAACATTTTTACATAGAGGTTTTAAGTGAGAAGAAGCCCCTATTTTTCTGCAATTGCATGCTAATGTTAAAATCGGGATGATTTTATACGTTTTTACGTTGTTATTGTCTTTAAAATAACTATTTCCAGATCTCTACATGTCCAAATATTCAGGCGCCAGTGGCTGCAGAAAAGCAGACCACAAATTTGTTCATCTATGGCACATGTAGAGACCTAAAGCTGTGCCGGCTAGCAATCAATGTTGATAGGGAAATTAACCAATCCTTTTTGGTTAAATGTATTTTATTTTTAGACCAACAAAACTATCTTTCAATGTACAACAAATATTAGATAAAAATAAAGATACTTAAATATGATATCAGATATATAAGATTAAAAAAAGGATTAAAAAACTATATAAGGTTAAAAGGGAGGAGTTTAATATATATATAAATATAAACTAAAAAAAAAAGAAAAAAAAGGCCTATTATGCCAAAGTCCCCAGATTATCCCCATCTACCTCGACATCCAGCCACCCAAGTCCAGGATTCGAAAAAGGGCGGCTAAGGCCGCAGCCAGCGGCCTGAGCCCTCAGCAACTCCCAATCCTCAGCTTCGCTGGAAGAAAAACTCTAACTAAAAATGTAAATATCCCGCTTCCTTGCCCCAATGTTGCTGGACTCACCCCCCCCCCCCAGGCTATCATCACGCTTCTTTCTGTGAAAATAAAAAAAAATGTATCTTTAAAAAATAATAAAAATAAATTAAATATAAAAATTATTATAAAGAAAAATTCACAAAAATAAATAAATAAAAATACGAAATATCGAATTAAAAAATAATTTTTAAAATATAATTAATATTGTTGGATCTGGGCATCTTGGGGTCAGCTTGGGAAAGGTTCAGGGCTCGTGGTGGAGCTGGTGTTCTGCATGAAGATGGTGATTATAACACCCACCATGGACTTGTGGCTTGCCCACAGGCATGCTGGAGTCTGGTTTGATACTGGTGGAGTCAAGTCAAGCACCATTGGACATGTGGCTCGACCACCTGGAAGGGGTGTCTGAGTCCATCTCAGACTAGCTTGGTAGGGCCAGGTCATTCACCACAGGTCAGGTGGCTTGACCACAGGAAGGGGTGTCTGAGTCTATCTTGGACTCTGGCTGTTGCCAAGGCTAAAGGCGGCTTCAGGCTCCATCTCGACACCTCGCAATCACCAGAGGTTTGTAGCTTAGATGGACAAAGGTAGGATATGGTTAGGTTAGGTGGGGTTCTGGGTTATTTTGGCATATTATGGTCAGTGGTGTCCTAACACTAAAGATTCATACAAGTGCTATAGGGATTTAATTGGGTTAATTTTATTTATAATCTGGTCTAATTACATTGATGAGTGCTGTAGGCTTTCTCCACGTGATCATTATATTAATTTTCAAAATAACTTGACAAATTGTAATATATAACCTTTTCCCAAGTAATTCATATATTTTGTTTAATTTATTTCCAAATTCTTTTAATTTTTTTTTGTAGCCAGGAAAATGTATATTTTAATTTTTTTCTAAACGGATTACTAGTTTTATCCATAAAAGTTTCCAAGAGAGTTTATCAATATTATTTAATATTTTATTATTATTTTTTTAAAGTTGATGTTATATTATTCGAAAGAAACATTGATACTTATAAAAAATTCGAATAATTTATTTTCAAATGCTCAATTTTTATGAAGCTTTATTTTATTAAATAAATTATAAATATGAACAACAAAATAACAGAAATAATTTAACGAGCTCTTTATCTCATAGTGACTATCCTTTTCATTTTTATACGCACATTTTATAAATCAAAACTTGTTTTTGTTTGTTGTGTCAACCTTTTGTTCAATTAAGCATACCGGTTAGTTTATATTTTCGTTTGATGTTTTACTTTTGATATTTTATTGTCATTATAATTTTAAGTTTTGCTATTCTTTTGTATATACTCAATATCTTGTTGACATTATTTGTGTGGTTAGACACACGTGTTAAAAACATCTGTAAATTAAACTAGATATACACTTGCAAAGCATCATATCAATGATGCCTTGCAACAAGCAAGCACCATGTAAAAATACTCTTATTCATACATAATCAATTATAATGCACAATATAGACGACGCAATTATAATCGTTTGTTTTAAAAAAATCGACATATTTCCTCATTGTGTCAAAATACTTTCCTTGTACATTCTATTTAAAAAATATGAAATTTTTGAAAATTTGAAATGAATATTACTTTGAGAACAAAGAATACCATTTAAACTATAAAACTAGTTTAAAAGATTTTACTATTATTAATGAAAAATCAATATTGCATTTGCAAGATAAAGTAATAGTTGGATAAAAATTGGATGAAAAACGAATACAGTAAAACCTCCCATCTATAATGAACCCCAAAGGGACTGAACTTTTGGTTCACTCTAGTCACACTGGGGGTCGGTGGAAGGCTGGTTAAACCGTTTGGTTTACGACCACTACGACCCGGGTTCGATCCCCGCATTGGACACTTTTTTTCTGTTAAAAAAATAAATGCTCCAATGGCCCCCCGATTCTTGCAAAAGTCCAACCCCACCAGCGAGTGCAAGTAACCAAACGGGGCTCTGGCACATTTGTAAGTGCAAAGTCGAACTGCTTTCACATGTGTAGACATGTGGTGCGCTTACAGTAAAAAGCAGTCGCTAACTACCCACCATGATTATCATGGCCTGTACCACGTGTACTAGGGATAAGCAAAAAAAAAAAAAAAAACAATTTGCCTTTTTTTTTTTACTTTCAATAATATTAGATAGTATAATTTAATGACAGCCATACACACAGGACTATCTCTTAATAATGATCGCTTTGTTTTAATTCCCTAAATTGACTTATTTCATTATATTAATGCTGAATAATGACATAAATTTGATGATAGGTTCTACTTATCATTCATGTACCTCTAATTTAAAAATCAAGACAAATACTAGGCAAAGCTTTATCAATTATATATTAAAAGTGACATAATTATTTGTAAACATCTTTACCATAAAACAATATACAGTGGACCCTCGGTTTGCGAGCATAATCCGTTCCAGAGCCATGCTCGTACTCCAAAACGCTCGTAGTGCGAAACTAATTTCTTATTTTTAATAATTGAAACTCTGGCAATTCTTCTTGCTACGAACAATTGCACAGTTTCCCACATTTTACATATTTCCCGAATCTGATCTGAAGGGAGGGATCCCAGTGAATTTTCATCCATCACGATTACGGGCAACCATCACGAGTTGCTCGTAATGCGAAATTTCACTCGTAATCCGAGGTAAAATTTTTCAAAAAATTTTGCTCGTACTGCGAAAAGCTCGTACTCCAAGGTGCTCGTAAACCGAGGGTCCACTGTAATGCGGCTTATGATGGTAAAGCGAAAATTGCAATTATACTGCGAATGTTTCTTTTGAACGAAAAATCGAAATTTATTTTAAGGAGAAATAGCGATAGGATGAAGTTTGATAGGATGAATTGTGAAGAGTAATGATAAACGGAAAAATAAAAGTGTCCAGGGATGGGAAACGAACCCACAGTGTTCCGCTTACCGGGCAGATGCCATGTCCACTAGGCTACACTGGACACTTTTATTTTTCAGTTTATCATTATTCTTCACAATTCATCTGCCTTTGCTGGTCCCAAGCCCGGATGAAAAAGGAGTAGGGGGAGCAGTAACAAGCTCACTAAAAAACCTGGGCTCAGCTGGCCCGGCTGATAGTACCCTGTAAGGGCTCTTAATCCAGGGATACAGGATGAGCAGCGTTTGTACTCCATGTTAGGAGCGGCTGTACATGGCGTCTGTTCCTCATGTCAGAGGTGGCCATTTCTTTTGGAGCTAAGTCGGCCTGCCACTGAGTAGTGCTCCCAGTCTTAATGACAAAAGGTATTCTACTTCACCCAGTCAGGATGGTTATCAAACATACCATCAAGGGTCACAACTTGATATTCTAATATGATTGAGTGGAGATAAGAAAGAAGAAGACAATTCATCCTATCATACTTCATCCCTAAGGTTAGAAATAATCGCTATTTCTCCTTAAAATAAATTTCGATTTTTCGTTCAAAAGAAACATTCGTGGTATAATTGCAATTTTCGTTTTACATCTTTATCATTTTATATAATACAAATAGTTTACAAAATGGCTTTAATACCTTGTTTTTTGAAAGCATTCATCAAGAATTGCCCCTTTCAAATAAAATCAATAGTGTGTTTTTCTTCCATTTCCACATATTCTTCTGGAAATCTAGATTTCATTTTGTGGAGCGTTCCCAGTAAAGCAACAACTTTGGTCTGCAATGCTGTACGTTGCAGGCGCTGTACCTTCTAGGTGTTTTACACGAGTTAAAAATACAATTTCGGCAAAATACTTTGATTTGTATCCACTTTTAAATTTATTATTTATAATTTTAAAAAAATATTTAAAATAATTTTTTTTTTTAAATAAAATATTAAACTAATTATTTTAAAAAATGAATATATTAAAAAAATATATTTGAATATAAATATAAATAAAAATATTTCAACTTAGCTGAAACTAACCTTATTTAGCGATTAAACTAACCTAATTTATAACTATCTGAAACTAACATATCGAAGGTACGCTCCGGCAACATACAGCGCCACCTACCAAAGTTGTTGCTTACTGGGAACGCTCCTCATTTTGTTTTGAACCTTTCATTCAAACCCTTTCTGCCTTTAAAATCTCCATAGTTGTTTAAAATCACCATGGAATAAAAATAATTTTTGTTTCATCACATACCCATTTTAGTTGGGCTTTTTTTTTAAGCCTAAGGGTTAAACTAGCTAGATACAAAACACTTCTAAAAAGGCATGCTAAAACATACAATCGTGTGGCAAAGTTGGGGTTGATTCTTTTTGTAACAATGAAAAAGCACAATTTGGATTATAGATTATAAACACAAGGTAATAAGACCAAATCCAAATAAATAAATAAGTGTGTGACGTTTTGGTAACAGCGTTGTTACCATCTTCAGACAAAAAGTACTTCTTCTTCTTCTTTCTTATCTCCACTCAATCACACTAAGGTATCAAGCTTGTAAAGCTTGAGATTTTTGATGGTGTCTGCCGGAGAAGAGTAGGCTTATCAATGGATGAGTCAATACAGTCAATAATGTGTTTTGGGGTTGCAGGCTGAGAATTGCACTTAGTACATAGTGGGAAAACCTTGCAACTATTCTGGAAAGTTATTGTCCATAGATGACCAGACTTTAGTCTGGAAATCAAAGACTTTTGTATCTTGGGAGGACAGAACCGGTGCTTGTCCCTCCTGCTCTGTACCAGTCATGTGCAGCATCAGACACAAAAAGTACCGAAGTACATTCAAGTGTGAAGTACATTCAGTACTTTTGCCTAAAGATGGTAACAACGCTGTTACCGAAACATCACGCACTATTTATTTATTTGGATTTGGTCTTATTACCTTGTGTCTTTTTGTAACAATTTTTAATTGCCTTCTATATTTTTATCTCTTATAATAGAAAAGTTAAATTTTATTATTTTAACCTTGTTCTGAAAATTTTCCTGTGTTCTTTCACTTTTACTTTTTTTTTAAAAGTACCTAATCGCTGTGTTCATGTAAATGTCGATGTGTGCAGCCATCATGGAGGGTTGCTTGCTGTTAAAAGACGGGACCACTTTCCCTGGAACCATGTTTGGGGCCCTCGAATCCTGCTCTGGAGAAGTTGGTACGTAGCAACATCAGATAAAAAGAGTGTGGATTAAAGAGCCGGTGGATGAGTGGGTAACACCCTCGATTCCCGACAGCCATGAACCAGGATTGAATCCTGCGTTAACATTTTGTTGATGGTGGTGGTGGTGTCTTGTCTAATCTCCATGGAAAGAGGGGTGTCATTGCCCCGTTAGTCAGCCACATTTCAGAGTTCCCTGTTCACAGTTACCGTAGTGGCTCGGGGCTCATATACTTCACCTTACAGGGCAGTCCCTTACTTGGGCTGCTTCTCCTGCCTGCCATGTAGAAAAGGACTTCTGGGCAGGAGAATGATACATAAATTAAATGGTCAAATATAATAAAATATTGGAAGGCCTGGTGAACTCTTCCAGCAGTTTAATCTACCATACTGTTCTAATAAAGTATTTTATTTTGTTCACACTTAGTTCACATTTAGTCAGCCACATTTCAGAGTTCCCTGTTCACAGTTACTGTAGCGGCTCACGACACCGTACTACAGGGCAGTCCCTTACTTGTGCTGCTTCTCCCGCCCTCCACGCAGAGGAGAGTTTGGACTTCTGGGCAGGAACATTTTGTTCAATATGTGAATAACCTTCACATATTATTCATTGTTGTAAATAGGGGGTCGGTGGAAGGCTGGTTAAACCGTTTGGTTTTCGACCACTAGGACCCGGGTTCGATTCCCGCATTGGACACTTTTTTCTGTTAAAAAAAAAAAAAGTTCCAATGGCCCCCGATTCTTGCAAAAGTCCAACCCCACCTGCGAGTGCAAGTAACCAAACCGGGCTCTGGCATTTGTAAGTGCAAAGTCGAACTGCTTTTCACGTGTGTAGACATGTGGTGCGCTTACAGTAAAAAGCAGTCGCTAACTACCCACCATGATTATCATGGCCTGTACCATGTGTACTAGGGATAAGCAAAAAAAAAAAATTGTTGTAAATATTGCCACGTGGAAAATTAGGGAAGACAAAAACTTCAGGAAAAAACAAAATTTATCTCAGGCAAGGACAAACTATGAAAAGTAAACAAAAGATAAGCCACGAGGGGAATTTACAGAGTAGCAAAATATAAATATGAAAAAAATGACCACTCTGTTATATATAATAAAATTAATAAATACTTGGTTACAATATCATAAACTAGGTTGGCTCTTGTTGAGCGGTACCTAATAAAGTAATTTCAGAATAAACATCAGTTAACACAACATTTAAAAAAATTATTAACATCCTTAGTACATATGGTACAGGCCATGATAATCATGGTGGGTAGTTAGCAAATGCTTTTTTACTATAAGTACACCACATGTCTACACATGTGAAAAGCAGTTCGACTTTTCCACATATAAATATAATATACTACGGGGGGGGGGGGGCTTGTGATTGTAAAACGACATTTGAAATTATACCGTATGTGTTTCTTTTCAACGAAAAATCAAAATTTATTTTAAGGAGAAATATTGATTATTTCTAACCTTAGGGATGAGGTATGAAAGGAGGATTTGTGAAGAGTAATGATAAACGGAAAAATAAAGTGTCCAGGGATGGGAAGCCCCGTTTGGTTACTTGCACTTGCTGGTGGGGTTTAACTTTTTCAAGAATCGGGAGCCATTTGGGAATTTTTCTTTTTTTAATTAGAAAAAAAAAGTGTCCTATGCAGGATTCGATCCCTGGACGTAGCAGTTGAAAAACAATGTTTTAGACCATCCT
This sequence comes from Cordylochernes scorpioides, assembly GCA_030710605.1. Lineage (NCBI taxonomy): Eukaryota > Metazoa > Arthropoda > Arachnida > Pseudoscorpiones > Chernetidae > Cordylochernes > Cordylochernes scorpioides. Next base: position 6,505,622 of record CP092869.1, read on the forward strand.
TTCACTGACCCCCTAACCCAATGTTCTTTGCTGCTTCTAGCTCTGTTTTGGAATCTGTATTCTGGCATCTTAACTGGTGGCTCTTTGTGGTGAACACATGAATTCTTCTGGTCAGAAACTTTTTAATATGGAAACCAAAAGAAGCAACGTCACACTGAGTGATACTTCCAGGTCTTCAGACCAACAGCACCCCTCTTTCCTTCTCCATCATGTCTAAAGACCTCTGGGAAAACCTCAGGACTATAAAATGGGATCTAATGGAGATTGTTTAAACAACTTGAGGAATAAGCAACAACAACAGTATGGAAATGGTATTTCTACAGGAAAAGAGACTGGAAATTTCGCAAAATTTCGGGGCTAACTCACCAAAATGAACATGTATATAAAATTTTTACTACTCTCCTGCTGGATAAAACATTTGTTTATAAATATTTACAATTTTTCAAGGCGATTGATAAAATGAGAGAAGAAGTGCTCAACTCCACAGACAACGGCTGATTGCTCCCCTCCCCTCTAAATTGATTTTCCTCCTCACTCATGTACATACAGTAAAACCCCGCTAATATGAACCCTGGATATAGCGAACCTTCCCTTATAACAAACCCACGGCAATTCCCAATTCCATTCCATTGAAAATACCATCGTTATAACGAACTTTGCGATTTTTAAAATAATGAACTACCCCTATAACGAACCTATTTTCGTTCCCAAAATGATAAAATCTATTAAAAATACTATGCTTATAACAAACTTAAAATTGTGATTTAAAAAATTTTTAAAACAACAAAATTTTGAGCATGTTTCAGCTCACGGATCGCGATTTCAAAACAAAAAATTAGCGGTATTGTTTGTTTTCATTTCCATTCTATTTTTTCTGTATGTTGTATAAATTTTTACACATTATACTTTTATTTAATAGAATATGTTTGCATTCGACAATTTTGAAATAGAAGAAAATACAAATGGCTTCCAAAATAAAGAAAAGAAACAAAGAGTGGCGTTCTAAAAAAAAAAACAGTGGCAGCATGCCCTTTCAGAAGCGTTCTATATCAAGTTTAACCTAGGCTAAAACATAATTCCAAATAATTTTAAAGCCAGAAATGGTTTGAATAACAGGTTAAGAACAAAATTTAATATACACTTCAGAAGAATATGTGGAAACTGGAATTGGAAGAAGCAGGAAAAAAAAAACGTTCCCCCAAGTTCCCCTGTGTCTCATGGGCCACAAACAAATCGACTTATAAATTCTCAAAAACTACCACTACAGTTCTATTTTTAGAATGTAATTCTTGTTAGGTATATGACTCATTCAGGGTTTGCGGATATTCCCCCTGGAAGGCCGTTTTACCACCGATTTTGTGTTTGCAAATTGGCGTTTTTTATTTGAAATTTTACCGATTGCGCTATCGTATCAACATGTTTAGCGTTCGATTTTTCTGAATTGGATACTTTTGATTCATCCTCATTTGATTCAGAATACATGGAGCTTTATTCCTTTGATGGAAATAACGATATTTTAAGGCAATTCTGATTTTCAAATTTTACTTTTCACTTTCAAACAAGGTATTAGAGGCATTTTTTCAAATAAATATAGTATTATATTATTTGAGAAAGATGTTCGAAAAGACTCTTATACCTTTTAAATATATAATTAATAATGTTTTGCCTAGGGGTTTTGGCTTAATTTTAAAATAATACATAGGTTTATATATAAACATGTATGCTAATGATAAGAAGAACCTATTAACAAATGACTTCTTTTGATATTCAGCATTACTGTAAAGAAATAGGTCAATTTAGGGAATTAAAACAAAATGACCATTTTTAAGTGGCTGCTTTTTAATTATACGGTCTAAAAATTTAGAAACGTTTAAAAAAAATGGCCAAACTGTGGCTATAGTGAACCAAAAGCTCTGTCCCATTGGGGTTCACTACAGAGGGGTTTTACTGTATATAACCTTTTAGGGGAATCCCCTTGTAAGACAATAGCCCAGACAAAACCCCTTGTAATAAAGGTTTTTGTTGTTTGGAAATGGTAACTTCTGTAATTCAACACACCCCAAGGTATCAGAATTTCCAATTGAATTACAGTTAGTGTTGAATTATAGTCAGTTAAATTAAGACTTTGATGACTGTCGATTCCAAAATGTCAATGGTCGGTCCAATGGGTCCGTATTAAAATTAAAGAGGTTCTATATTGATAAAGCACAATTTGGATTATAGATTATAATACAAGAAAATAAGACCTAATCCAAATAATTTAATAGTGTGTGACGTTTCAGCAACAGCATTGTCACCATCATCAGATAAAAGAATAAATTTTATTCTTTTGTCTGATGATGGTAACAATGCTGTTGCCGAAACGTCACACACTATTAAATTATTTGGATTAGGTCTTATTTTCTTACAGAGGTTATATATTGTAATTGGGGGTATGTGAGTGTTGTGGTAATTTGTAATACGCTTTGGTATGGAATTTTTTTAGTTGTTTATTGGTTAGCTATTTTGTCCAAATTGGTGTTCATATTCAATGAAAATGTCATCCATGTATCTTCACTATATATGTTTGTTAGAGGTTGTGAACCCTGCTACTGTTTCTAAGTGAAAAAGTTGGACTGATTTTCATTTACAGTAAAAGGAGTCACAACTTCTACCCACCATGATTATCATGGCCTGTACCATGTGTACTAGGGATAATTTTTTTAAAATGGCTACTGTAAGAGACAAAGATTTTCCCATAGGGGGCTTCCCATATGTATTCCACATACAGTAGAGCCTCCCTGTAAAGGACAACACCTAATTACAGAGCCAAAGTGTCCTTTACGGAGAAGCGTCCTCATACCGTAGAGCTACTAAATAGTAAAAGTGGTATTTTTGCAAATGAAAACTGTCATTTGTAGAGGGGTGTCCTCTAGCGCAAGTATCCTCTCATGGAGGTTCTACTATACGTGCTGAAAAGAGCGTAATTTAAATAAAGGTTAGATTATCCTTAAAGAAATCATATTTCACTGTTTTCCAAGTATTCTATTTAAATATTCCAGTGTGAGGTCTCGTAAGGAATATTTAGCTCCCTAGCTATGACTTTTTTTTGCTTATCCCTAGTACACATGGTACATGCCATGATAATCATGGTGGGTAGTAGTAGGTGACTGCTTTTACTGTAAGTATACCACATGTCTACGCATGTGATAAGCAGTTCAACTTTGCACTTACAAATGTGCCAGAGCCCCGTTTGGTTAGTTTCACTGGCTGGTGGGGTTGGACTTAGCTGTGACATTCAATGTACCTATTGCATATGGGATTTCCAGGTCTTGCTTCACTTATCTCTTGGATAAACTGCTAGTCTCTATATGGAGTGATTGTTGTTTATCAAAGATGTATTGCAAGATGTTTGGAAAGGGGTGTTGATAAGTGATGATAAGCTATGATTGGTCTAAGAGGTATGTCTGGTTGGCATGGTTTTATTAATACACTTACATATACAATGCTGTCGATGGAAGGGTGGTCTAAACCATTGGTTTTTCGACCGCTATGACCCGAATTCGAATCCTGCATTTGGGGACTTTTTTTTTCTAGTTAAAAAAATGCTCCAATGGCCTCCAATTCTTGTAAAAGTCCAACCCCACCAGAGAGTGCAAGTAACCAAACAGGGCTCTGGCATATTTGTAAATGCAAAGTCAAACTGCATTTCACATGTGTAGACATGTGGTGTACTTACAGTAAAAGCAGTCACCTACTTCTACCTACCATGATTATCTTATCCTTTACCAAGTGTACTAGGGATAATTAAGATATATATATATACAGTAAAACCCCTCTATAGTGAACCCCAATGGGACAGAGCTTTTGGTTCACTATAGCCACGGTTTGGCCATTTTTTTTTAAATTTTCTAAATTTTTAGACCGTATAATTAAAAAACAGCCATACAAACAGGAAAAGGCAGCCACTTAATAATGGTCACTTTGTTTTAATTTCCTAAATTGACCTATTTCTTTATAGTAATGCTGAATATCAAAAGAAGTCATTTGTTAATAGGTTATTCTTATCATTAGCATACATGTTTATATATAAACCTATGTATTATTTAAAAATTAAGCCAAATCCCCTAGCCAAAACATTATTAATTATATATTTAAAAGGTATAAGAGTATTTTAGAACATCTTTCTCAAATAATATAATTCTAAATTTATTTGAAAAAATGTCTCTAATACCTTGTTGTTTGAAAGTGAAAAGTAAAATTTGAAAATCAGAATCGTCTTAAAATATCGTTATTTCCATCAAAGGAATAAAGCTCTGTGTATTCTGAATCAATTGAGGATGAATCAAAAGTATCCAATTCAGAAAAATCGGACGCGAAACATGTTGATACGATAGCGCGATCGGTAAAATTGCGAATAAAAAATGCTAATTTGATAACCCAAAATCGGTGGTAAAACGGCCGGCCAGGGGGAATATCCGCGAACCCTGAATGAGTCATATACCTAACAATAATTCCATTCTAAAAATAGAACTTTAGTGGTAGTTTTGAGAATTTATAAGTCGATTTGTTTGTGGCTCATGAGACACAGGGAACTTGGGGGAACTGTTTTTTTTTTTTCTTCCCCCTTCTTCCATTTCCAGTTTCCACATATTCTTCTGAAGTGTATATTAAATTTTGTTTTTTCAACCTGTTATTCAAACCATTTCTGGCTTTAAAATTATTTGGAATTATTATTTAGCCTAGGTTAAACTTGATATAGAACGCTTCTAAAAGAGCATGCTGCCACTGTTTTTTTTTTTAATGCCATTCTTTGTTCCTTTTCTTTATTTTGGAAGCAATTTGCATTTTTCTTCTATTTCAAAATTGTCGAATGCAAAGATATTCTATTAAATAAAAGTATAATGTGTAAAAATTTATACAACATACAGCAAAAATAGAATGGAAATGAAAACAAACAATGCCGCTAATTTTTTGTTTTGAAATCGCGATCCGTGAGCTGAAACATGCTGAAAATTTAGTTGTTTCAAAAAATTTTTAAATCACAATTTTAAGTTCGTTATAAGCATAGTATTTTTAATAGATTTTGTCATTTTGGGACCGAAAATAGGTTTGTTATAGGGGTAGTTCGTTATTTTAAAAATCGCAAAGTTCGTTATAACGATGGTATTTTCAATGGAATGGAATTGGGAATCGCCGTGGGTTCGTTATAGGGGAAGGTTCACTATATCCAGGGTTCATATTAGCGGGGTTTTACTGTATATATATAGAACCAAGTCTTCCTTTGGCTACAGCTCCCTCCAGTATGGTCACTAGACAATTTCTCGATGACCCTTAGAATACATGTCTATACAGTTTAAATGAAGTGTAGAAGCTTCAGTAATGTTTCCCATCACTCAACTATGTTTGTAATCCCCAGTGGATTGTAGTGTGTTACACCTGGTATTACTGTAATTACACCACATGTTACATAGAAGTCTATCATTTGTTGATTATCACTTGTAGCTCATCTTGTGTGACCTTCCAGTAGCTTCTTTGATCCCTTTCCAGTCAGATTATCAGATTTCTTCCTCTCTTTTCTTCTTCTACTTCAAATTTTCCCAACATCAACATCTTTTCTAATCCATTTGCTCTCATTATGTCCAAAGTAGGTCAGTCTTCGTTTACATATTTGGGATTCTAGG
>CP092869.1:6525150-6545449 GCA_030710605.1 Cordylochernes scorpioides
GGCAGAACCTCCCTATAAAGGACACCTAATTGCAGAACTAAAGTGTCCTTTAGCGAGAGATGTTCTCTTACCGGAGAGTTGCTAAATAGTTAAAAATGATCATTTTGCAAATGGACATTGTCCTTTGTGGAGATATTCTACTGTTATCAAATTACAAAACTAATTTAGACGCGTAATATTCTTTTTAAAATAAAACAATTTCTACTGCCCTTACTGCAATGGAAAAATTAAAGGGAGGGCCTGGCTCATCAGTAGTGAACCCTCCCAGCGGTTTCGCCAGTTTAATCTACCATACCGCTGTTATATTGCGTTTTTGGAACTTCCTTTTATAGTGATACTGATGCTTGACTGCGTATTTTAGATGAACTATGGACATAAGCTTTTAGGACAGCAAGATTCTACTGTATATCTATTAAATTAATTTAAATAATTAATAAACAAACCATACCTTCTTTTTCAAAGATGCTTCACGAACGTCATTCATGATTGCAATATAAAAATTTACTTGTTTTTTTCAAAAAAAAAATTAATCAAAAGAAAATATTATTTGATTTTAGAGAAGAAGACGATGTGTTTGCGATTTCTCCTATTTAAAAAAATAATAATTTGAAAAACTCTGTGGATAAGAATAATTCATAGAGGAAAAAAAAAAATAAATAATATTGATGAGGCACAATTTGGATTGTAGATTATAAACACAAGGTAATAAGACCAAATCCAAATTACCGAAACGTCACACACTATTTATTTATTTGGATTTGGTCTTATTACCTTGTGTTTAAATAAATAATAATAAAAAATTAAATATTGTTTTTTTTTAATAGATAGTATATTTAAAATATTTAAATGTAGAATTTGTACCACAAACGAAGAGCATCTCTCCCTTTAAAAAAAAATGTATTAAAATCTTGATTTTTGTTTATAACCCCAATAAAAAACGTAAACGTAGTGACAAAGAATGAGAGTCACTACACTAATTTATAGAAAATAAAAAAAAAAAGCCAACCTATAAAAAAAATGTTATAAAAAACGAAAATCCCCTGTACTGATAGAGGCAATAGACCGAAACCATGATATAAGCAACAACAAAACGCTTTATTAATACCTTTTAGCTTTATACAGATTCTCCAAAGCGCAGAAATGTAGGATACATACAGGAATAACAGTAAAAATACCAGTAATAAGCAATTGATCTGGCACAATTTGGATTATAGATTATAAAACAAGGTAATAAGATCAAATCCAAATAAATAAATAGTGTGTGACGTTTCAGCGTTGTTACCATCTTCAGGCAAAAGTACTGAATGAGGTAAAATTTCTCATTCAGTACTTTTGTCTGAAGATGGTAACAACGCTGAAACGTCACACACTATTTATTTATTTGGATTTGATCTTATTACCTTGTTTTAGTAATAAGCAATGTTATTATTATTTTTTCAAAGCTAATCACATTTAACGGTAATATGAAATTTATATACAGGAAAATTTAATTAAGACTTCTGGGTAATAAGAAATTTTAACCATTTGACTCGTATGTTTCTTTTAAAAAATAAATCAATTTTCTACTGCCCTTACTACAATGATAAAAAAAAAATGGGAGGACCCCTGGCTCTTCAGTGGTGAACCCTCCCAGCAGTTTCGTCAGTTTAGTCTACCATTAATCGCTGGGAGGGTTCACCACGGATAAGCCAGGCCCTCACAATATTTTATCATCATTGCAATAAGTGCAATAGAAAATTGATTTATTTTTTAAAAGAAACATATGCGTCAGAAAATGGTTAAAATTTCTCATTACCCAGAAATCTTAATTAAGTTTTCCTGTATATATATTTCATATTACCGTTAAATAAAATAATATATGCATCATCAGTGGTGAACCCTCCCAGCGGTTTCACTAGTTTAATCTACTATTAACCGCTGGGGGGTTTTCACCATGGATGAGCCAGGCCCTCCCAATATTTTATCATCATTGCAGTAAGGGTAAAAGAAAATTGATTTACAGTGGACCCTCGGTTTGCGAGCATAATCCGTTCCAGAGCCATGCTCGTACTCCAAAACGCTCGTAGTGCGAAACTAATTTCTTATTTTTAATAATTGAAACTCGGGCAATTCTTCTTGCTACGAACAATTGCACAGTTTCCCACATTTTACATATTTCCCGAATCTGATCTGAAGGGAGGGATCCCAGTGAATTTTCATCCATCACGATTACGGGCAACCATCACGAGTTGCTCGTAATGCGAAATTTCACTCATAATCCGAGGTAAAATTTTTCAAAAAATTTTGCTCGTACTGCGAAAAGCTCGTACTCCAAGGTGCTCGTAAACCGAGGGTCCACTGTATTTTTGAAAAGAATTATACGTTTCAGAAATAGTTTAAATTTCTGATAACAGATGTCGCGCTAATGCAATCATTAAAATTTTACACAAATAAATTTACTGGCAATGTATTTCTTTCCAATAATATCATCAAATATTATCTCTACAGACCTTACTGCAATGATATGAGTTATTGAATGAGAGGGCTTGGCTCATCAGTAGTGAACCCTCTCAGCGGTTTCGCCAAATTAATCTCTAGACCGCTCTACTGCGAAACCGCTGAGAGTGTTCACTACTGATGAGCCAAGCCCTCTCATTCAATAACTCATATCATTGTAGTAAGGTCTGTAGAGATAATATTTGGTGATATTTAATAGAGATTAATTTGGCGAAACCGCTGAGAGGGTTCACTACTGATGAGCCAAGCCCTCTCATACAATAACTCATATCATCGTAGTAAGGTCTGTAGAGATAATATTTGATGATATTTAATAGAGATTAATTTGGCGAAACCGCTGAGAGGGTTCACTACTGATGAGCCAAGCCCTCTCATTCAATAACTCATATCATTGTAGTAAGGTCTGTAGAGATAATATTTGATGATATTTAATAGAGATTAATTTGGCGAAACCGCTGAGAGGGTTCACTACTGATGAGCCAAGCCCTCTCATTCAATAACTCATATCATTGTAGTAAGGTCTGTAGAGATAATATTTGATGATATTTAATAGAGATTAATTTGGCGAAACCGCTGAGAGGGTTCACTACTGATGAGCCAAGCCCTCTCATTCAATAACTCATATCATTGTAGTAAGGTCTGTAGAGATAATATTTGATGATATTTAATAGAGATTAATTTGGCGAAACCGCTGAGAGGGTTCACTACTGATGAGCCAAGCCCTCTCATTCAATAACTCATATCATTGTAGTAAGGTCTGTAGAGATAATATTTGATGATATTTAATAGAGATTAATTTGGCGAAACCGCTGAGAGGGTTCACTACTGATGAGCCAAGCCCTCTCATTCAATAACTCATATCATTGTAGTAAGGTCTGTAGAGATAATATTTGATGATATTTAATAGAGATTAATTTGGCGAAACCGCTGAGAGGGTTCACTACTGATGAGCCAAGCCCTCTCATTCAATAACTCATATCATTGTAGTAAGGTCTGTAGAGATAATATTTGATGATATTTAATAGAGATTAATTTGGCGAAACCGCTGAGAGGGTTCACTACTGATGAGCCAAGCCCTCTCATTCAATAACTCATATCATTGTAGTAAGGTCTGTAGAGATAATATTTGATGATATTTAATAGAGATTAATTTGGCGAAACCGCTGAGAGGGTTCACTACTGATGAGCCAAGCCCTCTCATTCAATAACTCATATCATTGTAGTAAGGTCTGTAGAGATAATATTTGATGATATTTAATAGAGATTAATTTGGCGAAACCGCTGAGAGGGTTCACTACTGATGAGCCAAGCCCTCTCATTCAATAACTCATATCATTGTAGTAAGGTCTGTAGAGATAATATTTGATGATATTTAATAGAGATTAATTTGGCGAAACCGCTGAGAGGGTTCACTACTGATGAGCCAAGCCCTCTCATTCAATAACTCATATCATTGTAGTAAGGTCTGTAGAGATAATATTTGATGATATTTAATAGAGATTAATTTGGCGAAACCGCTGAGAGGGTTCACTACTGATGAGCCAAGCCCTCTCATTCAATAACTCATATCATTGTAGTAAGGTCTGTAGAGAAATATTTGATGATATTTAATAGAGATTAATTTGGCGAAACCGCTGAGAGGGTTCACTACTGATGAGCCAAGCCCTCTCATTCAATAACTCATATCATTGAAGTAAGGTCTGTAGAGATAATATTTGATGATATTTAATAGAGATTAATTTGGCGAAACCGCTGAGAGGGTTCACTACTGATGAGCCAAGCCCTCTCATTCAATAACTCATATCATTGCAGTAAGGTCTGTAGAGATAATATCTGATGATATTTAATAGAGATTAATTTGGCGAAACCGCTGAGAGGGTTCACTACTGATGAGCCAAGCCCTCTCATTCAATAACTCATATCATTGCAGTAAGGTCTGTAGAGATAATATTTGATGATATTTAATAGAGATTAATTTGGCGAAACCGCTGAGAGGGTTCACTACTGATGAGCCAAGCCCTCTCATTCAATAACTCATATCATTGTAGTAAGGTCTGTAGAGATAATATTTGATGATATTTAATAGAGATTAATTTGGCGAAACCGCTGAGAGGGTTCACTACTGATGAGCCAAGCCCTCTCATTCAATAACTCATATCATTGCAGTAAGGTCTGTAGAGATAATATCTGATGATATTTAATAGAGATTAATTTGGCGAAACCGCTGAGAGGGTTCACTACTGATGAGCCAAGCCCTCTCATTCAATAACTCATATCATTGCAGTAAGGTCTGTAGAGATAATATCTGATGATATTTAATAGAGATTAATTTGGCGAAACCGCTGAGAGGGTTCACTACTGATGAGCCAAGCCCTCTCATTCAATAACTCATATCATTGCAGTAAGGTCTGTAGAGATAATATTTGATGATATTTAATAGAGATTAATTTGGCGAAACCGCTGAGAGGGTTCACTACTGATGAGCCAAGCCCTCTCATTCAATAACTCATATCATTGCAGTAAGGTCTGTAGAGATAATATTTGATGATATTTAATAGAGATTAATTTGGCGAAACCGCTGAGAGGGTTCACTACTGATGAGCCAAGCCCTCTCATTCAATAACTCATATCATTGCAGTAAGGTCTGTAGAGATAATATTTGATGATATTTAATAGAGATTAATTTGGCGAAACCGCTGAGAGGGTTCACTACTGATGAGCCAAGCCCTCTCATTCAATAACTCATATCATTGCAGTAAGGTCTGTAGAGATAATATTTGATGATATTTAATAGAGATTAATTTGGCGAAACCGCTGAGAGGGTTCACTACTGATGAGCCAAGCCCTCTCATTCAATAACTCATATCATTGCAGTAAGGTCTGTAGAGATAATATTTGATGATATTTAATAGAGATTAATTTGGCGAAACCGCTGAGAGGGTTCACTACTGATGAGCCAAGCCCTCTCATTCAATAACTCATATCATTGCAGTAAGGTCTGTAGAGATAATATTTGATGATATTTAATAGAGATTAATTTGGCGAAACCGCTGAGAGGGTTCACTACTGATGAGCCAAGCCCTCTCATTCAATAACTCATATCATCGTAGTAAGGTCTGTAGAGATAATATTTGATGATATTTAATAGAGATTAATTTGGCGAAACCGCTGAGAGGGTTCACTACTGATGAGCCAAGCCCTCTCATTCAATAACTCATATCATTGTAGTAAGGTCTGTAGAGATAATATTTGATGATATTTAATAGAGATTAATTTGGCGAAACCGCTGAGAGGGTTCACTACTGATGAGCCAAGCCCTCTCATTCAATAACTCATATCATTGTAGTAAGGTCTGTAGAGATAATATTTGATGATATTTAATAGAGATTAATTTGGCGAAACCGCTGAGAGGGTTCACTACTGATGAGCCAAGCCCTCTCATTCAATAACTCATATCATTGTAGTAAGGTCTGTAGAGATAATATTTGATGATATTTAATAGAGATTAATTTGGCGAAACCGCTGAGAGGGTTCACTACTGATGAGCCAAGCCCTCTCATTCAATAACTCATATCATTGTAGTAAGGTCTGTAGAGATAATATTTGATGATATTTAATAGAGATTAATTTGGCGAAACCGCTGAGAGGGTTCACTACTGATGAGCCAAGCCCTCTCATTCAATAACTCATATCATTGCAGTAAGGTCTGTAGAGATAATATTTGATGATATTTAATAGAGATTAATTTGGCGAAACCGCTGAGAGGGTTCACTACTGATGAGCCAAGCCCTCTCATTCAATAACTCATATCATTGTAGTAAGGTCTGTAGAGATAATATTTGATGATATTTAATAGAGATTAATTTGGCGAAACCGCTGAGAGGGTTCACTACTGATGAGCCAAGCCCTCTCATTCAATAACTCATATCATTGTAGTAAGGTCTGTAGAGATAATATTTGATGATATTTAATAGAGATTAATTTGGCGAAACCGCTGAGAGGGTTCACTACTGATGAGCCAAGCCCTCTCATTCAATAACTCATATCATTGCAGTAAGGTCTGTAGAGATAATATTTGATGATATTGAAAAGAAACGCGTTGTCAGTAAATTTATTTGTGTATAATTTTAACGATAGATTGCAATTAAATTTATTTACTAATGCATTCATACTTCTGGGTAAATTGGAGGAAGAGAAATTTCTTATACATCGATACCAGTCCTCTAGGGATAAATTTCTTAAAAGATTTTTAAATTAAAAATCTCTTGCGCGAGTCGCGCTTCATCAGGCCACTGGCTCCGCAAAGGCGTGAACACATACAAAAGAGATTCACAGAAATACATTTTTAGGGAGGAATTTCCTCTTACCAGAGAGTTGCTAAATAGTAAAAAGGGCTCAAGGATCTCGTCCCTGTACCTTTGAGCAGTTGAAGTGCTCCCAGAAAAAATGTGGAGGGGTGTGCGTCTGCTAGAACTGATGCCAGCCCAGACTAAGAGACTACCCCCTCTAAAACTGTCTATTTCCCTGATGTTACTGGGATGATAGCGGGTTCCAGGCTCCCTCCAGATGAAAACTCGTCGAGAATCTGTGTTTAAACTAAATCTTGACTCGTCACTGAAAACTGCCCTTTGTGGAAAGCTGTCAGCTAGCGGGGTGTACGCGAAAGGGAGGTTCTACTGTATATGTTTTTTTTATTATTATTAAGACCCATACTAATATCTATTTCAATTTACAGAGCTTATTGTTATAAATACACCTATCCCCCGATTTAAACGGTAGATACGTTCCTGAGAAAAACATGTAAATCGGGGGATAGGTGTACACAAAAATAAAAATAAAATGCATTGACAGGTTAAAATATGTACTGAGCACATAAGCTCGGGATTCCTCGTGAGATGTGTACACAGCGCATGTGTTCAATCACAGTAGCATTTAGTATAGTGCGATAAAAACAAAAACAAAAACATATTTGGAAAACCGTGTAAAAGCGAAAACGTGTAAGACAAGTACCGTGTAAATCGGGGGATAGGTGTACACATAAAATCCTTTTTAAAAAATATATTTCTGTGAATCTCTATTGTATGTATGTTGCACGCCTTTACGGAGCCAGTGGCCTGATGAAGCGCGACCACGTGAAAGCTTGTCTTCCAATATCTGAATAAAGAAACTCTGCAAATATTTTTATATTTATTTAACTCAATTATAGTATTATATTTATAATTATATTTGGACTTCATTAAGAAAAATGGTCTTTGATGTAACGATCTCAAGGAAATATTGGACATATTATATGGTTGTAAACAATATATAGGTGTATGCGTGTATATATGTATATATTTTTAAATTTAATGATGTAACTGTAAATAAAATTCAGAGAATATCTCTATATGTAAATAACATTTTTGAATCTTTCTAAGTCGCTTTCTGTGTATATTTACATGTTGAATATTTTCTTTGTTATATTTGTATGTACATTTAGCGCAAGTGTCCCTAGGGGGACATAGCGCTTTGAATTGAAATAAATAAATAAATAAATGTGCATCTATATTTCAAGTAAAAAATCTCTCTAGCTTTCGGGAACGATAGCCCTTCTACAGGAGATCTTTTTTAAAGAAACCTATTTACCACTGATGAACCAAGTCCTCCCAAAATTTTTTCATCGCAGTAAGGACAGTAGAAGTTTGATTTATATGTGAAAAGAAACATTGACGTCTTAATGTCTTTATTCGTTATCCCTATTGGCCTGAGATGTTTTCAAGATATCAAACTTTCTCCCGTAGAAGGCTTCTCATGTCCGAAAGTTTGAGATTTGTAAACCTGGAGACCTGAGGTATTTTCAACTTAAAATGATACACTAGCGCGCCATCTTTTATCAAAATACGAAATTATTATAGACGCGTATGGTTCTTTTAAAACAATTTCTACTGCTCTTACTGCAATGGAAAAATTAATGGGTGGGCCTGACTCATCAGTGGTGAACCCTCCAAGCGGTTTCGCCAGTTTAATCTACCATACCGCTGTTATATTCCTTTTTTTTTTTTTTTTGAACTTCCTTTTATAGTGATACTAATGATAGATTCTTGGAATGGGTATTCAACTTAAAATACTTTATTAAATTGCATTTTTAAAGGTAGAGGTGACAAATTTGATAAATAAATATCATACTACCGCCACGTTATATATCTTCTCTTTTTCTTACCTTTTCAATTTTCTTTTTCACACATACAGTAAACCTCCCTGTAAAGGACAACTAATTGCAGAGCCAAATTGTCCTTTAGGGAGAGGTGTTCTCTTACTGGAGAATTACTAAATAGCAAAAATGGTAATTTTGCAAATTAAAAAACTGTCCTTTGTGGAGAGGTTTCCTCTAAAGGGAAGTTCTACTGTATATGCTTTTTTTTTTATTGAGACCCATACAGATTTATCTTTCAATTTACAGAGCTTATTGTTATACATAAACACTAAAGCCTCTTTTTTACATATATAATATACCATAGGTATACCATGGTATAGGCATTTATAATATAGAGGCTTCTTCAAATTAGTAGATGCGTTTGTTTGATACATTTGCTGAATGCATCAAAACAATGCATTTATTTGATAATGATGATTGTATAACAATTGCGGGCTGTTACAGAGATTAAGAGACTTCTCTGAATGCATCAAAACAATGCATTTATTTGATAATGATTATTGTATAACAATTGTGGGCTGTTACAGAGATTAAGAGACTTCTCTGAATGAATCAAAACAATGTATTTATTTGATAATGATGATGGTATAACAATTGTGGGCTGTTACAGAGATTAAGAGACTTCTCTGAATGCATCAAAACAATGTATTTATTTGATAATGATAATTGTAAAACAATTGTGGGCTGTTACCTAGATTAAGAGACTTCTCTGAATGCATCAAAACTGCATTTATTTGATAATGATAATTGTAAAACAATTGTGGGCTGTTACATAGATTAAGAGACTTCTCTGAATTCATCAAAACAATGCATTTATTTGTTAATGATGATTGTATAACAATTGTGGGCTGTTACAGAGATTAAGAGACTTCTCTGAATGCATCAAAACAATGCATTTATTTGATAATGATGATGGTGATTGTAACAGTTGCTGTAACAGAGACTAAAATACTTCTCAATAATGGTAAAATCTCTTCAGGAATATATCAAATATAAACTATTTATTTGACATATCGGACGCGATATCCCAGCTTGGGATACTTGCGCCTAAATACATTTTAGCAGCTTATATACAATTTATTTTATATATACAATTCAATAAACAAGACTATAAACAAAATTAAAACTGAAAGGTTGGTTCTCTCAAATAGAAAAGAAAGTATGAAATGAATTTACAAAAATTATTGAATTTTACATAGGTATCTTTGTTATGTACAAATTCGCACATTCTTCGATGGGATAAAAATGATTACTTCTGTAGCTGTCAAAGACTGGACATTCTATTAATAAATGTATTGAGTTTTGGTTTTATCTTCCACAGAAGCAGCTAGGATCATCCGTTGCCCAGATTTTCGCCAGAAATTCTCCAAAATTACCATGATTTGTAATGAATTGTGCGTTGTAAAAATTTGGACGAAAATAGTAAGGAATTCCAAATGGGAAAAATTTCCGGAATTTTTCATTAGTATTAGCTATTGTTTCAGTCATTTTTTTGCTTATCTCTAGTACACGTGGTACAGGCCATGATAAACATGGTGGGTAGAATTTGACGACTGCTTTTACTGTAAGTGCACCACATGCCTACATATGTGAAAAACAGTTAGACTTTTGCACTTACAAATGTGTCAGAGCCCCGTTTGGTTACTTGCACTCGCTAGTGGGGTTGGACTTTTGTAAGAATCCAGGGCCTTCGGAGGATTTTTTTTTAATCAGAAAAAAGTGCCCAATGCGGGAATCGAACCCAGATCGTAGCGGTCGAAAACCAACGGTTTATACCATCCTTCTACCGACCCCCATTCTTGATTCTATGAAGTTGTGAATTATTGTTAAGGCATGCGGTCTAAATAAATTACTGTCTTCTTTATTCAAGATCCATTGTTTGAACATGGAACATGTGTTGAAAGACCACGGCTCTATGGAAACATCAGAGGATAAATCTTCCAGAGTCCTTCCTCAATGATACCCTATGACAGGTGATCTCCATCATCGACGGACTGCAGTCCTGGATCTTCGCGTTTGACATCGAGGACCACGCCATCTCCTCAGCGGCGAAGCATGCGATCTACTTTTTCTTCGTAAATCGCGAAATGCGTGGTGTCGCTGGAGACCCAATGGCGATCTTCCATCAAACTCTACAGCGGTGGCAGAGGCGCTATGTACATATTCATTATATTATCATACACCAGCGCGCTATCTGTTATGAAAATTCGAAACTATTATAGACGCGTATGATTATTTTTAAAAATAAAACAATTTCTACTGTCCTTAAGGCAATTGAAAAATTAATGGGAGGGCCTGGCTTATCAGTGGTCAACACTCCCAGCGGTTTCGCCGGTTTAATCTACAATACTGCTATTATATTGCATTTTTCGATCTTCCTTTTATAGTGATACTGTTGCTAGACTCTTAGAATGGGTATTTTAGATGAACTATGGACATAAGCTTTGAGGACAGCAGAATTACACATAATTAAAACATTTTAAGAGTAAATTCGTCACTTTTAAAATTTAGTTCGTCGTTTGTCGTCAAACACGTGTTGTAATAGCACAATTATTGTTGAATTTTTACGTGGGCTTGATGAAATTGTAGCCACGCGATATGGATTTAATGTTTCTATGTGGATAATGCAAGAGCGCACACATCCGCAGAAACACGGGCATCTATTAGTCTGCTAAGAAGCATCGTGGAGTTTTTGTCACCATATTCATATATGATAAATACAATCGAATTTTCATTTAGCAAAATTAAAACATTGGTCGCTGCTTCCTCGACGTGACATCACGTTAGGTTATCACTGATGCAGCAATCAGTAGAATTACATCAGGAGACTGTGAAGGATGGTTTGCTCGCATTCGCAAAAATTGCTTCCTGGCCACACAAGACCACCAGTTCATCCAATAAAATATGTTTATAATTTATTTCGTGGTTATTTGCTCTTATATATATACTAGCGGATGTACCCGGCTTCGCCCGTGTTTTACCCGAGTAAAGGTTTGTCTAACGAATCTCTCGATAAAGTGAACATTTTTTCCCGGTCCCTTGAAAAATACTCGATAAGTTGAATAAAATCAATATTAATCGGTACCCGAGTAAAGGTCTGTCTAACGAACATTTGTTAAAACAATTCTCTATAAACTTATAAAAAGAAATAGATATATTTTGATAATTTGAAACTGATAAAGTGATCATTTTTTCCCGGTCCCTGTGTGCCGTGTCATTCTGAATTAGGTCTTTCCTAATTTTCTACATTACAAAATCATCGTTTTATCTAGTGAACATTTTTTCCCGGTCCCTTGAAAAATACCCGGTAAGGTTGAATAAATTCATGGTCGTTTATGGAAGATGGACGAAGTTCCCGGAGGTCATCTTGGGCAAGCTCCCGCGAGGCTTTTTTTCTTGTCTACTTGGCACAGCTGTGTCACCAACTCTGCCCTGATTGGTCGGTGGGTACTTGGACTGTCGGCCGGCGGCCGGACGAATCCATTCTCTCACGGGGTGGGGCAGACCTAAGCCTATCTCCGTCGCAAGGTGGCGCTGCTTGCGAGTTAAAGCTACAAATCTGCAAATAACTCTAAGGATATTAAAGATATTCAAGAAATTATTTTTCGAAAACCTTTCCGGGGATATGCCTAATAATATCCCAAAATTTCACGGCGATTGGAAGTATGGTTTTTGAATCCATAGAGGAGACACACACACACACACACAGACATTCAATTTTATATATATAGATAGATTAGTGTTTTGGGGTAATGTCAAATGTATTTAATTAATCTTTATTAATTGTCTTTTGATTTTTACACATAACAATCTTATTGTTAAAGGCGACGAACTCATTTTTCACTCTTAAAATGCTATATAAATATATAGTTCTCATTTTCATTGTATATAGCATATACAGTAGAACTACCTCCCTGTAAAGGACAACACCTAATTGCAGAGTCAAAGTGTCCTTTGGGGAGAAGTATCCTTTCACCGGAGAGTTGCTAAATTATAAAAATAATAAATTTACAAACGAAAACTGCCCTTTATAGAGGGGTGTTCTCTAGTGTGCGTGTGCTCTCTCATGGAGTTTCTACTGTACTTCAATTAATTTAGTTCTATTCATCATCATAATTGTAAATTACTCATCATCACCACTTAAACAGCGGACCCTGCTCAGAAGTCCTCCTCTACGTGGGGAGAAGCAGCACAAGTAAGAGACTGCCCTGTAGTACGGTGTCGTGAGCCGCTACGGTAACCGTGAACAGGGAACTCTGAAATGTGGCTGACTAACGGGGCAATGGCACCCCCTTTTCCATTGATGGACAAGACACCACCAATAATGCAGACTGTGCACTTTTACCCCTGTATTGACAAGATATGAATAAAACTATGTTAATTGTCAACGCTACACTACCTATAGGAACAAAGGCATGCATTTGGGATTTATTTTATTCCTTTTAAGAGGATCCCAACTTAATTTCCTGATATGGAGATCCTAAGGATTTTTGTTGTGGTACTTATCCCAAGTATGCCATGATAATCATGTTGGGTAGTTAGCAACTGATTTTACTGTCAGTACACCACATGTCTACAAATGTAAGTTTTACAACTCTTCATTCATACATTACTATTAACTACATAGCATTATTTACATAGTGGTATTTGCATAAGAAAATATCAAATGCTATATATACACATAGTAAAGTCAGTTCTCGATCAAAAACAAAACGTGAATCACTACTCTCACCGATATGTTTCAATTTTACATAAAAACGTGCTAACGACAGGCAATCGAAATAGCGGTGTTTCATTGTTGGTGGTCCCCTGCATGTCGGTCATCGCGATTTGCCAAGACGTCTGGGATACGGCAGTGCGCGTAATTTCATTCCCCAGGCTATGTCTTCGAATAATAATAAACAAATGTAGATATCAATTCCACTTTTTCACTTACAAGTGTGCCACATCTTTGCTTGGTTAATTGCACTCACTGGTAGGGTTGTACTCTCTCTTCTTCTTCTTTCTTATCTCCATTCAATCATATTAGGATAACCATCATGATTGGGTGAAGTAGAATGCGTCTGCCTTTATCATTAAGACTGGGAACACTACTCAGTGGCAAGCCGACTTAGCTCCAATATGAAATGGCCGCCTCTAACATGAGGAACAGACGCCATGTGCAGCCACTCCTAACATGGAGTACAAACTCTGCTCATCCTGTATCCCTGGATTAGGAGCCCTTAAAGGGTACTATCAGCCAGGCCAGCTGAGCCTAGGTTTTTTAGTGAGCTTGTTACTGCTCCCCCTCTTCCTTTTTCATCCGGGCTTGAGACCGGCAAAGGCGGAGTTAGTAGGGTTGTACTTATATGCAAGAATTGGAAACCATTGAAACATTTTTTTTTAGAGAAAGTTCCCAATGCGGGATTAGATTCTGGGCCTCAGCTGTCGAAAATATCTCTATCTCTCTCTCTCGATGGTTTATACCACATCTTTACCAAACTTCTTGGATTTTTGTTTGTGTTTTTGGTTTATTGAAATAGACACTTTTAGAAATATTCGATCGCATATTGAACTTGATGTAACTTCTGAGTCACCATCTCTTCAGCGGCGAAGCATGCTCTCTACGTTTTCTTTGTAGATCGCGAAATGCGTGGTGTCGCTGTAAACCTACTGGCGATCTTCCATCAAACTCTGCAGCGGCGCTATATACATATTATTTGTATATAGCATATACAGTAGAACCTCCCTGTGAAGACAACACCTAATTGCAGAGCCAAAGTGTCCTTTCACCTGAGAATTTTCCTTTCACCGGAGAGTTTCTAAATAGTAAAAATGTTAATTTTACAAATGAAAACTGTCCTTTATAGAGGGGTGTCCTCTAGCGCGGGTGTCCTCTCATGGAGGTTTTACTGTACTTCAATTATTTTTGTTCTATTTATCATCATAATTGTAAATCACTCATCATCACCACTTAAACAGCGCGGACCCTGCCCAGAAGTCCTCCTCTACGTGGGGAGAAGCTGCACAAGTAAGGGACTGTCCTGTAGTACGGTGTCGTGAGCCCCGAGCCGCTACGGTAACCGTGAACAGGGAACTCTGAAATGTGGCTGACTAACGGGGCAATGGCACCCCTCCTTTCTATGTGGACAAGACACCACCAATAGTGCAGAATGTGCACTTTTACCCCTGTATTGATAATATATCAATAAATTATGTTAAATGTCAACGCTACACTGAAGTCGCCGTGTAATAAATAAAGGGGTAGGAAGTGATGACTTTGGTTTTCCTGTCATTGATTGAAACTGTGATGGAAGCACACACACACACACACAAAAGCCTTTATTAGGGACTTGCCCCATACAGATTCTCCCAATTGGGTAAGGTAATAATAATATTGTGTTATTTACATAGAAATTGAACTGGCTTTACTCTTCGTCTCAAAGTCATTCACTTGTTGACTGGTCCTTACATAATGATGATCTAAAAAAAATATAGTAAGCTATTGCATTATATTTGTTTGCTGATATTTTTGAAAGCAATACGTAGGGTGAAGTGTTGGTACATTTTATTTGTACCAATCTACATCAAGGCTGTACAATTAAACAGGTAATGGGGGAGTTCTTCAGTAATTTCCTTGCCATACAGTGTACATATTAAGTAACTGTGATAGAAGCTTCTATTGCTACTATAATAGTCATCTGAGACCATATAGAGGGATTCCAAAAGTATTATTTTTTATATTTTGTCAAGCAAATGCCACAGGTTTTTGGAGATGATTTGTCTCGATGTGTTTTGATAATGACAGATGGGGTCTGGTTGAAGAGGTAACCAATTTGAGAAGTATGCTAAAATTACATTTACGTACGAAATATCGCGTTTTTTTATAAATAAAAAGAAACATATATATATTTATAATTGTATGAAATTCTACTGTCCTCAAAGCATATATCCATAGTTAATCTAAAATACCCATTCCAAGAGTCTAGCAACAGTATCACTATAAAAGGAAGATCGAAAAATGCAATATAACAGTAGTATGGTAGATTAAACTGGCGAAACCGCTGGGAGGGTTCACCACTGATGAGCTAGGCTCTCCCATTAATTTTTTCATTGCAGTAAGGGCAGTAGAAACTGTTTAATTTCAAAAAGAATCTTACGCATCTAAAATAGTTTCTAATTTTCATAACAGATGGCGCGTTAGTGCATCGTAATAAAAAGAAACATATTGGGTGAGATACTCATTTTAGCGGCTAGAGCGAAAACATACCTCCGATTGTATTATTCTACGCTAGGCCCTACTTGTAACGTCCTCGTATTTGTTGGTTGACGTTAATCAGCAAGAAGTACTTGGAGTTTAAAAAGAAATACTTTATTTCTTTTAGGCCAACATCAGATATAGCATATTCATTATCATACATAAGTTTACATGTGGTATCTATTACAATCAGTAAAAAGGCAACTGCACAGAGTACCATCAGTGGTAAATATGTGCTCACTGATAATTTACTATATAGGCATGCCAGCTGCCGTTACACTACTCGCCTTCGGCGAAAACAGTCCCTATTTTTAAACACCCAAACCTAATCTTAATTCACCCAACCAAACCTAACTTAGAAGATTAATACAATCAGCGGCACGTAGCCACCCTTGGGACAAAAATAAGTATCTTACCACAAATTTTTTCGCTTATTTTTCAAAACCTTCAAAATCAAAAGTTTAATCAATAAATATAGATAGTGTATAATATAATGCGGCTTATGGTTGTAAAACGACATTTGAAAATTATCCCGCATGTGTTTCTTTTGAACGAAAAATCAATATTTATTTTAAGGAGAAATAACGATTATTTATAACCTTAGGGATGAAGTATGAAAGGATGAATTGTGAAGAGTAATGATAAACGGAAAAATAAAAGTGTCCAGGGATGGGAATCGAATCCACAGTTCCCATCCCTGGACACTTTTATTTTTTCCGTTTATCATTACTCTTCACAATTCATCCTTTCATACTTCATCCCTAAGGTTATAAATAATCGTTATTTCTCCTTAAAATAAATGTTGATTTTTCGTTCAAAAGAAACACATGCGGGATAATTTTCAAATGTCGTTTTAAAATATACATATTGTTGGTGCGTTGCTGGAGTCTTCTGTTTACATGTCACATTTTAACTTACTGTCTACATCTTAGGGATTTAATTGTAACTTTTTACATCTTTTTAATTTTTATTAACTTTCATGTATAATCATTTTTACATAATTTTGTATTTTTTTATAATTACACCTATCCCCCGATTTACACGGTAGATACGTTCCCGAGAAAAACGTGTAAATCGGGGGATAGGTGTACACGGAAATAAAAATTAATGCATTGACAGGTTAAAATATGTAGTCAGCACATAAGCTCGGGATTCCTCGTGAGATGTGTACACAGCGCATGTGTTCAATCACAGTAGCATTTAGTATAGTGCGATAAAAACAAACAAAAAAACTTATTTGGAAAACCGTGTAAAAGCGAAAACGTGTAAAACAAGTACCGTGTAAATCGGGGGATAGGTGTATTTTGCATACTTTTTGTATCATTGAATTTGCATTCTTTTGTTTTTTGTTTGTTTTTTTTTTTAGATTATTTTAGACAATAATTTTAGTTAGAAAGTTCTTTTCTTCCAAACCTTTAGTTTGTGAATAAACGTAAAAAAGTCTTCTCGAATGTTTTCTCCCAGTACATCAGGTCACCAGTGCAACAGTATTCCTGATTTTTTGGAGGCGGACTCTCATTCTAAATCGAATTACACTCATGGACAAAACTTAAGGAAGTTGTCCCTTTTAGCATTTATATCGAGATTCAGACAATAACTCTGAAAGATATTACTGTGACCTTTATTCAAGACACACGAGATAACCAAGTGTGAACAAAATTGCCTCCGTCTTCTTAAAAAAAAAAAAAAAAACATCAAAGACTTTCCATTTTCTTAAGTTTTGTCCATGAGTGTATTTCAGGTTGTCAGGAATTATAAGGGGGTCGGTGGAAGGATGGTCTAAACCGTTGGTTTTCGATCGCTACGACCCGGGTTCGATTCCCGCATTGGGCACTTTTTTCTGTATTTATTATTAATTTTTTTTTAAATGCTCCAATGGCCCCCGATTCTTGCAAAATTCCAACCCTACCAGCGAGTGCAAGTAACTAAACGGAGCTCTGACCTATTTGTAAGTGCAAAGTCGAACTGCTTTTCACATGTGTAAACATGTGGTGCACTTACAGTAAAAGCAGTCGCCTACTTCTACCCACCATAATTATCATGGCCTGTACCACGTGTACTAGGGATAAGCGAAACAAGGAATTATAATTTTCGAAACTATTTTAAAGGCGTATGATTCTTTTTGAAGTTAAACAATTTCCATTGCAGTAAGGGCAGTAGAAATTGTTTAATTTCAAAAAGAATATTACGCCTTTAAAATAGTTTCGAATTTTGATAACAGATGGCGCGCTAGTGCATCAAATTAAAATTTTACAAACGTTGTGGTGCTGTTTAGATGTATAATACGGTAGGCTGGTTTCACTGCATACCATGTGAACTGACCTCTAGTGTTTGTGGGGCTTGGAGTCGATCTTAGAATGGGCCTTCTCTCTGAGTATATTTCAGGTTGTCAGGAATTGTCATTTTTTACAAATGTGGTGGCGCTGTTTAGATGCATCATTCACGGTAGGCCGGTTTCACTGCATGCCATATGAACTGACCTCTAGAAGCAGCTAGTGTTTGTGGGGCTTGGAGCCGATCTTAGAATGGGCCTTCTCTCTGAAGTGGAGTTTCTCATTCCAGATGCGGACCTCTCCACCGCCTGGCTTGTGGTCCACGTTGTCCAGGGACCCAACCTTGGCTTGCGCTTTCTTCCTGAAGTCCAGCTTGTAGTCGGGGATCTACACAATGTACATTCTGTTGCAACACTTTCCTATCAGATTAGTTTTTCCTCTAAAGTCCATACATTCCTTTCTTTCAACCATATACTCTTCTATCAGTTAGGCCCACGCGGTCTAATAGCTTCAGATAGTAAAGAAATCTCTATACAGTAGAACCTCCATGAGAGAACACTCGATCTAGAGGAAACCTCTCTACAAAGGACAATTTTCATTTGCAAAAATTACCATTTTTACCATTATGCAACTCTCCGGTAAGAGGACACCTCTCCCTAAAGGACACTTTGGCTCTGTAATTAAAGTCCTTTACAGGGAGGTTCAGTGAAAATAATTAAAATATACAAGTATCAGAGTCATAATCAGCAATCAATCAACAATTCTGTCACCGTTTGCTTTTGTAAATGGAATAAATACCCAAATATGGCCATTTCTTATAAGCATCGGTGGTTCAGTGGTAAAATGCTCGCCTGCCACGCGGGCGGCCCGGGTTCGATTCCCGGCCGATGCATTTTTTTTTTTACAATTTTTAAAACTCATTTATATATTATACAATAATGACATCCACGGCGCCAATTTATAATAGTAACGAATAGTATTTGAATAAAAGCATTTAATCGGGTAAAACCCGGGCATTGCCCGGGTCCTTCGGCTAGTTTTTAAATATTTTTGATACTTTGATTAACTCTTTGGTTTCATCATCATAACAATTTATGGGAAATGAAATCATTTAAACACGAATGTTTATTTTTACACAAAAAAAATCTACTATCCTTACTGCGATGGGAAAATATTGGAAGAGCTTGGCTTATCAGTGGTACATCCAGTGGTTTCTCCAATTTAATCTACCAGACCGCTTCTTAAAACTCTAATACTGTATTGGATCATTCAGCTTATAAATGGAATCTCAGAAATGGTATTCAAGCAAACTATGGACAAGTTATGTCAATAACTTATGTCGATCTTGCTATTTTCATAAAAATTGTATATTGAAGTTTTGATTGTACAGAGAGAGAATTTATAACAGAACCCTTTCTATTGGAGACCAGTAACAAAAATATTCTCTGTTAGAAGATACAAAAATAGAGATATTTACATAAAATAAAATAAATACTTATTCGTTTTATCCGCTAAAGCATTTCTTATTAGATATAGAAGATTCTTCTTAGCAACATATGTAGCGAATAACAAAATGAAAGAAGACAAGTTTCTTTAATTATTTCGACGTCGCAAGCTTTCGGGCAAAAGCCCTTCAACATGCAAGATAAAAACTACACTATGAACTATAGATAGTGTCGTTTTTATCTTGCCTGTTGAAGGGCTTTTGCCCGAAAGCTTGCGACGTCGAAATAATTAAAGAAACTTGTCTTCTTTCATTTTGTAAATCGCTACATTTCTTATTATTTATTTCCGACATTTCGGGGAAGAGCTGTCATCTCTTTCAAGGAAAACTGAAAAACTTTAAAAGGAAATGATGAATAAGAAAGGTTGTAGTGGTTGTAGTGAGTGTTTAATCATATTTATGAATCTCTCCAACCTGTAAAATGTTTTCTATTGTATTCTTTGAGATGACACATCTGATATCTGAATATTTTGCTTATCTTTAATATATTTCAATTCCTAGGATCGTTATAGTCAAACAACCCTCAATGGACAATAAAATTCGATTATTTATAATACCTATAACAATGGCCAACATTACCCGGGATGTTATAGATC
>CP092869.1:6545549-6578691 GCA_030710605.1 Cordylochernes scorpioides
GCCTCTTTTTTTATAGAACAAGAAAATTTGGATATAATATTTTTCGATTGTCTTTTTTATATTATCTGACTCGTTTTTGTAACGCGATACATTTTCAAACTTATTTGCATATCCTTATGCAATTATTCTCACTAATAACATTTTAAAAACATCCTTAAAATGTATTTTTATTTTATTTTTAACATTATCTTTTTAAAAATCATGTAATGACAAGCAATATTTGAATCACAAATTTGTAAATGTATACCATTTATATATTGTGAACTTTCATAAAATGAATCAGCACTTTTAAATGACTACAATAAGTTTTTTTTTTCTTATCAGTGAATTTAAACTGTTCAAACTTAGTTAAATCAAGTTTCTATAGTGTACAAATATGGCTAAATACCCGGTAATTTCAAAATTGTTTACAATAATAATAATATCTCGATAATGGTTAGAATACCTCCAATATTTATTGGTAAATTTTTAAAAAATCGAGAATTCGAACAAAGATAGTAACGAGTTTGATGTACAGATAGGAAAAAGATAAGGTTATATAGGTTCAAATTTATCTAAATTTAATTCCCAAGATGCATAAATAATTGGGTTTTTGAGGATAATAATATTCAAAAGAAACAAAAGAATATCTCAAAGATACATTAAAACAATGCAATATTCTCGATTTTTCTCTTCGCGGAACATGCCATACCAGCTTTTGACAAATCCGAAAAAGAGAAACTATCATGGATATACATAATCACAGGATTGGAGATTTCAACAAATTACCAAAAAATATTTAGAATTTTGTATCATAGATATCGCTCAGTAAAATGACATTGTCTTGATGTATCTGTTAAAAGGAAAAGTTGGCTTTATAGCATATGGGTACTATGTATTCATGCGAATACATGTGAAATCAGGAAGATGTGACGATTTAAAGATAACACTAGAATGACTAAGTAGTTTTCTTTATTCTTTACTTTACAAAAACAACAATTTTGCTAAAACTCAGTCGTTTATTTTATATAATTACCTACATTAGTAATATAGCAAGATATATGATAAAACCAAAAGAGGAAAATTCTAAAAAATATCTCTAGAAAGAGAGCCAAATCCGAAATTAAATATAAACTTGATTTATAAATGAATAAAACAAAGCTTCGAGGGCTGCGTATCTTTTATTAGAACGAATATAATACTAGCTTTCTACAGGAATTCCTGTAGAAGGGCGTATGTGCCCGAAAGCTAGTATTATATTCGTTCTAATAAAAGATACGCAGCCCTCGAAGCTTTATTTTATTCATTTATAAATCGTACAGGGTTTATCAATCGATAAACCTGATTAGATCAATTTCGTACGTTAGGTTCAAGATTTTAGATTTGGTCAAATCTCTCCAGATCTACCGGAATGCCAAAAGTCAAAGAATAAATACTAAATAAGATTGAGAGATTGACCATATTGAACAATAAACACCGTGAAATCTACACCATTTACCTAAAATGTATTTAAACACTTCAGAATACAATGGATGCTGCACTATTAAGAGAGATGTGATAGCGTTCTAAGTATCTCATTCATTATTTACAAAAGAGAATGACAATTAAAATTTTTTTTATACACAATGATCGTTTAGAACGATAAAAAAAGGGAAAAAATCGTTTTTGGAACTTGTATTCATGTCATTACGAAAGTTTTGTAAAAAGTTGAAAATTTCCCCTTATTATTATTTGTTTTTTTCGAAGATCTGTGTCCCATACATTATATGTTGAATCATATACAATTCATGCCACATCATTTCATACAAATACTCTCTCTACCTGCTTTCTCTTTATGCATATGTTATACATATTTACATATACGGCAGAACCTCCCTGTAAAGGACACCTAATTGCAGAACCACAAAGTGTCCTTTAGGGAGAGATGTTCTCTTACCGGAGAGTTGCTAAATAGTTAAAAATGATCATTTTGCAAATGGACATTGTCCTTTGTAGAGATATTCTACTGTTATCAAATTACAAAACTAATTTAGACGCGTAATATTCTTTTTAAAATAAAACAATTTCTACTGCCCTTACTGCAATGGAAAAATTAAAGGGAGGGCCTGGCTCATCAGTAGTGAACCCTCCCAGCGGTTTCGCCAGTTTAATCTACCATACCGCTGTTATATTGCATTTTTGGAACTTCCTTTTATAGTGATACTGATGCTTGACTGCGTATTTTAGATGAACTATGGACATAAGCTTTTAGGACAGCAAGATTCTACTGTATATCTATTAAATTAAATTAAATAATTAATAAACAAACCATACCTTCTTTTTCAAAGATGCTTCACGAACGTCATTCATGATTGCAATATAAAAATTTACTTGTTTTAAAAAAAAAATTAATCAAAAGAAAATATTATTTGGTTTTAGAGAAGAAGACGATGTGTTTGCGATTTCTCCTATTTAAAAAGATAATAATTTGAAAAAACTCTGTGGATAAGAATAATTCATAGAGGGGAAAAAAAAATAAAAATAATATTGATGAGGCACAATTTGGATTGTAGATTATAAACACAAGGTAATAAGACCAAATCCAAATTACCGAAACGTCACACACTATTTATTTATTTGGATTTGGTCTTATTACCTTGTGTTTAAATAAATAATAATAAAAAATTAAATATTGTTTTTTTTAATAGATAGTATATTTAAAATATTTAAATGTAGAATTTTTGTACCACAAACGAAGAGCATCTCTCCCTTCAAAAAAAAAGTATTAAAATCTTGATTTTTGTTTATAACCCCAATAAAAAACGTAAAAGTGGTGATAAATAATGAGTCACTACACAAATTTATAGAAAATTCAAACAAAAGCCAACCTATAAAAAAATGTTATAAAAAACGAAAATCCCCTGTACTGATAGAGGCAATAGACCGAAACCATGATATCAACAACAACAAAACGCTTTATTAATACCTTTTAGCTTTATACAGATTCTCCAAAGCGCAGAAATGTAGGATACATACAGGAAAAACAGTAAAAATACCAGTAATAAGCAATTGATCTGGCACAATTTGGATTATAGATTATAAAACAAGGTAATAAGATCAAATCTAAATAAATAAATAGTGTGTGACGTTTCAGCGTTGTTACCATCTTCAGGCAAAAGTACTGAATGAGGTAAAATTTCTCATTCAGTACTTTTGTCTGAAGATGGTAACAACGCTGAAACGTCACACACTATTTATTTATTTGGATTTGGTCTTATTATCTTGTTTTAGTAATAAGCAATGTTATTATTTTTTTTTCTAAGCTAATCACATTTAACGGTAATATGAAATTTATATACAGGAACAACTTAATTAAGATTTCTGGGTAATAAGAAATTTTAACCATTTGACTCGTATGTTTCTTTTAAAAAATAAATCAATTTTCAACTGCCCTTACTACAATGATAAAATAATGGGAGGGCCTGGCTCTTCAGTGGTGAACCCTCCCAGCAGTTTCGTCAGTTTAATCTACCATTAACCTCTAGGAGGGTTCACCAAGGATGAGTCAGGCCCTCCCAATATTTTATCATGATTGCAATAAGGGAAATAGAAAATTGATTTATTTTTTAAAAGAAACATATGCGTCAAAAAATGGTTAAAATTTCTCATTACCCATAAGTCTTAATTAAGTTTTCCTGTATATGAATTTCATATTACCATTAAATAAAATAATATATGCATCATCAGTGGTGAACCCTCCCAGCGGTTTCACTAGTTTAATCTACTATTAACCGCAGGGGGGTTTTCACCATGGATGAGCCAGACCCTCCCAATATTTAATCATCATTGCAGTAAGGGTAAAAGAAAATTGATTTACAGTGGACCCTCAGTTTGCGAGCATAATCCGTTCCAGAGCCATGCTCGTACTCCAAAACGCTCGTAGTGCGAAACTAATTTCTTATTTTTAATAATTGAAACTCGGGAAATTCTTCTTGCTACGAACAATTGCACAGTTTCCCACATTTTACATATTTCCCGAATCTGATCTGAAGGGAGGGATCCCAGTGAATTTTCATCCATCACGATTACGGGCAACCATCACGAGTTGCTCGTAATGCGAAATTTCACTCGTAATCCGAGGTAAAATTTTTCAAAAAATTTTGCTCGTACTGCGAAAAGCTCGTACTCCAAGGTGCTCGTAAACCGAGGGTCCACTGTATTTTTGAAAAGAATTATACGTTTCAGAAATAGTTTAAATTGCTGATAGCAGATGTCGCGCTAATGCATTCATTAAAATTTTACACAAATAAATTTACTGGCAATGTATTTCTTTCCAATAATATCATCAAATATTATCTCTACAGACCGTACTACAATGATATAAGTTATTGAATGAGAGGCAATGTATTTCTTTCCAATAATATCATCAAATATTATCTCTACAGACCGTACTACAATGATATAAGTTATTGAATGAGAGGCAATGTATTTCTTTCCAATAATATCATCAAATATTATCTCTACAGACCGTACTACAATGATATAAGTTATTGAATGAGAGGCAATGTATTTCTTTCCAATAATATCATCAAATATTATCTCTACAGACCGTACTACAATGATATAAGTTATTGAATGAGAGGCAATGTATTTCTTTCCAATAATATCATCAAATATTATCTCTACAGACCGTACTACAATGATATAAGTTATTGAATGAGTGGCAATGTATTTCTTTCCAATAATATCATCAAATATTATCTCTACAGACCGTACTACAATGATATAAGTTATTGAATGAGAGGCAATGTATTTCTTTCCAATAATATCATCAAATATTATCTCTACAGACCGTACTACAATGATATAAGTTATTGAATGAGAGGCAATGTATTTCTTTCCAATAATATCATCAAATATTATCTCTACAGACCGTACTACAATGATATAAGTTATTGAATGAGAGGCAATGTATTTCTTTCCAATAATATCATCAAATATTATCTCTACAGACCGTACTACAATGATATAAGTTATTGAATGAGTGGCAATGTATTTCTTTCCAATAATATCATCAAATATTATCTCTACAGACCGTACTACAATGATATAAGTTATTGAATGAGTGGCAATGTATTTCTTTCCAATAATATCATCAAATATTATCTCTACAGACCGTACTACAATGATATAAGTTATTGAATGAGTGGCAATGTATTTCTTTCCAATAATATCATCAAATATTATCTCTGCAGACCGTACTACAATGATATAAGTTATTGAATGAGTGGCAATGTATTTCTTTCCAATAATATCATCAAATATTATCTCTGCAGACCGTACTACAATGATATAAGTTATTGAATGAGTGGCAATGTATTTCTTTCCAATAATATCATCAAATATTATCTCTACAGACCGTACTACAATGATATAAGTTATTGAACGAGTGGAAATGTATTTCTTTCCAATAATATCATCAAATATTATCTCTACAGACCGTACTACAATGATATAAGTTATTGAATGAGTGGCAATGTATTTCTTTCCAATAATATCATCAAATATTATCTCTGCAGACCGTACTACAATGATATAAGTTATTGAATGAGTGGCAATGTATTTCTTTCCAATAATATCATCAAATATTATCTCTACAGACCGTACTACAATGATATAAGTTATTGAACGAGTGGAAATGTATTTCTTTCCAATAATATCATCAAATATTATCTCTACAGACCGTACTACAATGATATAAGTTATTGAATGAGTGGCAATGTATTTCTTTCCAATAATATCATCAAATATTATCTCTGCAGACCGTACTACAATGATATAAGTTATTGAACGAGTGGAAATGTATTTCTTTCCAATAATATCATCAAATATTATCTCTACAGACCGTACTACAATGATATAAGTTATTGAATGAGTGGCAATGTATTTCTTTCCAATAATATCATCAAATATTATCTCTATAGACCGTACTATAATGATATAAGTTATTGAATGAGTGGCAATGTATTTCTTTCCAATAATATCATCAAATATTATCTCTACAGACCGTACTACAATGATATAAGTTATTGAATGAGTGGCAATGTATTTCTTTCCAATAATATCATCAAATATTATCTCTATAAACCGTACTATAATGATATAAGTTATTGAATGAGTGGCAATGTATTTCTTTCCAATAATATCATCAAATATTATCTCTACAGACCGTACTACAATGATATAAGTTATTGAATGAGTGGCAATGTATTTCTTTCCAATAATATCATCAAATATTACCTCTATAGACCTTATTGCAATGATATAAGTTATTGAACGAGTGGCAATGTATTTCTTTCCAATAATATCATCAAATATTACCTCTATAGACCTTATTGCAATGATATAAGTTATTGAATGAGTGGCAATGTATTTCTTTCCAATAATATCATCAAATATTACCTCTATAGACCTTATTGCAATGATATAAGTTATTGAATGAGTGGCAATGTATTTCTTTCCAATAATATCATCAAATATTATCTCTACAGACCGTACTACAATGATATAAGTTATTGAATGAGTGGCAATGTATTTCTTTCCAATAATATCATCAAATATTACCTCTATAGACCTTATTGCAATGATATAAGTTATTGAATAAGTGGCAATGTATTTCTTTCCAATAATATCATCAAATATTACCTCTATAGACCTTATTGCAATGATATAAGTTATTGGTTGAGTGGCAATGTATTTCTTTCCAATAATATCATCAAATATTATCTCTACAGACCGTACTACAATGATATAAGTTATTGAATGAGTGGCAATGTATTTCTTTCCAATAATATCATCAAATATTACCTCTATAGACCTTATTGCAATGATATAAGTTATTGAATGAGTGGCAATGTATTTCTTTCCAATAATATCATCAAATATTATCTCTACAGACCTTATTGCAATGATATAAGTTATTGAATGAGTGGCAATGTATTTCTTTTAAATATCATCAAATATTATCTCTACAGACCTTACTGCAATGATATGAGTTATTGAATGAGTGGCAATGTATTTCTTTCCAATAATATCATCAAATATTATCTCTACAGACCGTACTACAATGATATAAGTTATTGAATGAGTGCAATGTATTTCTTTCCAATAATATCATCAAATATTACCTCTATAGACCTTATTGCAATGATATAAGTTATTGAATGAGTGGCAATGTATTTCTTTCCAATAATATCATCAAATATTATCTCTACAGACCTTATTGCAATGATATAAGTTATTGAATGAGTGGCAATGTATTTCTTTCCAATAATATCATCAAATATTATCTCTACAGACCGTACTACAATGATATAAGTTATTGAATGAGTGGCAATGTATTTCTTTCCAATAATATCATCAAATATTATCTCTACAGACCGTACTACAATGATATAAGTTATTGAATGAGTGGCAATGTATTTCTTTCCAATAATATCATCAAATATTATCTCTATAGACCGTACTATAATGATATAAGTTATTGAATGAGTGGCAATGTATTTCTTTCCAATAATATCATCAAATATTATCTCTACAGACCTTACTGCAATGATATGAGTTATTGAATGAGTGGCAATGTATTTCTTTGAAATATCATCAAATATTATCTCTACAGACCTTACTGCAATGATATGAGTTATTGAATGAGTGGCAATGTATTTCTTTGAAATATCATCAAATATTATCTCTACAGACCTTACTGCAATGATATGAGTTATTGAATGAGTGGCAATGTATTTCTTTGAAATATAATCAAATATTATCTCTACAGACCTTACTGCAATGATATGAGTTATTGAATGAGTGGCAATGTATTTCTTTGAAATATCATCAAATATTATCTCTACAGACCTTACTGCAATGATATGAGTTATTGAATGAGTGGCAATGTATTTCTTTGAAATATCATCAAATATTATCTCTACAGACCGTACTACAATGATATAAGTTATTGAATGAGTGGCAATGTATTTCTTTCCAATAATATCATCAAATATTATCTCTACAGACCGTACTACAATGATATAAGTTATTGAATGAGTGGCAATGTATTTCTTTCCAATAATATCATCAAATATTATCTCTACAGACCGTACTACAATGATATAAGTTATTGAATGAGTGGCAATGTATTTCTTTCCAATAATATCATCAAATATTATCTCTACAGACCGTACTACAATGATATAAGTTATTGAATGAGTGGCAATGTATTTCTTTCCAATAATATCATCAAATATTATCTCTACAGACCGTACTACAATGATATAAGTTATTGAATGAGTGGCAATGTATTTCTTTCCAATAATATCATCAAATATTATCTCTACAGACCGTACTACAATGATATAAGTTATTGAATGAGTGGCAATGTATTTCTTTCCAATAATATCATCAAATATTATCTCTACAGACCGTACTACAATGATATAAGTTATTGAATGAGTGGCAATGTATTTCTTTCCAATAATATCATCAAATATTATCTCTACAGACCGTACTACAATGATATAAGTTATTGAATGAGTGGCAATGTATTTCTTTCCAATAATATCATCAAATATTATCTCTACAGACCGTACTACAATGATATAAGTTATTGAATGAGTGGCAATGTATTTCTTTCCAATAATATCATCAAATATTATCTCTACAGACCGTACTACAATGATATAAGTTATTGAATGAGTGGCAATGTATTTCTTTCCAATAATATCATCAAATATTATCTCTACAGACCGTACTACAATGATATAAGTTATTGAATGAGTGGCAATGTATTTCTTTCCAATAATATCATCAAATATTATCTCTACAGACCGTACTACAATGATATAAGTTATTGAATGAGTGGCAATGTATTTCTTTCCAATAATATCATCAAATATTATCTCTACAGACCGTACTACAATGATATAAGTTATTGAATGAGTGGCAATGTATTTCTTTCCAATAATATCATCAAATATTATCTCTACAGACCGTACTACAATGATATAAGTTATTGAATGAGTGGCAATGTATTTCTTTCCAATAATATCATCAAATATTATCTCTACAGACCGTACTACAATGATATAAGTTATTGAATGAGTGGCAATGTATTTCTTTCCAATAATATCATCAAATATTATCTCTACAGACCGTACTACAATGATATAAGTTATTGAATGAGTGGCAATGTATTTCTTTCCAATAATATCATCAAATATTATCTCTACAGACCGTACTACAATGATATAAGTTATTGAATGAGTGGCAATGTATTTCTTTCCAATAATATCATCAAATATTATCTCTACAGACCGTACTACAATGATATAAGTTATTGAATGAGTGGCAATGTATTTCTTTCCAATAATATCATCAAATATTATCTCTACAGACCGTACTACAATGATATAAGTTATTGAATGAGTGGCAATGTATTTCTTTCCAATAATATCATCAAATATTATCTCTACAGACCTTACTGCAATGATATAAGTTATTGAATGAGTGGCAATGTGTTTCTTTTCAATAATACCATCAAATATTATCTCTACAGACCGTACTACAATGATATAAGTTATTGAATGAGTGGCAATGTGTTTCTTTCCAATAATATCATCAAATATTATCTCTACAGACCGTACTACAATGATATAAGTTATTGAATGAGTGGCAATGTATTTCTTTCCAATAATATCATCAAATATTATCTCTACAGACCTTACTGCAATGATATGAGTTATTGAATGAGAGGGCTTGGCTCATCAGTAGTGAACCCTCTCAGCGGTTTCGCCAAATTAATCTCTAGACCGCTCTACCGCGAAACCGCTGAGAGGGTTCACTACTGATGAGCCAAGCCCTCTCATTCAATAACTCATATCATTGCAGTAAGGTCTGTAGAGATAATATTTGATGATATTTAATAGAGATTAATTTGGCGAAACCGCTGAGAGGGTTCACTACTGATGAGCCAAGCCCTCTCATTCAATAACTCATATCATTGTAGTAAGGTCTGTAGAGATAATATTTGATGATATTTAAAAGAAGCGCATTGCCAGTAAATTTATTTGTGTAAAATTTTAACGATAGATGACAATTAAATTTATTTACTAATGCATTCATACTTCTGGGTAAATTGGAGGAAGAGAAATTTCTTATACATCGATACCAGTCCTCTACGGATAAATTTCTTAAAAGATTTTTAAATTAAAAAATCTCTTGCGCGGTCGCGCTTCATCAGGCCACTGGCTCCGCAAAGGCGTGAACACATACAAAAGAGATTCACAGAAATACATTTTTAGGGAGGAATTTCCTCTTACCAGAGAGTTACTAAATAGTAAAAATGGTAATTTTGCAAATGAAAACTGTTCTTTGTAGAGAGCTGTCAGCTAGCGGGGTGTACGCTAAAGGGAGGTTCTACTGTATATGTTTTTTATTTTATTAAGACCCATACTAATATCTCTTTCAATTTACAGAGCTTATTGTTATAAATACACCTATCCCCCGATTTACACGGTAGATACGTTCCTGAGAAAAACGTGTAAATCGGGGGATAGGTGTACACAAAAATAAAAATAAAATGCATTGACAGGTTAAAATATGTAGTCTGCACATAAGCTCGGGATTCCTCTTGAGAAGTGTACACAGCGTATGTGTTCAATCACAGTAGTATTTAGTATAGTGCGATAAAAACAACAAAAAAAAAACTTATTTGGAAAACCGTGTAAAAGCGAAAACGTGTAAAACAAGTACCGTGTAAATCGGGGGATAGGTGTACACATAAAATCCTTTTTTAAAAATGTATTTCTGTGAATCTTTATAGTATGTATGTTGCATGTCTTTGCGGAGCCAGTGGCCTGACTACCACGTGAAAGATTGCCTCCCAATATCTGAAAAAAAGAAATTCTGCAAATAATTTTATATTTATTTAACTCAATTATAATATTACAGTAGAACTTGGATAATTCGAACTTCTTTAATTCGAAAACCTCTTTAATTCGAATATTTATCTTGGTCCCTAGAATTTCCTATATAAATGATGATATATATAAAAAAATAAATATTTTTTAATATGTATATAGTATATACATATAAAATAAAAGGATTTAAAAGCGCGAATGTTTCTTTTATACATAAAACGAACTTCTACTGTCCTTACTGCGATGAAAAAATATATTGGGAGGGCTTGGCTCATCAGTGGTGAACCCTCCCAGCGGTTTCGCCAATTTAATCCACCAGACCGCTTCTCAGAGCTCTAATACTGTATTGGATCATTCTGCTTTTATATGCTACACTGAAGAATGGAATCTTAGAAATGGTTTTCAAGTAAACTATGGACATATGCTTATAGGACAGTAGAATTACATTCAAATATTTGCTTCAAGCAATGCTCTTCACCACTGATGAGCCAAGCCCTCCCAATATATTTTTTCATCGCAGTAAGGACAGTAGAAGTTCGTTTTATGTATAAAAGAAACATTCGCGCTCTTAAATCCTTTTATTTTATATGTATAGATGGCGCGATATTGTTTTGTGTTAATATAGTATATACATACAATTATTGCACATAATCTAAATATACGGTAAAAAAATGTAAATTTACAGCAACTAATGTTATTCTTAATAAAGGAATTGATCGAAATTGTGAGATTTTTATTGTTTTAAGCCTTTTTATTCAAAACATCTTTAATTCGAATTTTTGGATAATTCGAATTTTTTTATGGTCCCTTGGGGTTCGAATTATCCAAGTTCGACTGTATTTGCATCAATATTTCAAGTAAAAAATCTCTCTAGCTTTCGGGAACGAGAGCCCTTCAACAGGAGTTCTTTTAATTTCTTTAAGAAACTTCACCAACTTCACCACTGATGAACCAAGTCCTCCCAATATTTTTTGATCGCAGTAAGGACAGTAGAAGTTTGATTTATATGTGAAAAGATACATTGACGTCTTAATGTCTTTATTCGTTATCCCTATTGGCCTGAGATGTTTTCAAGATATCAAACTTTCTCCCGTAGAAGGCTTCTCATGTCCGAAAGTTTAAGATTTGTAAAATTTAAAAATCTTTTAAGAAACTTATACCTGGAGATCTGGGATGTTTTCAACTTAACATGATGCACTAGCGCGCCATCTGTTATCAAAATACGAAACTATTATAGACGCGTATGGTTCTTTTAAAACAATTTCTACTGCTCTTACTGCAATGGAAAAATTAATGGGAGGGCCTGGTTCATCAGTGGTGAACCCTCCCAGCGGTTTCGCCAGTTTAATCTACCATACCGCTGTTATATTCCATTTTTTGAAACATCCTTTTATAGTGATACTGTTGGTAGACTCTTGGAATGGATATTCAACTTAAAATGCTTTATTTATTTGCATTTTTAAAGGTAGATGTAAATGATAAATAACAACAACAATAACAAAAGCCTTTATTGAGGACCTCTCGTCCTATGAAGGATTCGCCAGTTTACAGAGTAATTGAAGAGAAGAGAACTAAGAATACAGAGATATAAGTAGTAGGTATAGTATAGTATTTTCTACACTGTGACTATATACAACAGCAGCAACAAGCCTTTTACTGGAATCAAAGTCCCGTACAGGATTCGTCATTCTAATCCTGACAAATATTATTTACATATAATTATTTACATCAATTATATTATGTATATAACTTCCTCTTCTCTTCAGCCGTCTTCCAAAATTTGAACAACGCAAACGCTCCAGCTCTGTTTCTCACCACCTCATTCAACAGGAGCTCCAAAGAGAGTCCATCAAGGCCTATTTCACTGAGGAGCACTTCTCGTTCGTCTTTCAGCCCCATACATGAGAGTATATGGTGATGTAGCCCCGGCTCCATTCTTGTCCCGCAAATATTGCATGTCCAACCGTCTGTTTTAAATATTTTGGGGCGATCATCAGTAAAGAGCACCGAGAGGATTCTCAGTCCGGCAATACACCGTTTGACCCAGCGGGAAATCTCTGGACAGATAATGTTACGGTAACGGAGTTGAGCAGATGTTTTTATAGTGTAGGTATAGTTTTGAATTTGTTATTCTTGTGTGAT
Organism: Cordylochernes scorpioides; assembly: GCA_030710605.1. Taxonomy (NCBI): domain Eukaryota; kingdom Metazoa; phylum Arthropoda; class Arachnida; order Pseudoscorpiones; family Chernetidae; genus Cordylochernes; species Cordylochernes scorpioides. Next base: position 6,558,623 of record CP092869.1, read on the forward strand.
CCTTTTGCAGAGATTGATCTATTGCAGTCCTGATTATGTGGGGAATTTCTCTTTGTAATGTTCTATAGTCTGTGCAGAAATTCAACCATTGAAATCCGGTGGTGTTTAAAATATTAACTATACTTCCTGTGAAACCTATACATTTTTTCGTTGCGTTTGAGATTTCCCACAGCTGGGACAAGCAGAGCAGCGGCAATCTAGTTTCACCCATTCCCAGCATTCTCAACCAGAACTTCAAGGTAAGTTTCAAGACTGTAACGCTGAGTGATACTCTTCCCAGTTCTATCCTGAGCATGTAAATGATAAATAAATACCATACTACCGCCACTTTATATATATTCTCTTTTTCTTACTTTTTCAAATTTCTTTTTCACATATACAGTAAACCTCCCTGTAAAGGACACCTAATGGCAGAGCCAAATTGTCCTTTAGGGAGAGGTGTTCTCTTACTGGAGAGTTGCTAAATTTTAAAATTGGTAATTTTGTAAATGAAAACTGTCCTTTGTGGAGAGGTGTCAGCTAGCGGGTGTCCGCTAAAGGGAGGTTCTACTGTATATGTTTTTTTTTTATTAATTAAGACCCATACAGATAACTCTTTCAATTTACAGAGCTTATTGTTATGAATACACATAAAACCCTTTTTTACATATATAATATATAGGTATTTATAATTTAGACGCCTCTTCAAATTAGTAGATGCGTTAGTTTGATACATTTGCTGAATGCATCAAAACAATGCATTTATTTGATAATGATGATTGTATAACAATTGTGGGCTGTTACAGAGATTGAGAGACTTCTCTGAATGCATCAAAACAATGTATTTATTTGAAAATGATGATTGTATAACAATTGTGGGCTGTTACATAGATTGAGAGACTTCTCTCTGAATGCATCGAAACAATGTATTTATTTGATAATGATGATTGTATAACAATTGTGGGCTGTTACAGAGATTAAGAGACTTCTCTGAATGCATCAAAACAATGCATTTATTTGATAATGATGATTGTATAACAATTGTGGGCTGTTACATAGATTGAGAGACTTCTCTCTGAATGCATCGAAACAATGTATTTATTTGATAATGATGATTGTATAACAATTGTGTGCTGTTACAGAGATTGAGAGACTTGTCTGAATGCATCGAAACAATGTATTTATTTGATAATGATTATTGTATAACAATTGTGGGCTATTACAGAGATTAAGAGACTTCTCTGAATGCATAAAACAATGTATATATTTGATAATGATGATTGTAAAACTATTGTGGGCTGTTACAGAGATTAAGAGACTTCTCTGAATGCATCAAAACAATGAATTTATTTGATAATGATGATTGTATAACAATTGTGTACTGTTACAGAGATTAAGAGACTTCTCTGAATGCATCGAAACAATGTATTTATTTGATAATGATTATTGTATAACAATTGTGGGCTATTACAGAGATTAAGAGACTTCTCTGAATGCATAAAACAATGTATATATTTGATAATGATGATTGTAAAACTATTGTGGGCTGTTACAGAGATTAAGAGACTTCTCTGAATGCATCAAAACAATGAATTTATTTGATAATGATGATTGTATAACAATTGTGTACTGTTACAGAGATTAAGAGACTTCTCTGAATGCATCAAAACAATGCATTTATTTGATAATGATTATTGTATAACAATTGTGTACTGTTACAGAGATTAAAAGACTTCTCTGAATGCATCAAAACAATGTATTTATTTGATAATGACGATGGTGATTGCAACAGTTGCTTTAACAGAGCTTTAAAGACTTCTCAATAAAGGTAAAATCTCTTCAGGAATATATCAGATAGAAACTATTTATTTGACATATCGGACGCGATATCCCAGCTTGGGATACTTGCGCCTAAATACATTTTAGCAGCTTATATACAATTTATTTTATATATACAATTCAATAAACAAGACTATAAACAAAATTAAAACTGAAAGGTTGGTTCTCTCAAATAGAAAAGAAAGTATGAAATGAATTTACAAAAATTATTGAATTTTACATAGGTATCTTTGTTATGTACAAATTCGCACATTCTTCGATGGGATAAAACTGATTACTTCTGTAGCTGTCAAAGACTGGACATTCTATTAATAAATGTATTGAGTTTTGGTGTTATTTTCCACAGAAGCAGCTAGGATCATCCGTTGCCCAGATTTTCGCCAGAAATTCTCCAAAATTACCATGATTTGTAATGAATTGTGCGTTGTAAAAATTTGGACGAAAATAGTAAGGAATTCCAAATGGGAAAAATTTCCGGAATTTTTCATTAGTATTAGCTATTGTTTCAGTCATTCTTTTTTTTTCTGATCCCTAGTATACGTGGTACAAGCCATGATAATCATAGTGGGGTAGAATTTGGTGACTGCTTTTACTGTAAGTGCACCACATGCCTACATATGTGAAAAACAGTTCGACTTTTGCACTTACAAATGTGTCAGAGCCCCGTTTGGTTACTTGCACTCGCTGGTGGGGTTGAACTTTTGTAAGAATCCAGGGCCATTGGAGCTTTTTTTTTTTTATCAGAAAAAAAAAGCCCAATGCGGGAATCGAACCCAGATCGTAGCGGTCGAAAACCAACGGTTTAGACCATCCTTCCACCGACCCCCATTCTTGATTCTATGAAGTTGTGAATTATAGTTGGGGCATGCAGTCTAAATAAATTACAGTCTTCTTTATTCAAGATCCATTGTTTGAACATGGAACATGTGTTAAAAGCCCACGGCTCTATGGAAACATCAGACAAAGAAGATAAATCTTCCAGAGTCCTTCCTCAATGATACCCTATGACAGGTGATCTCCATCATTGACGGACCTGCAGTCCTGGATCTTCGCGTTTGACATCGAGGACCACGTCCTCTCCTCAGCGGCGAAGCATGCGATCTACTTTTTCTTCGTAAATCGCGAAATGCGTGGTGTCGCTGGAGACCCAATGGCGATCTTCCATCAAACTCTACAGCGGTGGCAGAGGCGCTATGTACATATTCATTATATTATCATACACCAGCGCGCTATCTGTTATGAAAATTCGAAACTATTATAGACGCGTATGATTCTTTTTAAAAATAAAACAATTTATACTGTCCTTAAGGCAATTGAAAAATTAATGGAAGGGCCTGGCTTATCAGTGGTCAACACTCCCAGCGGTTTCGCCAGTTTAATCTACAATACTGCTATTATATTGCATTTTTCGATCTTCCTTTTATAGTGATACTGTTGCTAGACTCTTGGAATGGGTATTTTAGATGAACTATGGACATAAGCTTTGAGGACAGCAGAATTACACATAATTAAATCATTTTAAGAGTAAATTCGTCACTTTTAAAATTTAGTTCGTCGTTTGTCGTCAAACACGTGTTGTAATAGCACAATTATAGTTGAATTTTTACGTGGGCTTGATGAAATTGTAGCCACGCGATATGGATTTAATGTTTCTATATGGATAATGCAAGAGCGCACACATCCGCAGAAACACGGACATCTATTAGTCTGCTAAGAAGCATCGTGGAGTTTTTGTCACCATATTCATATATGATAAATACAATCGAATTTTCATTTAGCAAAATTAATACATTGGTCGCTGCTTCCTCGACGTAAAATCACGTTAGGTTATCACTGAGGCAATCAGTAGAATTGCATCAGGAGACTGTGAAGGATGGTTTGCTCGCATTCGCAAAAATTGCTTCCTGGCCACACAAGAACACCAGTTTATCCAATAAAATATGTTTCTAATTTATTTCGTGGTTATTTGTTCCTATATTAGTGTTTTGTACTTAATGTCAAATGTATTTAATTAATCTTTATTAATTGTCTTTTGATTTTTACACATAACAATCTTATTGTTAAAGGCGACGAACTCATTTTTCACTCTTAAAATGCTATATAAATATATAGTTCTCATTTTCATTGTATATAGCATATACAGTAGAACTACCTCCCTGTAAAGGACAACACCTAATTGCAGAGTTAAAGTGTTCTTTAGGGAGAAGTATCCTTTCACCGGAGAGTTGCTAAATTGTAAAAATAATAAATTTACAAATGAAAACTCTGCCCTTTATATAGAGGTGTTTTCTAGCGCGGGTGTGCTCTCATGGAGGTTTTACTGTACCTCATTTATTTTTGCTCTATTCATCATCATCATTGTAAATTACTCATCATCATCACCACTTAAACAGCGCGGACCCTGTCCAGAAGTCCTCCTCTACGTGGGAAGAAGCAGTACAAGTAAGGGACTGCCCTGTAGTACGGTGTCGTGAGCCGCTACAGTAACTGTGAACAGGGAACTCTGAAATGTGGCTGACTAACGGGGCAATGGCACCTCCCTTTTCCATAGATGGACAAGACACCACCACCACCAATACACTACATGTCAAAAAATTAATTTTTTCACTTTCACTTTTTTTGGTTATTATTGTTAAAGCATCATATCCATACAAGAAAACTGGCTAACAAAAACATTAAGTATATTTAATTAAAAATACATATATTGGATCAAAATATCATTTATTTTACCAATATTTCAGTTGGCTGAACGCCAACCTTTTTCAAGGTATTATATATGATATTTTGATCCAATATATGCTTTTTTAATTGAAGATTTATTTATGGATTGCTCTATTTAAAAAAATTAAGCATATTGTATCACTATAAAAGGAAGATCGAAAATGCAATATAACAGCGGTATGGTAGATTAAACTGGCGAAACCGCTGGGAGGGTTCACCACTGATAAGCCAGGCCCTCCCATTAATTTTTCCATTGCAGTAAGGGCAGTAGAAATTGTTTAATTTCAAAAAGAATTTTACGCGTCTAAAATAGTTTCTAATTTTCATAACAGATGGCGCGCTAGTGCATCGTAATAAAAAGAAACATATTAGGTGAGTACTTATTTTAGCTGCTAGAGCGAAAACGTAGCTCCGATTGTATTATTCTACGCTAGGCCCTACTCGCCTTCAGCGAAAACAGTACCTATTTTTAAACTCCCAAACCTAATCTTAATTCACCCAACCAAACCTAACTTAGAGGATTAATACAATCAGCGCCTCGTAGCCACCCTTGGGACAAAAATAAGTATCTTACCCCAAATGTTATCGCTTATTTTTCAAAACCTTCAAAATCAAAAGTTTAATCAATAAATATAGATAGTGTACAATATAATGCGGCTTGTGATTGTAGAACGACATTTGAAAATTATCCCGCATGTGTTTCTTTTGAACGAAAAATCAAAATTTATTTTAAGGAGAAATAACCATTATTTATAACCTTAGGGATGAAGTATGAAAGGATGAATTGTGAAGAGTAATGATAAACGGAAAAATAAAAGTGTCCAGGGATGGGAACTGTGGATTCGATTCCCATCCCTGGACACTTTTATTTTTCCGTTTATCATTACTCTTCACAATTCATCCTTTCATACTTCATCCCTAAGGTTATAAATAATCGTTATTTCTCCTTAAAATAAATATTGATTTTTCGTTCAAAAGAAACACATGCGGGATAATTTTCAAATGTCGTTTTAAAATATACATATTGTTGGTGCGTTGCTGGAGTCTTCTGTTTACATGTCACATTTTAACTTACTGTCTACATCTTATGGATTTAATTGTAACTTTTTACATCTTATTTATTTTTATTAACTTTCATGTATAATCATTTTTACATAATTTTGTATTTTTTTATAATTACACCTATCCCCCGATTTACACGGTAGATACGTTCCCGAGAAAAACGTGTAAATCGGGGGATAGGTGTACACGGAAATAAAAATTAATGCATTGACAGGTTAAAATATGTAGTCAGCACATAAGCTCGGGATTCCTCGTGAGATGTGTACACAGCGCATGTGTTCAATCACAGTAGCAATTAGTATAGTGCGATAAAAACAAACAAAAAAACTTATTTGGAAAACCGTGTAAAAGCGAAAACGTGTAAAACAAGTACCGTGTAAATCGGGGGATAGGTGTATTTTGCATACTTTTTGTATCATTGAATTTGCATTCTTTTGTTTTTTGTTTTTAGATTATTTTAGACAATAATCTTTAGTTAGAAGGTTCTTTTCCTCCAAACCTTTAGTTTGTGAATAAACGTTAAAAAGACTTCTCGGATGTTTTCTCCCAGTACATCAGGTCACCAGTGCAACAGTATTCCTGATTTTTGGAGGCGGACTCTCATTTGAAATTGAATTACACTCATGGACAAAAGGAAGTTATACCTATTAGCATTTATATATAGATTCAGACAATAACTCTGAAAGATATTACAGTAACCTTTATTGAAGACACACAAGATAACCAAGTGTGAACAAAATTGCCTCTGTCTCCTTTAAAAAAAAAAAAACATCAAAGACTTTCCATTTTCTTAAGTTTTGTCCATGAGTGTATTTCAGGTTGTCAGGAATTATAAGGGGGGTCGGTGGAAGGATGGTCTAAACCGTTGGTTTTCGATCGCTATGACCCGGGTTCGATTCCCGCATTGGGCACTTTTTTCTGTATTTATTATTAATTTTTTTAAAATGCTCCAATGGCCCCCGATTCTTGCAAAAGTTCAACCCTACAAGCGAGTGCAAGTAACCAAACGGAGCTCTGACCTATTTGTAAGTGCAAAGTCGAACTGCTTTTCACATGTGTAGACATGTGGTGCACTTACAGTAAAAGCAGTTGCCTACTTCTACCCACCATAATTATCATGGCCTGTACCACGTGTACTAGGGATAAGCGAAACAAGGAATTATAATTTTCGAAACTATTTTAAAGGCGTATGATTCTTTTTGAAGTTAAACAATTTCCATTGCAGTAAGGGCAGTAGAAATTGTTTAATTTCAAAAAGAATATTACGCCTTTAAAATAGTTTCGAATTTTGATAACAGATGGCGCGCTAGTGCATCAAATTAAAATTTTACAAACGTTGTGGTGCTGTTTAGATGTATAATACGGTAGGCTGGTTTCACTGCATACCATGTGAACTGACCTCTAGTGTTTGTGGGGCTTGGAGTCGATCTTAGAATGGGCCTTCTCTCTGAGTGTATTTCAGGTTGTCAGGAATTGTCATTTTTTACAAATGTGGTGGCGCTGTTTAGATGCATCATTCACGGTAGGCCGGTTTCACTGCATGCCATGTGAACTGACCTCTAGAGGCAGCTAGTGTTTGTGGGGCTTGGAGCCGATCTTAGAATGGGCTTTCTCTCTGAAGTGGAGTTTCTCATTCCAGATGCGGACCTCCCCACCGCCTGGCTTGTGGTCCACGTTGTCCAGGGACCCAACCTTGGCTTGCGCTTTCTTCCTGAAGTCCAGCTTGTAGTCGGGGATCTACACAATATACATCTGACATCTAGAAATACTCATGTGAGCCTGGTCAGGATATGCCTTTTTTGATTTTAATATATATTCTGTTGCAATAACCAACACTTCCCTATCAGATTGGTTTTTCCTCTAAAGTCCATACATTCCTTTCTCTCAACCATATACTCTTCTATCAGTTAGTTAGACCCACGCTGTCCAATAGCTTCAGATTGTAAAGAAATTTCTATACAGTAGAACTTCCACTCGATCTAAAGGAAACCATTCTGTAAAGAACAATTTTCATTTGCAAAAATTACCATTTTTACTATTATACAACTCTCCAGTAAGAGGACACCTTTCCTTAAAGGACACTTCGGCTCTGCAATTAGGTGTCCTTTACAGGGAGGGTTTACTGTATTGTATTCAGTGAGAATATTTTTGAAATATTTTTGATACTTTGATTAACTCTTTGGTTTCATCATCATAACACGTTATAGGAAATGAAAGAACTTAAACACTAATGTTTATTTTTACATATAAAACAAACTTCTACTGTCCTTACTGCGATGGGAAAATATTGGGAGGGCTTGGCTTAACAGTGGTAAATCCTTTCAGGGGGTCACCAGACCGCTTCTTAAAACTCTAATACTGTTTTGGACAATTCATCTTATAAATGGAATCTCAGAAATGGTATTCAAGCAAACTATGGACAAGTTATGTCAATAACTTATGTCGATCTTGCTATTTTCATAAAAATTGTATAAAAGTTTTGATTGTACAGAGAGAGAATTTATAACAGAACCCTTTCTATTGGAGACCAGTAACAAAAATATTCTCTGTTAGAAGATACAAAAATAGAGATATTTACATAAAATAAAATAAATACTTATTCGTTTTATCCGTTAAAGCATTTCTTATTAGATATAGAAGATTCTTCTTAGCAACATATGTAGCGATTAACAAAATGAAAGAAGACAAGTTTTTTTAATTATTTCGACGTCGCAAGCTTTCGGGCAAAAGCCCTTCAACAGGCAAGATGACACTATCTATAGTTCATAGTGTAGTTTTTATCTTGCCTGTTGAAGGGTCTTTGCCCGAAAGCTTGCGACGTCGAAATAATTAAAGAAACTTGTCTTCTTTCATTTTGTTAATCGCTACATTTCTTATTATTTATTTCCGAGATTTCGGGGAAGAGCTGTCATCTCTTTCAAGGAAAACTGAAAACTTTAAAAGGAAATGATGAATAAGAAAGGTTGTAGTGGTTGCAGTGAGTGTTTAATCATATTTATGAATCTCTCCAACCTGTAAAATGTTTTCTATTGTATTCTTTGAGATGACACATCTGATTTCTGAATATTTTGCTTATCTTTAATATATTTCAATTCCTAGGATCGTTATAGTCAAACAAGCGCTCAATGGACAACAAAATCGATTATTTATAATACCTATAACAATGGCCAACATATATATTTTGCTACCCGGGATGTTATAGATCTGTTCCTTCGTGAAAAAGATGTTCTCTGAATCCTGAATTAACTTTTATTTTAGAGATAAAAACTCTTTTTTTTTGCTTATCCCTAGTACACGTGGTACAGGCCATGATAATCATGGTGGGTAGTTAGCGACTGCTTTTACTGTAAGTACACCACATGTCTACAAATGTGAAAAGCAGTTCGACTTTGCACTTACAAATGTGCCAGAGCCCCACTTGCACTCGCTGGTGGGGTTGGACTTTTGCAAGAATCGGGGGCCATTGGAGCATTTTTTTTTAAACAGAAAAAAGTGTCCAATGAGGGAATCGAACCCGGGTCGTAGTGGTCGAAAACCAAACGGTTTAACCAGCCTTCCACCGACCCCCGATAAAAACTCTAACTATAATTAATAAGCTTTCTAGAATAAATGATTACATTTTTAATATGATGGTGGTGGTGCTTATCTCCATGGTTAAACCAATTCCTAAAGTCCACTCCTCTCCAATTTTGGGATGGTAGTTATAGGCCTGGAGAATAGGTCCTCTATTGTCAGTTCTGAGCATGGCAAGATATGCTCCAGAGAAGCTTTTTTATTATAAATATTAAATTAAATAATATTAAAAACGCAGCTTTTCGAATATCAACTTAATTCAATTTCGTGTCAATATATTACAATGTGATGCTTTAGCGCGCCATCTGTTATCAAAATTCGAAACTATTATAGACGTGTATGATTCCTTTTAAAAATAAACAATTTCTACTGTCCTTACTAGAAAGAGGAAATCATATATCGCCGCAACTCTTTCTATTAACGCGATTAAGGAAGCTTTCGGGCAAGCCCTTCTTCAGCTAATTATAGTGTACTAGCCGAGTGACCCGGGCAACGCCCCGGGTTTACTCGAAGGGCCCGCAGGTGAGAAACTATAGGCATTGGTTCCTATGCCTAAAAAATTATTTAAAATGAAAAAAGAAGAAAAATACTAACAAATCAGAAAATAAAAGTGCAAACAACACATCTACACTACTTCAAGAACATGAGAGCACATGCACTGTGTAACCATACGTGTACCATCGTAAAGACCCTGCTTAGGATTAAAATATATCCGAAGCATAACAATACAACCAACTCATGTTTGCTAAGCAATTTCAGGAAAGAAACTATAGGCATTAGTTGAAGAGTTTAAATAAATATATTTAGAGTGAAAAAATGACACAAATCAGCAAATAAAATTGCAAAAAATGCTACTATATCGCAGATAAGACAACATATAAAAGGAATGAAAATATTTAAAGGACCTCATTAAAACTACATTTCTAGTTTTATATATACAATATAACCTCGATAATTCGACCATGTTTTGTTGTCTTGACCTACAGCCTATCATATAACAAAGTGTAATTCAACACTATCGATAATTCGACCATTTTAAATTTCAACAATTGTTTGTTGCTCAAATATAACTTCACTGCTAAAAAGGTATTACAGAGAAAATGGCTGACATTGTAAATGTACAAAATGTATGTATAGAGCAGGGGAATAATAAATAAAGACCAAAATCAAATTAATTGATAATAAATAGATTATTGCCAAAAAAAATACAAAAAATATTTTTTTCTCCTTTCTTATCTTCACTCAATTATATTAGAGTGTCAAGCTTGTAAAGCTTGAAATTAACAACCATCACGATTGGGTGAAGTAGAATGCGTCTGCCTTTGTCATCAAGACTGGGAGCACTACTCAGTGGCAGGCCACTGACTTAGCTCCAAAAGAATGTATCCCTGGATTAGGAGCCCTTACAAGGTACTATCAGCCGGGCCAGCTGAGCCCAGGTTTTTTTAGTGAGCTTGTTACTGCTCCCCCTCCTCCTTTTTCATCCTGGCTTGGGACCGGCAAAGGCGGAGTTTTTTTTCTTTCAGGTGAGAAACTTTAGGCATTGGTGAAAAGTGTAAATATATATTCTGGAAATGAAAAAAAAAGGATAAAATAAATCAGAATATAAATTTACAAACTATATTTCAGAGGAGACGATTTATAATAGGAATTCATTTAAATGACCTCATTAAAAACTACATTTTATATATACTTGGGTTCAACTTTACATGTATGCTATCCAAAGTTCGCACACTTGAAAAAGTCACATAAAGTCGTCTGTGCGTAAACACAGGCTCTTGTAGCAAAGGTTTGGCCTTGAGCCCTCTTTATAGTCATATATTTCAGACATTATACAGTGTGTTCAACTTTGGGTACTGTCAGTATATGTGCTTCAAGGACATGAGAGCACATGCGCTAGAACACCATACCTGTTCCATCGCAAAGATCCTATAGGCATTGGTGAAAGTGTAAATAAATATTTTGGAAATGAAAAAAAATTGCAGATATGACAACATATTAAAGGAATAAATTCATTTTAAAGACCTCATTAAAAACATAAAGTCGTCTGTGCGTAAACACAGGCTCTTGTAGCAAAGGTTTGGCCTTGAGCCCTCTTTATAGTCATATATTTCAGACATTATACAGTGTGTTCAACTTTGGGTACTGTCAGTATATGTGCTTCAAGGACATGAGAGCACATGCGCTAGAACACCATACGTGTTCCATCGCAAAGATCCTATAGGCATTGGTGAAAGTGTAAATAAATATTTTGGAAATGAAAAAAAATTAGCCATCAAAATTTACATGATCAAGCTATTGAGCTATCAAGCTATCAAGCTATCAAGCCATCAAGCTATCAAGCTATTTACATGATCAATTTACAAGCACACTGGCTAAAACAACAAAAAAATAACATATTTAAAATAAACCAATCAAAATATAATAATGCTGTAAAAACAGACCTTTCTACAATAATATGAAAGAAACGAAAATAAAAAAAGACACCCACGCTGAGCCTCGAACCTAGGTTTGTTACAAATATTATTAAAAAATTGTGTATGTTAATTTTTATTTTAAAAAGCCTACATTTTAAATAAAATAATATTTTTAATAATTTGCTACAATAATATAAAAGAAATTAAAAAAAAAAAACACCCACGCTGAGCCTCGAACCTAGGTTGCGGGGGTACGAAGCTGTGTACCTAACCTATAAGCTAAGCTTGACGTTACAAATAAGATCATGCGAGGCTATTTAAGGCCATTTGTCTGCCGCGAGGGGGCGCTGATTGCGAGTGAATCTACGTTTTATCGTAAATAAAAATGCAACGAAAGGTTATTTCTAAAGAGTAATTAGCCAGAAACCATCCCGGTAGTATACTAAACATCTTCCCAAAGTTTCATCACGATTGGTTGTAGTAATAAGACAAAAGAACGCATTTCAAAACAAACGAATTGATGATGATAAATGCAAAAAATCTACGATTGTAAAATATATTAAATTAAAAAATAAAAATAACTGTTAACATTAGGAAAATAAAAACAGGCCTATCATACGAAGAAAAAAATAACGAAAATTTTGGTATATAGATCGTTATGTGTAGTTCAGAATCTTCGGAGGAGATAGCTCAGGACTTTACAATGGAAAACTCTGTTACGGTATTATCTATATAGACAAACAAGGAGAGATTATATATCGTTTTTAATATAAAATAAAATAAAATAAAAGAAAATTACCACGCCCCTATAGATTGAAACGAGGGCGATAGGGGCGTGGTAATTTTCTTTTATTTTATTTTATTTTATATTAAAAACGATATATAATCTCTCCTTGTTTGTACACTATAATTAGCTGAAGAAGGGCTTGCCCGAAAGCTTCCTTAATCGCGTTAATAAAAAGAGTTGCGGCGATATATGATTCCCTCTTTCTAATTTGTCGAAATCCGCAAACCGTTTACCATGAATACTGTCCTTACTGTATGTAATTCTTCTGTCCTCAAAGCTTATGTCCATAGTTAATCTAAAAATACCCATTCCAAGAGTCTAGCATCAGTATCACTATAAAAGGAAGATCGAAAAATGTAATATAACAGCGGTATTGTATATTAAACTGGCCAAACCGCTGGGAGGGCTCATCACTGATGAGCCATGCCCTCCATTTAATTTTTCCATTGCAGTAAGGGCAGTAGAAATTGTTTATTTTTAAAAAGAATCGTACGCGTCTATAATAGTTTCGAATTTTAATATTACAATGTAATAATAGATTGACCTGCGGGGTTTTACTCGCGACACAACATCTTCACCGTTGTGGTTGATTGTCAAATAGAGTTGAATTCTATACAGCTTGAAGATAAACATGGCTAAAGGGGATAGAAACATGTTCAACATATAACTTGGAAACACTTTACGTTGAAAATGGTAGATGGTATAAGAAAAGGTTCACAGATTCTGAATCAGAATAGCGAAAAAATCCTATAAAAATTGTTATTTTTCCGACAACAAACAATTTTTGTTGTTATCCAATGTATCAAGCCCTTTGGAATAACTAGACATTAAAAAATTACGGATGTCCATAGCTTTGTAATGAACAGAGGAAGACAGATTTTTACTGCGTATCTTGATTATTTCTCCAGATAATTAATTGGATGTCCAATTATAATTAGATATGAAAGAGATGAGGTTAGAGATTCACCTTAACATTGCCCCCACCAGGTCTGTGGTCAGCGTTGTCCAGCGATCCAATCTTGGACTTTGCTCGCTCTTTGAAGGAGAGTTTCTGCGAGAAAATCTTTTTCCTGGGCTCGGAAGAGGTGGAGGAGGCATAGGATCCTGAGGACTGGTCCCCAGCTTTGTCGGAACTCCCAGCCTGCATCTACCGGTCTACCTGGTTACTTGTGTTCCTAACGGCATAATGGAATCTGAACTGTTTACATTAGGTACCACACAGAATAGTGGAATGAGACCTGTTTATACAATGTTACTGACGGAATACTGGAATAAGACCTGTTTACACAATGTTCCTGACGGAATACTGGAATAAGACCTGTTTACACAATGTTCCTGACGGAATAGTGAAATGAGACCTGTTCACACAATATTCCTGACGAAATAGTGAATTGAGATCTGTTTACACAATGTTCCTGATGGAATACTGAAATCTGACCTGTTTACACTATGTTCCTGAAAGAATACTGAAATAAGACCTGTTTACACAACGTTCCTGATGGAATACTGGAATGAGACCTGTTTACACAATGTTCCTGACGGAATACTGGAATGAGACCTGTTTACACAATGTTCCTGACGGAATACAGGAATGAGACCTGTTTACACAATGTTCCTGACGTAATACTGGAATAAGACCCGTTTACACAATGTTCCTAACGGAATACTGGAATAAGACCTGTTTACACAATGTTCCTGACGGAATAGTGCACATAATACATTTACATAATGCTCCTGATGGCATAGTCTAATCTGACCTGTTTATACAATGTTCCTGACGGCATAGTGTAATCTGACCTGTTTGCACAATGTTTCTGTTTGCATAGTATAATCTGACCTGCTTATATAATGTTCCTGACTGCATAGTGGATTGAGATCTGTTTACATAATGCTCCTGATTGCATAGTGAAATGACACCTATTTGTAAAATGTTACTGGGAGCAAAGTGTAATCACCCTAGTTATGCATAGTTCGTCCTGTTTCTGACTACAGGGTGGGCTAGAAAAATGATACTTAATCATGATAAACAATTGAAAATAAAGCAGTAAAGGAAAATTTCAAATCGCAAAGCTTACAACTCTAAAGACGATTAAAATAATGTAATTTATTCAAAAACAATTCCTCTATCATGCTGACACACACTGAAGACATGTAAAATGTCATCATTCACATTTTAACAGAGAAAAATATACCAGACATGAAATGAGAGATAAAAATACCTTAAAATTAATTAGAAACTATTATAGACGCGTATGATTCTTTTTAAAATAAAACACTTTCTACTGCCCTTACTGCAATGGAAATATTGTTTTATTTCAAAAAGAATCATACGTGTATATAATAGTTTCGAAATTTCATAAGAGATGGAGCGCTAATGCACCTTAGTATTAATGTTGATTGATGGGGCTACATAGTCTATATAAACAACTGAAAACCATTCAATCACGAAGTAACAATTTCATTGCATAAATTCGTCAATAAGTCTAGGTACACATGACAAAGTGTAATGACAAATGTCTTCTATAATGCTCATCAATGAAAATGGGCGTCATTATTTTTCACGTATAGATCATTTTTAGCATGTGTCATTATTTTTTTAGATGATATTATGAAAATATTGAAAATTTCAAATGCATCATATTTTCTGGTCCAACCTGTAGAAAAAGGCTTTTTTGGCAACACAGAGAAATAAAGATCCTGTTCCTGAATGCAGAGTAGAATTTTAGGCATTTTTCCATAGTGGATGTGAAGCTTGTTATTGGCTAAATAGTGGCATTTGAACGTTTTTTTTTTATTGAAACAGTTGAATCTGGTTCTTGATGGAATAATGGACTTCAAAACATTTCTTGTGTAAATAGTTGATAAATATATTTTAATCTTAAATTCAGAGATTGAAGTTCAATCCTTTTGATTAACCCCTTGAAGTACACCACGATATTGGGAGCCCCCAAAGACTGCACTATCGATGTTCATTTCCATATCACCTCTTGTAAAGCTCAACTCAAAGAAAATGATGAGGGCAACATCAAACAAAACATTGTAATCTTAAATCCTTTATGTATAATACGCTATATATTTCCATTTTTTTCAAATATATATAATTCTTTCAGAATGAAGTTATGCAAAATATATCTTTTATATCTCGCAACAATTTTAGAACTTATCCATTCAATATATGATAAGCAAGTTTTTGGAATTATTAATATAACCCATTTTTGCAACAGTTTTCGAATATATTTTCATGACATAACGTTTTGTGGCTGGTTAGTTAGTAAAGCTATCTACCATGTTAACATTCTATAAATTAATATGATTTGACACTTTTTGCATATCATAACTATCATATCAAATCACAACTTTATATTTATTTTATTTTCAAATTTAATAACTATTTTAAAAAATCAAAATTTTCATCATTTTTAAAAATATTTCTATCGATTATAGGAATGAAAATTTTTGAATATGAAAATTGAGATTGAATATAATTATAGAACACCCAAAATATAAAATTTAACTATAATTTATTTTAAATGAGATTTTTTATATATAATATACACACCTTTTAAATTTTAAAGGGAAAAGGGATATATAGGGATATAAAGGGGTTTGGGAATTTTGATTAATGCGTGTATCAATAGGAAATCATAATTAATATATCTGAAATTTTAATATATATCCATTGTTAAAATATTGATAGCAAAAATCATTTCTGATTAATTCTCTCTCAATTAAACTTTTCCCTTGAATTATGACTTTGCCATAGAGATTAAATTCCTTTTCATCAATATTATTATTATTCATTTAGTTAACCCTAATTCCTATAACTGCATAATGTCGCCAACTACTCAGAATTTGATTAATAATTTCAAAAAGTCTTTACAAAATAATTTTTTTTATAACAATAATTAAGGAGATGAAATATAGATCAATATAGACAATTTCGAATTTTGAAAAATATATCACAACGCTTAATTGACGAGTGCAGAGCTTTAATAAAAATTCTAGAAACAAATATATTGCGCCTTCAGTTATCCTCTAGAGAGAGAGAGAGAGAGAGAGAGAGAAGAAGAGAGAACGCTTCACGATTTTGCGTGTCATCCTTGCGCAGGGGCCATGCTAATCTTCTCTGTATCGTTCCAATTTTAGTATATGTACCGCCGAACAAGCGTGTGCGTTAAACAAGCGAGAAGAAGAGAGAGAGAGAGAGGTTCCTCCAAAGAGTTTATTTCAATTTTTTTAAAATTCATCATTAAAATTAAATCACAAATAAATAAACATTATTATTTATAATATATTTAATAGAATGGGAAATTTCAGAAAGCGCTTCAAACACAGCTTGGTAGAATTTAGATCCAAAAGTTGTCCAAAAAACTGCAAAACTCAGAATGAATCGCTTAATTCATCTCCGTTTTGGAATATGTGTGTGTAACTAAGGGTTTCTAAGGCAAGCAATAATAACCTATATAACGTTCACTCTTTAAAAGCAATTATCAATATTAACATTTTTCTAATAAAATTGAAAGTATGAATGTTTATTGTATTTGAAGAAAATGTGTTTTAATTTTGAATTACTATCAAATTATCTATTTATTATTTATTGGAAAAAATTGATCTAAAGTTTTATATATGAAAAAAAAAATTACCAACTTTTTTTCTCTCTCTCTCTCTTTTGATCGTTGAATAATATTTTAATTAGAAAATTGACCCAAATGTTTTTATTTTTATTTTAACATGTGTTGTTTACATTTAAGTGTCCTACATTATTTAAAAATCATATAAGAGAGATTCCTTTTTAACTCATGCTTTCTCGGCTTAAATATTTTTACAAAATGATAATAAATAAAAGAGATATGCCGCTAGTGGTTATTTTGGGAACTACTGGTACAGGCAAGTCAA
Source organism: Cordylochernes scorpioides (assembly GCA_030710605.1). NCBI lineage: Eukaryota > Metazoa > Arthropoda > Arachnida > Pseudoscorpiones > Chernetidae > Cordylochernes > Cordylochernes scorpioides. The sequence continues at coordinate 6,575,897 of CP092869.1, forward strand.
AGCTTGCAATAGAATTAGCACAAAGATTTAAAGGCGAAATTATTAGCGCTGATTCAATGCAGGTAAAAATATATTTAAAATATTTCAATGTTATTATATTTTTAACATAAACATAATTCTATCTTCTTTACTTTGATTTAATGAAATGCCAAAAAAGAATGAATCTTTATGATGTGATCACAAAAATTTCTGTACATTCCTTTCATGAACAAAATAGCTCATGTACATCATTATAGGATCATCTTACATGAAAGTAGCAAGGTTATAACAACATAGTTCCAAGTTTTAAGTGTCATTATTTTAACCATGTATATATTAATATAAGATCATGGTCCCAAGTGATTTTGTAGTGTGGTTTTATATTTGATTGTACAGTAGAACCTCCATGAGAGGACACTCTCGCTAGAGGACACCTCATAGGTAAAATAAGCATTTTTACTATTTAGTGACTCTCCGGTAAGAGGACACCTCTCCCTAAAGGACACTTTGGTTCTGCAATTAGATGTTGTCTTTTACAGGGAGTTTCTACTGTAATGTCCAAAAGCTAGAGATCTGAAATAAGTTTTTAAAAAAGAAACCCTGGAAGCTTGATAATTTCACCTTAATATTGTAATAAGGAATAATTTTATTGAAAGGGAAATACGTAATTTGGTTTATCCAACATTCAATTTTCATACTTACCCCCTGCTGCATATGACTGGTACAGAGCAGGAGGGACAATTCTGTCCTCCCAAGAGAACAACAGTCTTTGATTTCCAGACTTAAGTCTGGTCATCTACGGACAATGACTTTCCAGAACTGGTACAGAGCAAGAGGGACAAGCACCGGTTCTGTCCTCCCAAGAGAACAACAGTCTTTGCTTTCCAGACTTAAGTCTGATCATCTACAGACAATGACTTGCCAGAATGGTTGCAATGTTTACCCACTATGTACTAAGTGTCAACCTGCAACCACATTATTGACTGTATTGACTCATTCATTGATGAGTTCTACTCTTCTTCGACAGATGGTGATGGTGTCTTGTCCATGGAGCATTTCAGGGTCCTCGTAGCATATTTCTCACTGGTTTCCTGGACTGAAAGCCCCTGCGTGTCGGCTTCCTCGGACGCAGTAGCATGGATAATCAATTTCTGATTTTGCTGCTCCATGAAATGAAGGGTGCCATTGCCTCGTTAGTCAGCCACATTTCAGAGTTCCCTGTTCACGGTCACCATAGCGGCTCGGGGCTCACGACACCTTACTTCACCCTACAGGGCAGTTCCTTACTTGTGCTGCTTCTTCCCACGTAGAGGAGGGGTTGGACTTCTGGGCAGGCCTAATATGATTAAGTAGAGATAAGAAAGAAGAAGATATTTACCCCCCAAATATACAACTTCATAAATTCAACCTTTGTATCAGGGAATCATTTATACAATTAAACTAGACCAGGGGTCGGGAAACTGCGGCTAGCGAGCCACATGCGGCTCTATGAATGTGAAGCTCTTTATATAGTTCCATATGTAAATATTATTTATGTGAGTACTATTTATTGTTGACAAGAAAAATATTTTGTGGCTCTTGAAGAACTTTGAAATTTTGTAAATTATAATTTTTGACTCTTCCAACTCAAAAGGATGCCGACCTCTGAAATATACTATAGGAATGATAAGACACAATTTGGATTATGGATTATAAACACAATAAGACCAAATCCAAATAAATAGTGTATGATGTTTCAATAACAGCATTGTTACCATTTTTACTGGACACGGTAACTTTAGATCATATTTGTACAAAGTCAGAAAGACGGATTCGCCTAAATGCTCATGTGGTGCAGAAGAAGAAAATCCTGTACATATTTTAACGGACTGTCGACTTGTAGAGGACTTGAGAGTCAAAAATCAAATAAATATAAATTGTCTAAATCAAATAGTTAATAATAGATATATGTATATAAATTTTAATAGATTTTGTAGAATGTTTTTTAGTAATAGATAGCCTGGGCTGTAATATAGTTATATGCTGTAAATAGCTCTAAATTTCTGTTCTTATGTGATGTTCACTAATATTCATTATAGGGTAATTAAATCGTTAACTAACTGACAAATATGTTAATAATTTCTATTATAATAACTAATTTCATATTAATAATTACTGTAAATAAGCTCCCAAACTTGTGTATGCATGCAAATATCCAAAACGGATATCGCGTGCTTTGTAAATGATAATAAATAATAAATAAATTGTTACCATCTTCAGGCAAAAGTGCTGAATGAGACAATAATGAGAAATGAGAAAATACCATTTCTCATTCAGCACTTTTGTCTGAAGATGGTAACAAAGCTGTTACCAAAATGTCACACATTATTTATTTATTTGGATTTGGTCTTTTTACCTTGTGTTTATACTATAGGGAAGAACATTCCTGCTCAGAAAACTTAAATAAGATGATAATCCTAGTGGTCCACAGGCTGCACTGTAAGCAGCTCCAGACAGACCTAAACCTTCTACAACACCTCACATCTCTGGTCTGAGCTAAACACCATCTTTAGCTGATGCCAAAACATTTCAGTTCAGATCTTGCTTGTACAGTAGAACCTCCCTGTAAAGGACACCTAATTGCAGAACCAAAGTGTTCTTTAGGGAGAGGTATCTTCTTACTGGAGAGTTGCTAAATAGTAAAAATGATAATTTTGCGAATGAAACTGTCCTTTGAAGAAAGGACAACACCTAATTTCAGAGCCAAAGTGTCCTTTAGGGAGAGATATCTTCTTACCGGAGAGTTTCTAAATAGTAAAAATGATAATTTTGCAAAT
>CP092869.1:6578791-6588865 GCA_030710605.1 Cordylochernes scorpioides
TGTTCCTTCGTGATATCGATGTTCTCTGAATCCTGAATTAACTTTTATTTTAGAGATAAAAACTCTTTTTTTTTTTTTGCTTATCCCTAGTACACGTGGTACAGGCCATGATAATCATGGTGGGTAGTTAGCGACTGCTTTTACTGTAAGTACACCACATGTATACAAATGTGAAAAGCAGTTCGACTTTGCACTTACAAATGTGCCAGAGCCCCGCTTGCACTCGCTGGTGGGGTTGGACTTTTGCAAGAATCGGGGGCCATTGGAGCATTTTTTTTTTTTTTTTAACAGAAAAAAGTGTCCAATGAGGGAATCGAACCCGGGTCGTAGTGGTCGAAAACCAAACGGTTTAACCAGCCTTCCACCGACCCCCGATAAAAACTCTAACTATAATTAATAAGCTTTCTAGAATAAATGATTACATTTTTAATATGATGGTGGTGGTGCTTATCTCCATGGTTAAACCAATTCCTAAAGTCCACTCCTCTCCAATTTTGGGATGGTAGTTATAGGCCTGGAAAATAGATCCTCTATTGTCAGTTCTGAGCATGGCAAGATATGCTCCAGAGAAGCTTTTTTATTATAAATATTAAATTAAATAATATTAAAAACGCAGCTTTTCGAATATCAACTTAATTCAATTTCGTGTCAATATATTACAATGTGATGCTTTAGCGCGCCATCTGTTATCAAAATTCGAAACTATTATAGACGTGTATGATTCATTTTAAAAATAAACAATTTCTACTGTCCTTACTAGAAAGAGGGAATCATATATCGCCGCAACTCTTTCTATTAACGCGATTAAGGAAGCTTTCGGGCAAGCCCTTCTTCAGCTAATTATAGTGTACAAACAAGGAGAGATTATATATCGTTTTTAATATAAAATAAAATAAAATAAAATTACCACGCCCCTATAGATTGAAACGAGGGCGATAGGGGCGTGGTAATTTTCTTTTCTTTTCTTTTATTTTATATTAAAAACGATATATAATCTCTCCTTGTTTGTACACTATAATTAGCTGAAGAAGGGCTTGCCCGAAAGCTTCCTTAATCGCGTTAATAAAAAGAGTTGCGGCGATATATGATTCCCTCTTTCTAATTTGTCGAAATCCGCAAACCGTTTACCATGAATACTGTCCTTACTGTATGTAATTCTTCTGTCCTCAAAGCTTATGTCCATAGTTAATCTAAAAATACCCATTCCAAGAGTCTAGCATCAGTATCACTATAAAAGGAAGATCGAAAAATGTAATATAACAGCGGTATGGTAGATTAAACTGGCGAAACCGCTGGGAGGGGTCACCACTGATGAGCCATGCCCTCCCTTTAATTTTTCCATTGCAGTAAGGGCAGTAGAAATTGTTTATTTTTAAAAAGAATCGTACGCGTCTATAATAGTTTCGAATTTTAATATTACAATGCAATAATAGATTGACCTGCGGGGTTTTACTCGCGACACAACATCTTCACCGTTGTGGTTGATTGTCAAATAGAGTTGAATTCTATACAGCTTGAAGATAAACATGGCTAAAGGGGATAGAAACATGTTCAACATATAACTTGGAAACACTTTACGTTGAAAATGGTAGATGGTATAAGAAAAGGTTCACAGATTCTGAATCAGAATAGCGAAAAAATCCTATAAAAATTGTTATTTTTCCGACAACAAACAATTTTTGTTGTTGTCCAATGTATCAAGCCCTTTGGAATAACTAGACATTAAAAAATTACGGATGTCCATAGCTTTGTAATGAACAGAGGAAGACAGATTTTACTGCGTATCTTGATTATTTCTCCAGATAATTAATTGGATGTCCAATTATAATTAGATATGAAAGAGATGAGGTTAGAGATTCACCTTAACATTGCCCCCACCAGGTCTGTGGTCAGCGTTGTCCAGCGATCCAATCTTGGACTTTGCTCGCTCTTTGAAGGAGAGTTTCTGCGAAAAAATCTTTTTCCTGGGCTCGGAAGAGGTGGAGGAGGCATAGGATCCTGAGGATTGGTCCCCAGCCTTGTCGGAACTCCCAGCCTGCATCTACCGGTCTACCTGGTTACTTGTGTTCCTAACGGCATAATGGAATCTGAACTGTTTACATTAGGTACCACACAGAATAGTGGAATGAGACCTGTTTATACAATGTTCTTGACGGAATACTGGAATAAGACCTGTTTACACAATGTTCCTGACGGTATAGTGGATTCGGACCTGTTTTTACAAAGTTCCTGACGAAATAGTGAAATGAGACCTGTTTACACAATGTTCCTTATCGTATAGCGGAATCTGACCTGTTTATACAATGTTCCTGACGGAATACTGGAATGAGACCTGTTTACACAATGTTCCTGACGGAATACTGGAATGAGATCTGTTTACACAATGTTCCTGACGGAATACTGGAATAAGACCTGTTAAGACAATGTTCCTGAAGGAATACTGGAATAAAATCTGTTTACACAATGTTCCTGACGGAATACTGAAATCTGACCTGTTTACACTATGTTCCTGAAAGAATACTGAAATAAGACCTGTTTACACAATGTTCCTGACGGAATACTGGAATAAAATCTGTTTACACAATGTTCCTGACGGAATACTGAAATCTGACCTGTTTACACTATGTTCCTGAAAGAATACTGAAATAAGACCTGTTTACACAATGTTCCTGAAAGAATACTGAAATAAGACCTGTTTACACAACGTTCCTGATGGAATACTGGAATGAGACCTGTTTACACAATGTTCCTGACGGAATACTGGAATGAGACCTGTTTACACAATGTTCCTGACGGAATACAGGAATGAGACCTGTTTACACAATGTTCCTGACGTAATACTGGAATAAGACCCGTTTACACAATGTTCCTAACGGAATACTGGAATAAGACCTGTTTACACATTGTTCCTGACGGAATACTGGAATGAGACCTGTTTACACAATGTTCCTGACGTAATACTGGAATAAGACCCGTTTACACAATGTTCCTAACGGAATACTGGAATAAGACCTGTTTACACATTGTTCCTGACGGAATACTGGAATGAGACCTGTTTACACAATGTTCCTGAAGGAATACTGCAATAAGACCCGTTTACACAATGTTCCTGACGGAATACTGGAATGAGACCCGTTTACACAATGTTCCTGACGGATTACTGGAATGAGATCTGTTAACACATTGTTCCTGATGGCATAGTGGAATGAGACCTGTTTACACAATGTTCCTGACGGAATAGTGCACATAATACATTTACATAATGCTCCTGATGGCATAGTCTAATCTGACCTGTTTATACAATGTTCCTGACGGCATAGTGTAATCTGACCTGTTTGCACAATGTTTCTGTTTGCATAGTATAATCTGACCTGCTTATATAATGTTCCTGACTGCATAGTGGATTGAGATCTGTTTACATAATGCTCCTGATTGCATAGTGAAATGACACCTATTTGTAAAATGTTACTGGGAGCAAAGTGTAATCACCCTAGTTATGCATAGTTCGTCCTGTTTCTGACTACAGGGTGGGCTAGAAAAATGATACTTAATCATGATAAACAATTGAAAATAAAGCAGTAAAGGAAAATTTCAAATCGCAAAGCTTACAACTCTAAATACGATTAAAATAATGTAATTTATTCAAAAACAATTCCTCTATCATGCTGACACACACTGAAGACATGTAAAATGTCATCATTCACATTTTAACAGAGAAAAATATACCAGACATGAAATGAGAGATAAAAATACCTTAAAATTAATTAGAAACTTATAGACGCGTATGATTCTTTTTAAAATAAAACACTTTCTACTGCCCTTACTGCAATGGAAATATTGTTTTATTTCAAAAAGAATCATACGTGTATATAATAGTTTCGAAATTTCATAAGAGATGGAGCGCTAATGCACCTTAGTATTAATGTTGATTGATGGGGCTACATGGTCTATATAAACAACTGAAAACCATTCAATCACGAAGTAACAATTTCATTGCATAAATTCGTCAATAAGTCTAGGTACACATGACAAAGTGTAATGACAAATGTCTTCTATAATGCTCATCAATGAAAATGGGCGTCATTATTTTTCACGTATAGATCATTTTTAGCATGTGTCATTATTTTTTTAGAAGATATTATGAAAATATTGAAAATTTCAAATGCATCATATTTTCTGGTCCAACCTGTAGAAAAAGGCTTTTTTGGCAACACAGAGAAATGAAGATCCTGTTCCTGAATGCAGAGTAGAATTTTAGGCATTTTTCCATAGTGGATGTGAAGCTTGTTATTGGCTAAATAGTGGCATTTGAACGTTTTTTTTTATTGAAACAGTTGAATCTGGTTCTTGATGGAATAATGGACTTCAAAACATTTCTTGTGTAAATAGTTGATAAATATATTTTAATCTTAAATTCAGAGATTGAAGTTCAATCCTTTTGACTAACCCCTTGAAGTACACCACGATATTGGGAGCCCCCAAAGACTGCACTATCGATGTTCATTTCCATATCACCTCTTGTAAAGCTCAACTCAAAGAAAATGATGAGGGCAACATCAAACAAAACATTGTAATCTTAAATCCATTATGTATAATACGCTATATATTTCCATTTTTTTCAAATATATATAATTCTTTCAGAATGAAGTTATGCAAAATATATCTTTTATATCTCGCAACAATTTTAGAACTTATCCATTCAATATATGATAAGCAAGTTTTTGGAATTATTAATATAACCCATTTTTTGCAACAGTTTTCGAATATATTTTCATGACATAACGTTTTGTGGCTGGTTAGTTAGTAAAGCTATCTACCATGTTAACATTCTATAAATTAATATGATTTGACACTTTTTGCATATCATAACTATCATATCAAATCACAACTTTATATTTATTTTCTTTTCAAATTTAATAACTATTTTAAAAAATCAAAATTTTCATCATTTTTAAAAATATTTCTATCGATTATAGGAATGAAAATTTTTGAATATGAAAATTGAGATTGAATATAATTATAGAACACCCAAAATATAAAATTTAACTATAATTTATTTTAAATGAGATTTTTTATATATAATATACACACCTTTTAAATTTTAAAGGGAAAAGGGATATATAGGGATATAAAGGGGTTTGGGAATTTTGATTAATGCGTGTATCAATAGGAAATCATAATTAATATATCTGAAATTTTAATATATATCCATTGTTAAAATATTGATAGCAAAAATCATTTCTGATTAATTCTCTCTCAATTAAACTTTTCCCTTGAATTATGACTTTGCCATAGAGATTAAATTCCTTTTCATCAATATTATTATTATTCATTTAGTTAACCCTAATTCCTATAACTGCATAATGTCGCCAACTACTCAGAATTTGATTAATAATTTCAAAAAGTCTTTACAAAATCATTTTTTTTATAACAATAATTAAGGAGATGAAATATAGATCAATATAGGCAATTTCGAATTTTGAAAAATATATCACAACGCTTAATTGACGAGTGCAGAGCTTTAATAAAAATTCTAGAAACAAATATATTGCGCCTTCAGTTATCCTCTAGAGAGAGAGAGAGAGAGAGAGAGAGAGAGAAGAGAGAGAGAGAGAGGTTCCTCCAAAGAGTTTATTTCAATTTTTTTAAAATTCATCATTAAAATTAAATCACAAATAAATAAACATTATTATTTATAATATATTTAATAGAATGGGAAATTTCAGAAAGCGCTTCAAACACAGCTTGGTAGAATTTAGATCCAAAAGTTGTCCAAAAAACTGCAAAACTCAGAATGAATCGCTTAATTTATCTCCGTTTTGGATATGTGTGTGTAACTAAGGGTTTCTAAGGCAAGCAATAATAACCTATATAACGTTCACTCTTTAAAAGCAATTATCAATAATAACATTTTTCTAATAAAATTGAAAGTATGAATGTTTATTGTATTTGAAGAAAATGCGTTTTAATTTTGAATTACTATCAAATTATCTATTTATTATTTATTGGAAAAAATTGATCTAAAGTTTTATATATGAAAAAAAAAAAAATTACCAACTTTTTTTTTCTCTCTATCTCTCTCTCTCTTTTGATCGTTGAATAATATTTTAATTAGAAAATTGACCCAAATGTTTTTATTTTTATTTTAACATGTGTTGTTTACATTTAAGTGTCCTACATTATTTAAAAATCATATAAGAGAGATTCCTTTTTAACTCATGCTTTCTCGGCTTAAATATTTTTACAAAATGATAATAAATAAAAGAGATATGCCGCTAGTGGTTATTTTGGGAACTACTGGTACAGGCAAGTCAAAGCTTGCAATAGAATTAGCACAAAGATTTAAAGGCGAAATTATTAGCGCTGATTCAATGCAGGTAAAAATATATTTAAAATATTTCAATGTTATTATATTTTTAACATAAACATAATTCTATTTTCTTTACTTTGATTTAATGAAATGCCAAAAAAGAATGAATCTTTATGATGTGATCACAAAAATTTCTGTACATTCCTTTCATGAACAAAATAGCTCATGTACATCATTATAGGATCATCTTACATGAAAGTAGCAAGGTTATAACAACATAGTTCCAAGTTTTAAGTGTCATTATTTTAACCATGTATATATTAACATAAGATCATGGTCCCAAGTGATTTTGTAGTGTGGTTTTATATTTGATTGTACAGTAGAACCTCCATGAGAGGACACTCTCGCTAGAGGACACCTCATAGGTAAAATAAGCATTTTTACTATTTAGTGACTCTCCGGTAAGAGGACACCTCTCCCTAAAGGACACTTTGGTTCTGCAATTAGATGTTGTCTTTTACAGGGAGTTTCTACTGTAATGTCCAAAAGCTAGAGATCTGAAATAAGTTTTTAAAAAAGAAACCTATATCCCTGGAAGCTTGATAATTTCACCTTAATATTGTAATAAGGAATAATTTTATTGAAAGGGAAATATATTTCATTGAACAAAAAATGTAAAAAACCCCAATTGTTTCAAAGAGCTTCAAAAACAGCAACTTGAATCACTTCATCAATATTTACATTAATAATGAACAATTGGATGGAGAAAATGAAGAAATATAAATTATTTTGTTGGACAATGTCAGTACATGCACTATAATTTGGTTTATCCAACATTCAATTTTCATATTTACCCCCTGCTGCATATGACTGGTACAGAGCAGGAGGGACAATTCTGTCCTCCCAAGAGAACAACAGTCTTTGATTTCCAGACTTAAGTCTGGTCATCTACGGACAATGACTTTCCAGAACTGGTACAGAGCAAGCAGGGACAAACACAGGTTCTGTCCTCCCAAGAGAACAACAGTCTTTGATTTCCAGACTTAAGTCTGGTCATCTACGGACAATGACTTTCCAGAACTGGTACAGAGCAAGAGGGACAAACACCGGTTCTGTCCTCCCAAGAGAACAACAGTCTTTGATTTCCAGACTTAAGTCTGGTCATCTACGGACAATGACTTTCCAGAACTGGTACAGAGCAAGCAGGGACAAACACAGGTTCTGTCCTCCCAAGAGAACAACAATCTTTGATTTCCAATCTAAAGTCTGGTCATCTAGGGACAATGACTTTCCAGAACTGGTACAGAGCAAGCAGGGACAAACACCAGTTATGTCCTCCCAAGAGAACAACAGTCATTGATTTCCAGACTTAAGTCTGGTCATCTACGGACAATGACTTTCCAGAACTGGTACAGAGCAAGAGGGACAAACACCGGTTCTGTCCTCCCAAGAGAACAATAGTCTTTGATTTCCAGACTTAAGTCTGGTCATCTACGGACAATGACTTTCCAGAACTGGTACAGAGCAAGCAGGGACAAACACAGGTTCTGTCCTCCCAAGAGAACAACAGTCTTTGATTTCCAGACTTAAGTCTGGTCATCTACGGACAATGACTTTCCAGAACTGGTACAGAGCAAGAGGGACAAACACCAGTTATGTCCTCCCAAGAGAACAACAGTCTTTGATTTCCAGACTTAAGTCTTGTGATCTACGGACAATGACTTTCCAGAACTGGTACAGAGCAAGAGGGACAAACACCGGTTCTGTCCTCCCAAGAGAACAACAATCTTTGATTTCCAATCTAAAGTCTGGTCATCTAGGGACAATGACTTTCCAGAACTGGTACAGAGCAAGCAGGGACAAACACCAGTTATGTCCTCCCAAGAGAACAACAGTCATTGATTTCCAGACTTAAGTCTGGTCATCTATGGACAATGACTTTCCAGAATGGTTGCAAGGTTTTCCCCACTATGTACTAAGTGTCAACCTGCAACCCCAAAACACATTATTGACTGTATTGACTCATCTATTGATGAGCTCTACTCTTCTTCGACAGATGGTGTCTTGTCCATGGAGCATTTCAGGGTCCTCGTAGCATATTTCTCACTGGTTTCCTGGACTGAAAGCCCCTGCGTGTCGGCTTCCTCGGACGCAGTAGCATGGATAATCAATTTCTGATTTTGCTGCTCCATGAAATGAAGGGTGCCATTGCCCCGTTAGTCAGCCACATTTCAGAGTTCCCTGTTCACGGTTACCATAGCGGCTCGGGGCTCACGACACCTTACTTCACCCTACAGGGCAGTTCCTTACTTGTGCTGCTTCTCCCCACGTAGAGGAGGGGTTGGACTTCTGGGCAGGCCTAATATGATTAAGTAGAGATAAGAAAGAAGAAGATATTTACCCCCCAAATATACAACTTCATAAATTCAACCTTTGGATCAGGGAATCATTTATACAATTAAATTAGACCAGGGGTCGGGAAACTGCGGCTAGCGAGTCACAAGCGGCTCTTTGGATGTGAAGCTCTTTATATAGTTCCATATGTAAATATTATTTATGTGAGTACTGTTTATTGTTGGCAAGAAAGCATTTTGTGGCTCTTTTAAACTCTGACATTTTGTAAATTGTAATTTTTGACCCTTCCTACTCAAAAAGTTGCCGACCCCTGAACTATACTATAGGAATGATAAGGCACAATTTGGATGATAGATTATAAACACAAGGTAATAAGACCAACTCTAAATAGTTTGTGATGTTTCAATAACAGCGTTGTTACCATCTTCAGGCAAAAGTGCTGAATGAGAAAATAATGAGAAATGAGAAAATACCATTTCTCATTCAGCACTTTTGTTGTGAAGATGGTAACAAAGCTGTTACCAAAATGTCACACATTATTTATTTATTTGGATTTGATCTTTTTACCTTGTGTTTATACTATAGGAAAGACCATTCCTGCTCAGAAAACTTAAATAAGATGATAATCATAGTGGTCCACAGGCTGCACTGTAAGCAGCTACAGACAGACCTAAACCTTCTACAACACCTCACATCTCTGGTCTGAGCTAAACACCATCTTTAGCTGATGCCAAAACATTTCAGTTCAGATCTTGCATGTACAGTAGAACCTCCCTGTAAAGGACACCTAGTTGCAGAGCCAAAGTGTTCTTTAGGGAGAGGTATCTTCTTAACAGAGAGCTGCTAAATAGTAAAAATGATAATTTTGCAAATGAAAATTGTCCTTTGAAGAAAGGACAACACCTAGTTTCAGAGCCAAAGTGTTCTTTAGGGAGAGGTATCTTCTTAACAGAGAGCTGCTAAATAGTAAAAATGATAATTTTGCAAATGAAAATTGTCCTTTGAAGAAAGGACAACACCTAGTTTCAGAGCCAAAGTGTCCTTTAGGGAGAGGTATCTTCTTACTGGAGAGTTACTATATAGTAAAAATGGTAATTTTACAAATGAAAACTGACCTTTATAGAGAAGTGTCATCTAGTGTGAGTGTTCTCTCATGGAGTATATTCTACTGTAAAAAGCAAAAATCGTTGAGTCTCATCACAATAACATCACATGGGACCAAGATTTTAGGTTGTTAAATCCACAGTTAAAATAATTGGGACTTGAAAATTGTGCCATAGAAATATCATGATATTATAACCATATTTAAAGTGCTATGTCCCCCTAGGGACACTTGCGCTGTCATACATGTATGCCTTTACATTTGTCTATAGATATTTATACAGTTAAACCTCTCTATAGCGCCCCCT
>CP092869.1:6591865-6606789 GCA_030710605.1 Cordylochernes scorpioides
ATCCAAATAAATTTAGTATGTGATGTTTCAGTAACAGCGTTGTTACCGATTCATCAAACACTATTTATTTTGGTCTTATTACCTTTTGTTTATAATCTATAATCCAAATTTTGCTTTATCAATTTTGTTTATTGATAAAGCACAATTTCCAAGTTCCAAATCACTTTATTAGGTGCCGCTCAACAAGAGCAACCTAGATCATCATATTTGCTGTTTCAGTTTGGTTCCAAAATCACTTTATTAGGTACCGTTCAACAAGACCAACCTAGTTTATGATAAACGCAACAATGAATAATATATGAAGGTTATTCTCATATTAAACGAAATGTTAGCGCGGGATTCAATCCCGGTTCATGGCTGTCGGGAATCGAGGGTGTTACCTACTTGTCCACTGACTTCTATAGAGCACAATTTGGGGGTCGGTGGAAGGATGGTCTAAACCGTTGGTTTTCAACCGCTACGACCCGGGTTCGATTCTCGCATTGGGCACTTTTTTCTGATGAAAAAAAAAAGAAATGCTCCAATGGCCCCCGATTCTTGCAAAAGTCCAACCCCACCAGGGAGTGCAAGTAACCAAACGGGGCATATTTGTAAGTGCAAAGTCGAACTGCTTTTCACATGTGTAGACATGTGGTGCACTTACAGTAAAAACAGTCGCCAACTTCTACCCACCATGATTATCATGGCCTGTACCACGTGTACTAGGGATAAGCAAAGAAGAAGACCAAATCCAAATATATAAATTCACTATGTGATGTTTTGGTAACAGCGTTGTTATCGATTCATCAAACACTATTTATTTTTATTAGGTCTTATTACCTTGTGTTTATAATCTATAATCCAAATTGTGTTTTATCAATAAACAAAATTATCGATTAGCGTGCCATCTGTTATCAAAATTCGAAACTATTATAGACGCGTAAGATTCTTTTTAAAAATAAAACAATTTCTACTGTCCTTACTGCAATGGAAAAATTAAAGGGAGGGCCTGGCTCATCAGTGGTGAAACCTCCCAGCGGTTTCGCCAGTTTAATCTACCATACTGCTGTTATATTGCATTTTTGTAACTTCCTTTTATAGTGATACTGTTGCTACACTTTTTGTATCACTAAAAAAGGAAGTTTGAAAAATGCAATATAACAGCGGTATGGTAGATTAAACTGGCGAAACCGCTTGGAGGGTTCACCACTGATGAGCCAGGCCATCCCATTAATTTTTCCATTACAGTAAGGACAGTAGAAATTGTTTAATTTTAAAAAGAATCTTACGCGTCTATGATAGTTTTGAAAATTATAGATACAAGAAAATAAGATCTAATCCATGGATTTTGTTGATTCAAATTTATCCATCTTTTTTTTCTTTCAAGGAACCTCTACAATCTACAACTGGCTGATGCAGGTTTACAAAGGCCTGGACATCATCACCAACAAAGTGACTCCAACAGAGAGGTCCTTGGTGCCCCACCACATGCTCGACTTTGTGGACCCCCTGTCAGAGTTCACAGTCTCAGACTTCCAAGCCCAGGCCTTGCCCAAGGTGAGTTGAACTTCCTGTGAAGCCATCTTTTACCAGTGGTTACTCAGGGAGTAGATTTGAAATCAGATAGGTTACTCATGATGGGTTTTACTTCAATGACTGTACGAAAAAATGACATTTTATTGTAACACAATCTCCAGGATTGGATCTCTGAAGAAGATTAGAATTTAAAAAAAAAAACGAATTATCTTCTTCTTCCTTATCTCCACTCAATCATATTAGGGTCTGGGTGAAGTAGAATGCATCTGCCTTTGTCATTAAGACTGGGAGCACTACTCAGTAGCAGGCCGACTTAGCTCCAAAAGAAATGGCCACCTCTGACATGAGGAACAGGCGCCATGTGCAGCCGCTCCTAACATGGAGTACAAATGCTGCTCATCCTGTATCCCTGGATTAGGAGCCCTTACAGGTAACTATCAGCCGGGCCAGCTGAACCCAGGTTTTTAGTGAGCTTGTTACTGCTCCTCCCTCCTCCTTTTTCATCCGGGCTTGGGACCGGCAAAGGCGGAGTTATGAATTATCTAAATGTGATAAACATGTATAGGATATATGAATCAAATTCTTAAAGGAATGATGAGACACAATTTAGGATTATAGTTTATGAACACAAGGTAATAAGACCAAATCTAAATAGTGTGTGGTTATTCGGTAAAAGCATAAGTACTGAATGAGAAATTATACCACAGTAAATGTTTACACACTTGATAACAGTAACTATTTGAAACATGCTGTGGTGTAATTTCTCATTCAGTACTTTTGTCTGAAGATGGTAACAATACTGTTACCGAAATGTCACACACTATTTATTTATTTAGATTTGGTCTTATTACCTTGTTTTTCTTAGGGAAATGTTTTATTCAGGAGAGATAAAGATGCATATACTAGACCAATCAATACAGTAGAACCTCCCTGTAAAGGACACTTAATTGTAGTGTCAAAGTGTCTTTTTACTGGAGAGTTTTAAAATAGTAAAAATTGTAATTTTGCAAATAAAAACTGACCTTTGTAGAGAGGTGTCCTCTAGTGATAGTGTCCTCTCATGGAGGTTCTACTGTATCTTGTTTAGGATTAGGAACAGGAAGGCCAACACTGACTGCCACCTCCTAGACTGTCCCCTATATAACCAACCAACAGCAGCATCATGGAGACCCACTGGATAGATAGAGCATACATTTTACAAGATAGGAGAGAGAGAGATGGCCTTTCTTTTTAAAACATTGACCAGTTTATCTTCAGAATTAAGCTAGAGAACCCATATAGTTTAAGAAATGGAAGCATTATAAAGCATGAATACAATATTTAGCATAAATTTTCCACTAACTCCTCCTTTGTTTGTATGATAGTTTAGACAAAGAAGTCCTATTTTATTTATTTATTATTATTATTTTTTTGCTTATCCCTAGTACATGTGGTACAGGCCATGATAAGATAACCATGGTGGGTAGTTAGCGACTGCTTTTTACTGTATGTACACCACATGTCTACACATTTGAAAAGCAGTCCTGTTTAGATAGGAGCAGTATGTCACAAGTTGACTGATGTGTTCCCAGGTCCGAGATCTACTGACGGCCGGCTCCATCCCCTACATTGTGGGAGGCACCAACTACTACATTGAGAGTCTGCTCTGGGACATCTTGCTGCCCCACCTTGGTGTAAGTTAATGGCTCTCTCCTGGTTGTTGTTTCTTATCTCCTTGTTGTTGTTTCTTATCCCCCCATTGTTGTTTCTTATCCCCTTGTTGTTGTTGTTTCTTATCCCCTTGTTGTTGTTGTTTCTTATCCCCTCTCATTGTTGTTTCTTATCCCCTTGTTGTTGTTTCTTATCCCCTTGTTGTTGTTTCTTATCCCCTTGTTGTTTTTGTTTCTTATCTCCTTGTTGTTGTTTCTTATCCCCTTGTTGTTGTTTCTTATCCCCTTGTTGTTGTTTCTTATCCCCTTGTTGTTGTTGTTTCTTATCCCCTTGTTGTTTTTGTTTCTTATCTCCTTGTTGTTGTTTCTTATCCCCTTGTTGTTGTTGTTGTTTCTTATCTCCTTGTTGTTGTTTCTTATCTCCTTGTTGTTGTTGTTTCTTATCCCCTTTGCTGGCTCGGCAACCCTGGAGCTCTGACGTCACTACCTGTGGATGTAACCCAGGCGAGGCCGCGTGGCCATGAGACTTATTCTTTTCTTTTTTTTCCCCATGTTTACTTTTAATCTATATTTATTCCTTTTACCTTGTAGTTAATTAAAGTATAATTAACGTTGAGCGCTGTGTGTAATCAATTGGAATACAACAAAGATTATGAGACTGAAGACGCGCAAGGCTTAAAACGTGAAATTGAAGAAGCGCAAGACCTAAAACGTCATACTGAAGAAGCGCAAGGCCTAAAACGTGAGTAAACAAATTTCCTTTGATTACTTGGAACATCCTTTTTTCTACTTACCAAATATTTTGTAAAATGGCAAACACGACGATTACAAAATTAAATGGTGCTAATTACTCCAGCTGGAGCTTCCAGACGAAACTCGTTCTAATGGAAAACGACTTGTGGAGTTTGATCAATCCAGGAGAGGCTAAGCCTGACCCTAGTGACCATGTTGCAACAAAACTTTTTTTGTCGCGGGAGGGTAAGGCGTTTGCAAAAGTTTGCCTCGGGATTAATGATGAACAACAATTGCATGTTCAACATTTGAATACTCCGAAAGAGGTCTGGGAGGAACTGGAAAAATTATACGCACAAAGGATAGTAGATATCGAGCCGTACAACTAAGAAGGCAGTTATATGGCGAAAGGTTGACTCAGCACAGCAATATGGAAGGATATATGGGGAAGATAAACTACATTGTAAACGAACTGGCCCAAATTGGCGACAAAATTGATGATGGCGATTTGGCTATGGTTCTTTTGGGTGGATTACCAGAGGATTGGGACACCGTTGTCTCAACCATATGTAACTTGCCTGATTCAGACTTCACGACCGCCACAGTTAAAAGACGGCTGTTGGCAGAAGCAGAAAGGCGTTCGTCTAATCTACCAAAAGATGTGGGTGCCATGGTCGTTAATGCCTTTTCGAAGCCCATTGAAACAGAAAAAACAATTTAAAGCAAAGGTTGTTTGTTTCAAATGTGGAGGTAAAGGCCATTATGCAAGGGAATGCAGGAAGAAAGGAAAGAATGAACAAAGACCAAAGAGGTTTGACCAAAACAAAGGCGTAAATATGTCGGCAATGTGCAACACTTTGTTTGGAGCTACCGCCGAGACCTGGATCATAGATTCTGGAGCGACGCACCATATGACTCCCAAGAGAGATTACTTCACATGTCTGAAAGAGTGCACAAGCAATATGAGTTCCATCACTATTGCGAATGGCTCTTCTATAGAAGCATGTGGTATCGGTACTGTCAGTGCCAATATTGTTGGACACAAGGGAGATGCCAGCAATATGGTTGCCCAGAACACCTTGTATGTTCCAGATATGCGTCACAGTGTTCTGTCTGTACGCCAAATGATAGAAAACGGTAGAAAGGTTGTCTTCAACAGGAGTGGTTGCCACATTATGGACATGAAAGGTAAACTCTTGATAGAGGGAAAGAAGTTGGGTAGACTTTACTACGTCCAGACTACTCCATCCTCTCCGATAGATCAGAATGATCGTGTTTCTCTTGCATCTGAATGCAAGGAAGAGCTTACACTGGAACTTTGGCACAAAAGGCTGATGCATGTAAATGCATATACGATAGCAAAGATGGCCAAGAACCAAAGCGTAAGAGGACTTAATTGCAGCCCGGCAAAGCCAGAAAAGTGCGAAGACTGCTTGATTGGCAAGTCTTACCGTCTGCCATTCCTTCAACACTCACACAAGGAGGAAAAGGAAATCATGCCGTTGGACTTGGTGCATGCGGATTTGATGGGTCCACTCGACGTATTGAGCTGGGGAGGAGCCAAGTACGTCTTAACCATCATTGATGAATCTACGAGATATACAAGTGTATTTTTCCTGAAAAACAAAGGCGAAACCCTGGGAAAAGTCAAAGAGTGGATTCAAGAATCTGAGAAACAAACCAGCCGGAAACTAAAACGAATACGTACGGATAATGGCTTGGAATTTTGTTCCAAAGAATGGGACACTTTCTGCACGAGCGTCGGAATAGTTCATGAACACACTATGACGTATACACCTCAACAGAATGGTGTGGCAGAAAGAATGAATAGGACACTCCTAGATCTTGTCAGGAGCACTATATCTGGAAGTGGTCTGCCAAAGGCTTCCTGGGCGGAGCTGACTTACACCGCAGCCTATGTCAGAAACAGAGTTCTCAACAATCACAATGGTGAAAGCACGCCATATGAACTGTGGACAGGGAACAAGCCTAGTCTTAAACACATAAGAGCTATTGGCTGTCAAGTATTTGTCCATATTCCAAGGCAAGTCCGTAAATCCAAACTCGAAAGAAGAGCTGTCAAAGGTAACCTTGTTGGATATGCACTCAGAGGACGTGGCTACAGAGTGTGGATTCCTGAGATGAAGAAAGTGGTGGAATCTCGGGACTGTGTCTTCAAAGAGAGTGATGTATCGAGGAACGACAGCAACCGGGAGGAGCTTCCATCAGTTGAACACTACAGCTATGGGACTCAACGGGAGATTGTAGAGTATCCAGTGTCTTTATTAGATCAAGAAGACGTGACACCTACAGAAGAGGACAGCCATAATGAAGATACTGTAAAGCCTTCTCCTACTCGATCTCATCCAATGATCCTAAGGAACCAGAGAAATGCTCAGAACTCAATTGAACTCCTCAGTACTGAAGCAAATAAGGGGAGAAACCAACACGAACTTCATCGTTCGAGACTCTTAAGCGGCGAAGTGATCCATGAATAGGAGGTCACTTCGAGGGAGGAGATTGCTGGCTCGGCAACCCTGGAGCTCTGACGTCACTACCTGTGGATGTAACCCAGGCGAGGCCGCGTGGCCACGAGACTTATTCTTTTCTTTTTTTTCCCCATGTTTACTTTTAATCTATATTTATTCCTTTTACCTTGTAGTTAATTAAAGTATAATTAACGTTGAGCGCTGTGTGTAATCAATTGGAATACAACACCCTTGTTGTTTTTGTTTCTTATCTCCTTGTTGTTGTTTCTTATCCCCTTGTTGTTGTTTCTTATCCCCTTGTTGTTGTTGTTTCTTATCCCCTTGTTGTTTTTGTTTCTTATCTCCTTGTTGTTGTTTCTTATCCCCTTGTTGTTGTTGTTGTTTCTTATCTCCTTGTTGTTGTTTCTTATCTCCTTGTTGTTTCTTATCCCCTTGTTGTTTCTTATCCCCTCATTGTTGTTGTTTCTTAATCCCTTGTGTGAAGATTACACAAATTCCATGAGTTCATGCTCCTCGAGCACAGGCCATAATTATTGTTGTTGTTGTTTCCTATCCTCTTATGTAAAGATTACACGAATTCCATGAGTTCATGCTCCTCAAGCTGTTTTATGATAAGCAGCGGCCTCTCCCAAAGGTCCTGTTTAGTGCATCTTATACAAGCCAAAATGTGTTCTGGAGCTGCAGGTACCAAGCTACATTTTGGGAAAGTGGGGTAGATTTTGTTATTATTTTCTATCTTCAATGGCTTGAGATGGCCTGTTCTAAATCTTGTTAGTGTTGTTTGATGCTGTCTATTTCTGATGTTCAGAGCTCCTGGGTTCACTCCACTGTACCAACTGTGCTTAGGTAGGATCCTCCAGTTCTTTATTATTTTTGTTTTGACTACTGTTTCTCATTTCTTTAAAAGTAAGTTTATTTTTCTGTGGCAAGGGTTCTTTAGTTCCTTTTTTCGCTAGCGCATCAGCAGCTTCATTGCCTTCAATGCATTTTTTATACAAGTCCTATGTTTCAAAATTTTAAAGCCCCCATTCTTTGGTTTAGTAATTTTTGAATAAGACAGAAGGTCTTAATAAAAGCTTATATACACATGTTGTGGCGGTAGTCCATGGTTAAACCAATTCCGGAAGTCCACTCCAATTTTGTGATGGTAGTTATAGGCCTGGAAAATAAGTCCTCTATTGTTATGTTCTGAGCATGACAAGTATGTTCCGGAGAAATATACCCATGTTTCAAATATGAATTCTTTTATTCTTTTATATTTTAGTAATCGTATCAGATTTATCATGCAAATCCATATATATGAGACTTAATTAGGTTTTGTTTAGGGGTTGGTGGAAGGGTGTTCTGAACCAGTGATTTTTGACCACTACGACCCAGTATAGAATCCCGCATTAAGCACTTTTTTCTAATAAAAAAAAAAAAAATGCTCCAATGGCCCTTATTCTTGCAAAAGTCCAACCCCACCAGCAAGTGCAAGTAACCAAACGGGGATCTGGCACATTTGTAAGTGCAAAAGTTGAACTGCTTTTCACATGTGTAGACATGTGGTACACTTACAGTAAAAGTAGTTGCCAACTTTTACCCACCATGATTATCATGGCCTGTACCATATATACTAGGGATAATAATAATTAATACATGCTGTGGTAAAATTTCTCATTCAGTACTTTTGTCTGAAGATGGTAACAAAGCTGTTACCGAAATGTCACACACTATTTATTTGGATTTGGTCTTATTACTTTGTTTTTACTTATCTTATCATCTTTCTTGGCAGTCTCAGTCTATAGTGAATGACCATGTGTTGTTGTTGTTGTTGTTTCTTATCCCCTTGTGTAAAGATTACACGAATTCCATGAGTTCATGCTCCTCGAGCCTCATCGAATGGGGTGTAGGGGTGCAGCTTTCGTTAATCATGGCACCATGATCCAGGCACACTTTGGTGAAAGTCTGACTTTGCCTGTAGTTTGAGGCCGTTCCTAACAAGGAAGCAGACGCCTTTGCTGTCGACTCTAATATGAGTACAGATGCAGCTCCTCCGTATCCCTGGAGTGGGACCCTTGCTGAGGTCCATCAATTGGTTCAGCTGAAGTCAGGATTTTTAAAGAGGTCTACTCCTCTTCTAACAATGCTGCTGTTGGTCCGCGACTGCTTATTCGTCAGAGTTATTCTGCTTGTTTCTGCATGACCATGTGTGATGACTGGAGGACCCTGTTCCAGGAGGATGCCCCTGCCAAGCCTCCAGATTCCTCTCTTGTGTTCTCGGAGCAAGACTCCAGCACAGAGCTGCACCAGCTTCTGGCCACAGTGGATCCGGACTCTGCCCAGTCCCTGCATCCCAATGACAAGAGGAAGATCCTACGGTGAGATCTCCATTGCTATATTCTCCACTAGATGATTGACCCCAGGATTGTTTAGGAATACCATCCTTGACCATGGTGTGCATAACCTTGTGGAATGATAAGGCACAATTTGGATTATTCTATATACAGTTACGAGCGTCATGCGTTCTTAATCAATTCTTCAGTTTTCATCTCTGTCACCGTTTGCTTTTTTTTTTTGGAATGGCGCTCTCCTATTGGTTGGCTACGATCACGCCACCTTTGCCCCCCCCCACTCGCTTTTTTGTTTTTGTAACTATTGTGTTGGAGCGGGTCGCTCCTTAAATAAATGCATATATTAGTTAATAACTAAATGGAATCCTCTCTTTCTTTTTCCCAGTAAGAGACGCCTACGGAAGCCAACAGTACATAGACAGATAAAGCACATAGGCTATAGTTATTAACTAACATATGCATTTATTTAAGGCGCCAATTTATAATTGTAACAAATAGTATTTGAATAAAAACATTCAATCGGGTAAAACACGGGCGTTGCCCGGGTCATTCGGCTAGTAGATTATAAACACAAGGTAATAAGACCAAATCTCCAATGATAAGGTACAATTTGGATTATAGATTATAAGCACAAGGTAATAAGACCAAATAAATAAATAGTGTGTGACGTTTCAGTA
Organism: Cordylochernes scorpioides; assembly: GCA_030710605.1. Taxonomy (NCBI): domain Eukaryota; kingdom Metazoa; phylum Arthropoda; class Arachnida; order Pseudoscorpiones; family Chernetidae; genus Cordylochernes; species Cordylochernes scorpioides. The sequence continues at coordinate 6,601,261 of CP092869.1, forward strand.
ACAGCGTTGTTACCATTTTCAGACAAAAGTACTGAATGAGAAATTTTATCACAGCATGATTTAAATCTCAGAAAATTATCTTCTTCTTATCTGCTATCTTGTTTACACAATTGATAACAGTAACTATTTAAAACATGCTGTGGTAAAATTTCTCATTAATTGACACATTTTGCAATATATAAGTTTAATTAAAAATTAATAAATTATTTAGCTGCTCTCCTGCAAGGTCCGGGGGGGGGGGGGCCACCTCTACTCCACCAACTCGACATGTGTAAATAGCCAGGACAAGGTGACTCGCGAGCTGTGCTCGAATGTAGCACCTGTAAATTGAGACGAAATAATAATAATAATTTCTCATTTAGTACTTTTGTCTGAAGATGGTAACAACACTGTTACTGAAACGTCACACATTATTTATTTATTTGGATATTTGGTCTTATTACCTTGTGGTTGTGGAATGGTTGCGTGTGTGTTGGTGTGACTTGTGGAAAGGCCGCTGATAAAATTATAATTATTTTTATAAAATAAATTTATTTAAAGCCTCGAAATATATAGAGAGGAAAGAAGTAACGGCAGCTGGAAGCAAGCCTTGTTGTTCGACGCGTGGCAAGAGTTCCGGATGTCACCTGCGCATGTGTAGTGAGATGTTCTCCCAGCTCGCGGTTGCCGAGGCGTAGTGAGCCTGCCACTACTGCCCGTATGTGTAGTGAAGCTTTGTCCGCGCTCGCTGAAGCAAAGTGGGGTCGCCACAACCTCATCAATTCAACTCACTTGAACAACACTGTTCCTCATGTCAGAGGCGGCCATTTCTTTTGGAGCTAAGTCTGCCTGCCACTGAGTAGTGCTTCCAGTCTTAATGACAAAGGCAGACACATTCTACTTCACCCAGTCATGTTGGTTGTCAAACAGACACCATCAAGGATCACAGCTTGATACCCTAATGATTGAGTGGAGATAAGAAAGAAGAAGAAATCTTTAATCCAACATTTATTTTAATTCAACAGTTTTTATTTTAACCAACTTTAATTCAACACTTACTGTATGAAAAAGTGAAAGTTGTATAAGCATATGATTTTGCTTTGTTTTAAAAATGAATCGATGTTGATTCCATATGCTTGAATTGAATATTACACCTTAGTTCTACATATATTTTATTGCTTAAAAAGGAACACAACAAAACAAAAAAGAAACTACAATTGCAAAATGATTTGATAATCAACTGATAAAAAAAAAACGATAATAATAAAAATGGTGATGATGATAAAAATTGAATATGTCTGCCAGAAAAATGCTTCTATGAATTAAAAAATTAAGAATAATTATAAAATTAACATATAAACTTTAAACACTTACTCTAATTCAGCCATTTTTCAAAGCTCAATTAGGCCAATAATTTAGCCTGCTATAACCACAAGGTAATAAGAACAAATCCAAATAAATAAATAGTGTGTGACATTTTAGATTTGATCTTATTGCCTTGAGTTTATAATCTATATCTCAATTGTGTGCCTTATCATTAGCCTACTATAATTCGACATCCACTTCAAACAAAATTCTGATCCCTTGGTGTGTTGAATTAAAGAAGTTGGACTGTAGATTGAAAAAGGATCTTTTTTTTTTTTTTTTATTAAATTTCAAATAGAGTTGCTGTTTCATATCCCCTAGATTACACGAATTCCATGAGTTCATGATCACATGGAATGGAGTGTAGGAATGTAGCTTTCGTTGATCATGGCATCATGATCCAGGCACACTTTGGTTAAAGTCTGACTTTGGCTGTAGTTCGTTGCTAACATGGAAGCCTTTGCTTCCAACTCTAACACAGACACATCTCCTCCATATCTCTGAAGAGGGATCCTTGCTGAGGTCCATCAACCAGGTCAGTTGAACTCAGGATTTTTAAAGAGGTCTTTCTACTTTTATAACAATGCTGCTGTTGGTCCGTAACTGCTTATTCATCATAGTTATTCTTCTTGTTTCACAGCTGGCATTCATATCTGAAGGTTGTTTCTGTCACCTGGGGACTGTAGCAGTCAGCTCTGCTGAGCGTCAAACAGAGTAGTGTCTTCCATGAGAAACCATAGCATACAAATATAGAAAAAACTGGTCTTTCTTGGAGGTAGTGTCTTACTAAAGACTCTATCAAGTCAGGCCAGATCATAACAAGTCTTTCGCCTGAAGTCTTTACAATCTACTTCTGTCTGAAGATGGTAACAACGCTGTTACCGAAACGTCACACACTATTTATTTATTTGGATTTGGTCTTATTACCTTGTGTTTATAATCTACTAGCCGAATGACCTGGGCAACGCCCGTGTTTTACCCGATTGAATGTTTTTATTCAAATACTATTTGTTACAATTATAAATTGGGGCCTTATATAATTGCATATAATAGTTAATACCTATAGCCTATGTGCTTTATCTGTCTATGTACTGTTGGCTTCCGTAGGCGTCTCTTACTGGGAAAAAGAAAGAGAGGATTCCATTTAGTTATTAACTAATATATGCATTCATTTAAGGAGCGACCCGCTCCAACACAATAGTTACAAAAACCAAAAAGCGAGTGGGGGGGGGGGGCAAAGGTGGCGTGATCGTAGCCAACCAATAGGAGAGCGCCATTCCAAAAAAAAAAGCAAACGGTGACAGAGATGAAAACTGAAGAATTAAGAACGCATGACGCTCGTAACTGTATATAGAATAATCCAAATTGTGGGTTATCAAGTCTTTCACCTGAAACATAGTCTCTGATGAGAGATCACTTTTAGGAAAGACTGAATTCAGCCATGTTTATACGCTATGGTCTCTCATGAGAGGCTACTGTAGATTAATTGAATTTTGAGTACTAAGTCAACTTCTCTTTACAGTTTTTAGTATTTTGAAAATAGAGCAATCCATAAATAAATCTTTAATTAAAAGGCATATATTGGATCAAAATATAATTTATTTGCCAATATTTCAGTTGGCTGAACACCAAATTTTTTCAAGGTATAACAATGTATTTGTTGTTGTTTCTTATCCCCTTGTGTAAAGATTACACGAATTCCATGAATTTCATGGAATGGGGTGTAGGAGTACAGCTTTCGTTGATCATGGCACCATGATCCAGACACACTTTGGTGAAAGTCTGACTTTGCCTGTAGTTTGAGGCCATTCCTAACATGGAAGCAGACGCCTTTGCTGCAGACTCTAACATGAGTACAGGCGCAGTTCCTCTGTATCCCTGGAGAGGAACCCTTGCTGAGGTCTATCAACTGGGTCTGTTGAACTCAGGATTTTTAAAGAGGTCTTTCTCCTCATCTAACAATGCTGCTATTGGTCAGCAACTGTTTATTCGTCAGTTATTCTGCTTGTTTCACAGCTGGCCTTCATATCTGAAGAATGTTACCCTATCTACCACCTTTAGACGCGCCCTATAGCAGTCAGCTCTGCCAAGGGAATGTATTTGTTGTTGACATAAATACATTGTTATACCTTGGGAAATGTTGGCACTCAGGCACTGAAGTATTGGTAAATAAATTATTTTATCCATTATATGCCTTTTTAATTAAAGTATTATTATCCCTAGTACACATGGTATAGGCCATGATAATCATGGTGATTTCCAAAAAAAAAATTTTTTTTATTATTATTTTTTTAAATCCATATTCTTATTTTTTCCATAGGATTATCCAAATAATAATCTGTATATATTTACCATGTGTATATAATCTTTCTCCATTTTTACCCCTTTGTATATTTCCCACTTTCATGGGTTTCTCCGTCTTGTAACCCCAAGGAGAATCCTCTGTAAGACCTGTGTGTCTTAATAAAGGTTTTGTGTGTGTATGATAATCATGGTAGGTAGAAGTAGGTGCCTGCTTTTACTCTAAGTGCACCACATGTCTACACATATGAAAAGCAGTTTGACTTTACTTACAAATGTGTCAGAGCCCTGTTTGGTTACTTGTACTCGCTGGTGGGGTTGGACTTTTGCAAGAATCGGGGGCCATTGGAACATTTAAAAAAAATAAATTAGACACAAGGTAATATGACCAAATCCAAATAAATAAATAGTGTGTGACGTTTCGGTAACAGTGTTTATTTATTTGGATTTGGTCTTATTACCTTGTGTTTATAATCTATAATCCAAATTGTGTGCCTTATCATTTATTAATTAAACTCCGCCTTTGCCGATCCCAAGCCCGGATGAAAAAGGAGGAGGGGGAGCAGTAACAAGCTTGGTAAAAAACCTGGGCTCAGCTGTCCCGGCTGATAGTACCCTGTAAGGGATACAGGATGAGCAGTGTTTGTACTCCATGTTAGGAGCTGCTGTACATGGCGTCTGTTCCTCATGTCAGAGGCAGCCATTTCTTTTGGAGCTAAGTCTGCCTGCCACTGAGTAGTGCTCCCAGTCTTAATGACAAAGGCAGACACATTCTACTTCACCCAGTGTGGAGATAAGAAAGAAGTAGATTTATAAATTAGGAAAAGAAGTGGAGCATGAACTCATGCCTGACACGTCTGATAGGATCCAGCTCCCCAAAGTTGACTGTAGTTGTGTGTACATGGTGACAATATTAAACTCTGATATCTCTCCGTCCACCTCTCTGTTGTAAATATGCAATTGAGGTATATGCCAGTCTAACATGAAGGTCCATCCAGGAGTCTACAAGTCTACCAAGCCTATGGGAGGACCCACAGTGAGATCCTACAAGCCCAGAAGAACCAAGATGGTGGAAACTCTCTGGGCGGACCTCTGAGATTCCCTAACACCGTCATCTTTTGGCTACAGGGAGATTTGGCAGGTTGGTTGTACAGTTCCTCTGTGTTCCTTTCTGATTTCTCAACTGGTAGTTTGGCTATTGCTGGTACATACTCCAGTACACAGTACATGATAATCATTGTGAATAGGGATTGTTTTTTTTTTGCTTATCCCTAGTACACGTGGTACAGGCCATGATAATCATGGTGGGGTAGAAGTAGGCGACTGCTTTTACTGTAAGTGCACCACATGTCTACACATGTGAAAAGCAGTTACACTTACACATTTTGCACTTACAAATGTGCCAGAGCCCCATTTGGTTACTTGCACTCTCTGGTGTAGTTGGACTTTTGTAAGAATCAGAGGCCATTGCAGAATTTTTTTTAATCAGAAAAAAGTGCCTGATGCAGGAATCGAACCCGAGTCGTAGCGGTCGAAAACCAACAGTTTAGACCATCCTTCCACTGACCCCCTTCAATAACTGCTTGAAATGCAATAGTGCAGAAGCTTCTCCGGAACATATCACATGCTCAGAACTGACAATAGAGGACCTATTTTCCAGGCCTATAACTACCATCGCAGAATTGGAGAGGAGTGAACTTCAGGAATTGGTTTAACCATGGAGATAAGCACCACTATCATCACCAGAATGGCAGTCGCCTTCTTCTACCCACCATGATCATCATGGCATGTACTACCTGTACTAGGGATAAGCAAAAAAAAAAGTTGTAAGGATAAGTATGCCCTTTTCTAAAATATCGGAATAAAGAGTTTTTGTCTAGATTC
>CP092869.1:6606889-6746280 GCA_030710605.1 Cordylochernes scorpioides
TGAGGTCTTTAAAAGAGTCATAACTTGTGATGAGACTTGGGTTTACCATTATGACCCTTCTTCAAAGCGTCAATCAATGCAATGGACCCATAAAATGTCTCCATTTAAGAAAAAACCAAGGCTTTCCCTTTCCAAAGACAAAATCGGATCTCGGTCTTTTGGAACCAAGATGGGTTCATATTCATGGACATGCTTGAAAAAAATACTTCCATCAACAAGGAAAGATATTGTAAAAAAAAATTGAAAAGCTAAAAAGAGATTTTTCAACAAAAAAGCCAGGACTAAAAGACTGTCAAATCAAATTTCATCAGGACAATGCAAGACCTCACACCGCGCAACAGACATTGGCTCAAATTTCCAGATATAGTGGCCTTTGATGCCTCACCCAGCTTACAGTCCTGACTTAGCTCCTTCCGACTTTGATCTGTTTGGTAAATTAAGGAATTCTCTACGCGGTGAACATTTGAAAATGATGAAATGTCACTCCATGAGGTTAGAGGGTGATTCAGAAAGCAAGATGTTGCATTTTACCATAGTGACTTTGTGAGTTTCAATTAAAAAAAAAACAGACTTTATTGACGATCTAGTCAATAATTACACTCAATCAAGAGTTAGGGAAAAATTACAGATTAGGGGGGGAGCATTTCGCTGAGTATGCGTAGGCCCTCACGCACAAAGTGATCTGAGTTTCGAGCGCACTCAGATGCAGCGCTGATGATCTCGGCAAGAGTGGTTCTTTTCTGAGTGGAGAGGTGCCTGAAGAGAGGTTCTCTATCCTCGGGGAAAATAATCGCCTCCACGATGTCACCCTCTGTGACTCCTATGTTGGACAAGGGCTCCGAGAAGCGCTCACGGCTCAACGCATAAATAATATCGTTTGCCTGGTCGTAGCAGGCATCTATGAATTGGGTAGACAAAGGAGGTGGAGGTGTCCTGATGTCCGGCGACGTCCTTTCCCCGTGGAGAGCGGGTGATGTTGTCTCAGCAGGCCGAGGCGCAGGCGGTGGAGGTGTAGGCACTGCGGCTGGTGACTTTGTGAGTTGGAAAGAACGCTGGACGAAATATGTACAGAGGGAAGGTGGATATATTGATTGATATATAGCTAATAGTTAGGTATTCATATATACAAAGTTTCATACTTATGGTTTGTTAAATAAAAAAATTATCGATGATTGTGCATTACTTATTGACCCAACCCTATAATTGATGTTTATCACAAGAATATATATATTTTTTCAAAAAATATGATTTTACCGAGTTAATATTTGGATGCCCTGGAAAATATCCATTAGGAGGAAATGTGATGAATGGATAATCTTAACTGACTTTAATTCAACCAAAGGTTCTCCTTGGAGGTTTGAAATAAATATGTTAAACGGTAATACTATGTTTCAGAAAAAAATATTATGATTATATCCTATCAGAAAAAAATTACCAATAGTTGTCATAGTGAGTGAATAAGTTGAAAAATATTCTGAAATTTATATAAAAAGCTTTATAGAAATATTAGCTTATATGTTAATCTATATATTCATCTACCTACATGAAAAAATTCCCAATGGTTTATTCAGTAGTTTTGGTGTTAAAGAGTAACAAACATCAATTTATCTTGACAAGAAGAGATTAGTAGGAAGTGGATGTTTGCCCGAAAATAGTCTTCTTCTTCTTTCTTATCTCCACTCAATCATATTTGGATATATGTTTGACAACCATCATGACTAAGTGAAGTAGAATGCGTCTGCCCTTGTCTTTAAGACTGGGAACACTACTCAGTGGCAGGCCGACTTAGCTCCAAAAGAAATGGCTTCCTCTAACATGAGGAACAGACGCCTTGTGCAGCTGCTCCTGACATGGAGTACAAGCGCTGCTCATCCTGTATTCCTGGATTGTGAGCCCTTACAGGGTACTATCAGCCGGGCCAGCTGAACCCAGATTTTTTAGCGAGCTTGTTACCGCTCCCCTCCTCCTTTTTCTTCCAGGCTTGGGACCGTCAAAGGCGGAGTTTTGAAAATAGTAATACTTATTATTGAATTTACTTGTTTGAAACTGTATCGAAAGTTAATGTTTTATAATGAAGTATACGAAAATATTATAGACACGTATAATTCTTTTCAAAATTAAACAATTTCTACTGCCCTTACTGCAATAGACCCATTGAAGTAAGGGCAGTAGAAATTGTTTAATTTTTAAAATAATCATACGTGTCTATAATAGTTTCGTATTTTCATAAAAAATGGCGCTAATGCATCATAATATCAATGTAATGAAGTATATTTAGTAGGTCCATACGAATTTAAAGTTATTTAGGTTGCTCGTGCTTATTTCTTAGTAGAGAGTAAATGTAAAGAGAAAATATACATATGTTTCTCTTTCAAATTCTATTGCAACACCCATTTTGGTAGTGTGAATAAAGTGAGTAGATATGTTGTTAAATGAAGGAGATTAATTTCTTCGCCCATTTTTATTGAAACCATCAAAGTCAGCAGGACATCTATGTGCCAGAATTTCATTGGAGTAATAAGGTGGAAGCTTTATAGCATTGGTGACTGCCAGAGCATCTTTGGACGATCATTTCATTGGCGGTGGGGGCTTTATAGCATTGGTGACTGCCAGAGCATCTTTGGACGATCATTTCATTGGCGGTGGGGGCTTTATAGCATTGGTGACTGCCAGAGCATCTTTGGACGATCATTTCATTCGCGTATTAAGGTGGGAGCTTTATAGCATTGGTGACTGCCAGAGCATCTTTGGACGATCATTTCATTGGCGGTGGGGGCTTTATAGCATTGGTGACTGCCAGAGCATCTTTGGACGATCATTTCATTCGCGTATTAAGGTGGGAGCTTTATAGCATTGGTGACTGCCAGAGCATCTTTGGACGATCATTTCATTCGCGTATTAAGGTGGGAGCTTTATAGCATTGGTGACTGCCAGAGCATCTTTGGACGATCATTTCATTGGAGTAATAAGGTGGGAGCTTTATAGCATTGGTGACTGCCAGAGCATCTTTAGACGATCATTTCATTGGAGTAATAAGGTGGGAGCTTTATAGCATTGGTGACTGCCAGAGCATCTTTGGACGATCATTTCATTCGCGTATTAAGGTGGGAGCTTTATAGCATTGGTGACTGCCAGAGCATCTTTGGACGATCATTTCATTGGCGTATTAAGGTGGGGGCTTTATAGCATTTGATGGCAATCGGGGTAACTTTGGGTGATCATTTCATTGGAATAATAAGGTGAGAGCTTTATAGCATTTGATGGCAATCGGGGTAACTTTGGGCGATCATTTCATTGGAGTAATAAGGTTAGGGCTTTATAGCATTTGATGGCAATCGGGGCAACTTTAGGCGATCTTTTCATTGGAGTAATAAGGTGTGGGCTTTATAGCATTTGATGGCAATCGGGGCAACTTTGGGCGATCATTTCATTGGAATAATAAGGTGAGAGCTTTATAGCATTTGATGGCAATCGGGGCAAATTTGGGCGATCATTTCATTGGAATAATAAGGTGGGGGCTTTATAGCATTTGATGGCAATCGGGGTAACTTTGAGCGAAAATTTCATTGGAGTAATAAGGTGGGGGCTTTATAGCATTTGGTGGCTGCTAGAGCAACTTTGAGCGATCATTTCACTGGCGTAATAAGGTGGGGGCTTTATAGCATTTGGTGGCTGCTAGAGCAACTTTGAGCGAACATTTCATTGGAGTAATAAGATGGGGGCTTTATAGCATTTGGTGGCTGCTAGAGCAACTTTGAGCGATCATTTCATTGGAGTAATAAGATGGGGGCTTTATAGCATTTGGTGGCTGCTAGAGCAACTTTGGGCGATCATTTCATTGGCGTAATAAGGTGGGGGCTTCATAGCATTTGGTGGCTGCTAGAGCAACTTTGAGTAACATTTCATTGGAGTAATAAGATGGGGGCTTTATAGCATTTGGTGGCTGCTAGAGCAACTTTGAGCGTTCATTTCATTGGAGTAATAAGATGGGGGCTTTATAGCATTTTGTGGCTGCTAGAGCAACTTTGGGCGATCATCTCATTGGCGTAATAAGTGGGGGCTTTATAGCATTTGGTGGCTGCTAGAGCAACTTTGAGCGATCATTTCATTGGGGTAATAAGATGGAGGTTTATAGCATTTGGTGGCTGCTAGAGCAACTTTGAGCGATCATTTCATTGGCGTAATAAGATGGGGCTTTATAGCATTTGGTGGCTGCTAGAGCAACGTTGGGCGATCATTTCATTGGCGTAATAAGGTGGGGGCTTTTATAGAATTTTTTGGCTGCTAGAGCAACTATGAGCGACCATTTCATTGGCGTAATAAGGTGGGGGATTTATAGCATTTGGTGGCTGCTAGAGCAACGTTGGGCGATCATTTCATTGGCGTAATAAGGTGGGGGCTTTTATAGCATTTGTTGGCTGCTAGAGCAACTATGAGCGATCATTTCATTGGCGTAATAAGGTGGGGGATTTATAGCATTTGGTGGCTGATAGAGCAACTTTGAGCGATCATTTCATTGGCGCAATAAGATGTGGGCTTTATTAGCATTTGATGGCAATCGGGGTAACTTTGGGCGATCATTTCATTGGCGTAATAAGGTGGGGGCTTTTATAGCATTTGGTGGCTGCTAGAGCAACTTTGAGCGATCATTCATTGGAGTAATAAGGTGGGGGCTTTATAGCATTTGGTGGCTGATAGAGCAACTTTGGGCGATCATTTCATTGGAATAATAAGGTTGGGCTTTCTTAGCATTTGGTGGCTGCTAGAGCAACTTTGGGCGATCATTCCATTGGAATAATAAGGTGGGAGCTTTATAGCATTTGATGGCAATCGGGGCAACTTTGAGCGATCATTTCATGACATTGGTCAATAGAACAAGGTGTTCTCTGGCCTCCAACCCGAACAGTGGTTGCCCTAGCCTCCGACAGGGACAGAGGCCGCTCGTTGCCTCTTAGATGGCCTATTGGACATTAGAGGTTTTCCATTCTTCCACGATAGATCGCCCAGGACTCCAAGTCAGCGGAGGTCGCCCACTTCTCCAAGACTGTGGAAGTCTCCTAGGCCTCAAACATGGCGAAGGTCGCCAAGTTCTGTAACACATAGGAGTTAGTCCAATCCTCAAATTCATCGGAAGTTGCACACATACCTCTGAGATCAATTGTCGTTGATTTCTCCAACATAGTGGAGTCTGACCAGTCCTCTAAGACAGCTGAGGTTGCCCAATCCTCCAGCCTAGCGAAGGTTGCCCAGCCTTCTACGATAGATCGCCTGGGTCTCCCAGTCAGCGGATGTCGCCCACTCCTCCAAGACTGTGGATGTCACCCAGGCCTCAAACATGGCGGAGATCGCCCAGTTCTGCAATGCAGATGAGTTAGTCCAGTCCTCCAATACACCGTAAGTTGCTCTCTTACCTAAAATTACAAAGGAGTTCGCCTCATCCTCCCCGACAACGGAGGATGTTCACTCCTCCACCACAACGGAGGTTGCCCAGGCCTCCGTCAGTCATCGCCCCACGGTCCACCGAGGCGATGGTGGCTCCCCCCCCCCGGATGAACATATCGTCCTGGAGACCTCGTACACCTATATCCCCTATCAGCTAACACCCAACGAAAACCCCGCCCCGCCGCCTTCTCTCCTTCTCCCCAACTCCCGAGGGAGTTTACTGGGGGAAGGAGAGGAGGGGGTGGTGCCGTGTGGAGGTGAAATCATGCTAGCTAGGGGGCAGTCGTACCAATCATCTGATGTGAAAGACTGGGGCAAAGAGAACGAAGACACGGGGTTACACGGAACACGGGTTAGTAACGAGGGGAGAGGCAACCAACAACGGAGGTGGACAGGGACACAAGGGGGAAGGGAGGGACAAGGGGACAGGGAGGGGTTAGTAGACAGAGAGAACAAAGACAACGGGAGGGAAGAGGACATAAGGAACGAATGGGGGGACAAATCAACGCTCTGATGTAAACATTCAGGGGAAACAGTCAGGTGAGAGCTAATAGAGGGTATAGGTGCACGCTGTTCCACAACAATATATTCTTCCTTCCTATAACAATTAAAAACTACTTTAGCTTCTTTCTGTGCTAACTATTGATTGATAAGATGTTAAATAAAATTGGTAATTGTCACTATCATTCTTTCTCTTTTATAATTATTAGTTTAGATCTAATAAACACTTATTTTTATATACTTTTTCTCAATTATAACAGTCTCTGTAGCGTGCACCATATAACCTGTACTATTCTTCTCTATTCTAATTGATCCCTAAGTAGTTAACAGCACTATTTTCTACATAATATACCGCACTATATATAACAGGAATATTATTATAATAAACACTTAGGTATAGCTGCTATAATTCTGGTAACTATTTATTTATGAGAATTAAGAGACAATTTGGACAGTAAATCTTTTGATTCTCTCGACGTTTCGACAAAAATCTTTTGGCCTCATCAGGAACAAATACAAATTAAAGCATTTGGCAAGGAGTTATGATCATTGAAAAAAATATTTTTAAATAAATATTTTTGTCAAAACGTCGAGAGAATAAAAAAGATTTACTGGCCGAAGTGGCTTTTAATTCTTAGAAATATTAATGCCGGCCAGACAACTTCTATCTTCATGGAACTATTTAGTTCAAGGAGAAATATATTTCGCAAATTAAACACTTTGAACATCTTTCATAAGGACACAATATAAGGCTGCTGCATTTAAATGTTAAATTATAGGAGATTTAACTTGAAATACTACACTTTGTTATTAAATATTTATTATCATAAGCTGTAAATATATAACAACAACAACAAAAGGTTTTATTAAGACCTTTTAGTCTTATACAGATTCTCCAAGCAGAAATGTAGGATACATGCAGGAAAAAAAAGTAATAGTATCTTAATGGTAATATGATATTTATATACAGGAAAAATCATATAAAGACAATCAAGCCAAAAAATAGACCAGTCTGGGTAAACCGGAGGAAAATAAATTCACTACAAACGGATATACCACGAATTCTCCGCAAATGAAGTAAATATATAAGAGATAATTGCCATTTTATTAGTTTTTAGAGATTTTCAATAATAACAGATATATAATATTAAATTTGTTTTTCTATAGTTGATAATTTGCCAAACGTCTATAGTGTTGCAAATAAATGCATTTTATTTCTGCCTTTACAAAAATAAAAGAAGGTATTTAAACAAATTTATTGATATTTGAAATGTATCTCATTTTTATATTCAATGATATGCGAAATTTATCCCTCTATCTATTAAAATATTTATAAGAATTCTATTCATAAAAAATAATTACTGGCATTTCAATAAAGAAATTTGGATTTTGCAATATCACTATTTTTTTAACGCATTAACTTATATAATTTATAGGTTCATTTAAAACTTGCTACTCCTCTCGCAGATTTTTATTTGTTTCCATAAATACCCACTTGCAGGTATTAATTCAGGGTAAAATTGAAAAAAAAAACCCTCGCTGCAGAGTTTAATTCAAATTCTGTGTAAAACTTTCTCAGATGTGTTTACTATTTTAATATCAATCCACGAGACTCTCGTTTGTTTATCTTCAGCCGAGTATAGGATAAACAACACGTGTGTAAAGTGAAGCACAATCGCTATCAAGATTTCCACATTTCATATCTTTTTAAAGCAAAACTAATAGATAGTTATATATGGTCTTAAAAACATTGCTATTTAAAAAATCTCAATTAGGTCAAAATAAAGCTCTTCTTTTTATACAAGGATTATTTAGGAAGTTCTACAAAAATTATATGTTTAATGTTTAAAAAGAAAAGTAAATTATTGGAGATGCGCAAAATTATTTCGCATATTAGCTCTGCTTGATTACATACAGCATCTTGTATATTTACTCAAAATGATCATAGTAGTTGTTTCTTTGCTATTAAGCCAGTACTATTTCTTCTCTAATCTTAGACTATATATAACAATAATGTAGTAAATTCCACCTACCTATCACGCCTCTTCTTCTTGCCGCAGCAGCCCCCCATGGTGCTGGCCTGATCGCTTCGGTTACAAAAGATCGCTTTCAGAGATCACTCGGATCTCAAGATCGCTCACACAGTTCTCAAGACCGCTTCGGTCACAGAAGATCGCTTAGATCACAATAGATCGCTCTGATCACAGAAGATCGCTCTGATCACAAAAAGATCACTTCAAAGAGTTCGCTCAGATGAGTTAAGATCGCTTGCAAAGATCGCTTTGGTTGCTCGCTAGTCGCTTGAGTTGCTCGCTAGATCGCTTTTGTTGCTAAAGTGAGAAAGCCTTTGTTGCGGCGGCCTCAATGGAAGTCCAGAGGGGAGCGGGGTGGATTTAAAGAATATAATTTGATATTTTATAAATTTATATATCTATGTAGGAATATATTACTATTTTAAGTAAAAGAATTAAAGCATGCGAGGATGCGTATCTTATGAGTTTTAAAATGAAAAATCAGCATATATACAAGAAAATCAAACGTATTAGCCTATCAGTTAGAAAGGTAATAGCAGGAAATAACCGCGTGTCCCGAGCATATCAAGTGGGATAAACACAAGAAACTTCACGATTTAGCCACGATACAGTTTAAGGCTGCATGAGTAAAATTAATCAAAATAAATCGTGCTGGCAATGGTCTCCTAAGGTACTCTATGGCAATATTGCTTTGTATATATCAGGGATGTCTATATGTCTATTAATACTGTTATGTCTTAAAGAGAGCAACGCTTCGACGACCAATCTTTTGTATTTGCTATTGATTCCTGAGTAATATGCTTGTGGATGAGAGGTATCAAAAGAATGTCCTGTCTGTTGAATGTGTTGCACTATGAGAGATCTGGGTTCACTGTTTCTAACGTTTCTGTGGTGTTCTTCTATCCTATCCTTAATTCTTCGGCCTGTCTCTCCTATATATAGACTGTTGCAATCTGAGCATTTTAAGGAATATACGGAGTTTGTAAGATATGGTAGGGTAATGGGAAAACTGTTTTTGGTGATGAGGTTCCTAACTATTGTTTCTAATTTAGGAGTGTTGGTGTAATAGGTGCGGATTCCGTACTTGTTTTTTAAGTGTCTAGAGATGTTGGTACTATAGTTAGAGTATGGAATGATGCAAGTCGATCTATAAGTCTGACTATTTAGCTGCTGTTGGGGATTGTGAAAATGTCGGAGAATGAAGTTTCTGGGGTAACCTGAGTTCATTAGGTGATTAATCACATTTTGGGTCTCTGTTTGTTTAAATTCAGATGTTGAGCAGTGAGTAAAAATACGTTTCGAAAGAGTTTTGACAGTATTAATTTTATGGCTGAGGGGGCAGTATGAGGAATAGTGTATATAGGAGGGATGAAAGGAGGGCTTATAGTGTACATTGGTGATATAACTGCTATTTTGTTTAGTAATCATGATATCTAAGAAAGCTAAGGAAAAATTGTTTTCTTTCTCTATTGTAAATTGGATGTCCGGAAATAGTGGATTTAATTTGATATGTATACTGTCCAAGGATTCTGTTTTGACTATGCAGAAAATATCGTCTATGTATCTAAACCAAGAATGAATATCTGCTGGGAAATGGCCAGTGATTAAACTATCTACTTTTCGCACAACTATTTCAGAGAGTGGTGAGGACAAAGGGCTACCCATGGGAGTGCCCTTGGATTGCCTGTAATATCGTTTATCAAAATTGAAGGCAATCCAAGGGCACTCCCATGGGTAGCCCTTTGTCCTCACCACTCTCTGAAATAGTTATGCGAAAAGTAGATAGTTTAATCACTGGCCATTTCCCAGCAGATATTCATTCTTGGTTTAGATACATAGACGATATTTTCTGCATAGTCAAAACAGAATCCTTGGACAGTATACATATCAAATTAAATTCACCATTTCCGGACATCCAATTTACAATAGAGAAAGAAAACAATTTTTCCTTAGCTTTCTTAGATATCATGATTACTAAACAAAATAGCAGTTATATCACCAATGTACACTATAAGCCCTCCTTTCATCCCTCCTATATACACTATTCCTCATACTGCCCCCTCAGCCATAAAATTAATACTGTCAAAACTCTTTCGAAACGTATTTTTACTAACTGCTCAACATCTGAATTTAAACAAACAGAGACCCAAAATGTGATTAATCACCTAATGAACTCAGGTTACCCCAGAAACTTCATTCTCCGACATTTTCACAATCCCCAACAGCAGCTAAATAGTCAGACTTATAGATCGACTTGCATCATTCCATACTCTAACTATAGTACCAACATCTCTAGACACTTAAAAAACAAGTACGGAATCCGCACCTATTACACCAACACTCCTAAATTAGAAACAATAGTTAGGAACCTCATCACCAAAAACAGTTTTCCCATTACCCTACCATATCTTACAAACTCCGTATATTCCTTAAAATGCTCAGATTGCAACAGTCTATATATAGGAGAGACAGGCCGAAGAATTAAGGATAGGATAGAAGAACACCACAGAAACGTTAGAAACAGTGAACCCAGATCTCTCATATTGCAACACATTCAACAGACAGGACATTCTTTTGATACCTCTCATCCACAAGCATATTACTCAGGAATCAATAGCAAATACAAAAGATTGGTCGTCGAGGCGTTGCTCTCTTTAAGACATAACAGTATTAATAGACATATAGACATCCCTGATATATACAAAGCAATATTGCCATAGAGTACCTTAGGAGACCATTGCCAGCACGATTTATTTTGATTAATTTTACTCATGCAGCCTTAAACTGTATCGTGGCTAAATCGTGAAGTTTCTTGTGTTTATCCCACTTGATATGCTCGGGACACGCGGTTATTTCCTGCTATTACTTTTCTAACTGATAGGCTAATACGTTTGATTTTCTTGTATATATGCTGATTTTTCTCAATATGGATATGTATAAAAGATAAAAGATGCAAGATCAGTCAGACATGATGTCCTGAAGAAGGGTTATTGACCCGAAAGCTCGCCTTTATTAAAACTCATAAGATACGCATCCTCGCATGCTTTGATTCTTTTACTTATATTCTTCAGAGGATTTCAACCTACTTAATATTACTATTTTGTAATAATATATGGGGTATATCTAGAGAGAAACATGGTAAGGGAAGGGTTAGGCAGATAAGAAATATATGAAGTATTGTCATCATATATTAATATTTAGTGTATGTGTGTGGGGGGCATTTATATATCTAAAATAACATACAAAGAGCAAATATCTCTCTATATAAATGAATACAAATATATATAACAAATATTAAATAATAAAAAGGCATATATTGGATTTAATAAAAGATTTATTTTGCCTGTCGGTACCAAAACTGGTTAAAATCGATTTGAAAATAGTGCAATCAATGGCAAAATAAATCTTTTATTAAATCCAATATATGCCTTTTTATTATCTAATGAATTAAATATGGATTGCTCTATTTTAAAAACAATATAACAAATATTTATATAAAAAATAGACACTTCGGCCAGTTGGAGTTTTTTATTTCGCATATTAGCTCTGCTTGATTACATACAGCATCTTGTATATTTACTCAAAATGATCATAGTAGTTGTTTCTTTGCTATTAAGCCAGTACTATAAAACTCCAACTGGCCGAAGTGTCTATTTTTTATATAAATATGAATGCCCCCCCGGCCAGGAAACCTCTATCTTTTCGATAATATAACAAGTATATATATACAAATAAACAATAAGCATTCAACCTAACTGATAACTGCTTATATTTGTCAAATAAATTTGACAGTACTACTGTACAGACATATATTAGTAAAATACGGTATTATGTATGTACAGTTAAACCTGTCTATAGCACCCCCTCTAAGTAGCGCCTCTCTTTCTATAGCGCCCGATTTTAAATAAGTAGTACAATGCGATTTACATTAAAAGTGACCTGTCTATATCACCCCCTCTCTATAGCACTCTATTTTGGTGAGTCCCAAGAGTCGGTGCTATAGACAGGTTTAACTGTATTATGTAAGAGTATGTGTGTATGCTTGAGGAATATTACACAATAAATAGGTTGAATGATTATATAATAACGAGGCGTTTATATATCTAGTATTTATTTATATATAAAACAAACTTTAAAAAACGCCTTTTTAAAATAAAGTGTTTTAATTTTAAATCCTATTATATTAAATTATATTAAATCCTAAATCCATATTAAATGTATGTATGTATGACTGAACCAATTAATAATATTTACTTGTCATTTTTGGTTTTAATTAATATTTAAAACTCAAATTTTTGATCGAGAATAATATTATAATTTACGTCTCTCTTCATCAGTTTAAAGTATGTATTATTATAGTTAAATTATATTATTCCTAATTTTGTTTTTTACACCTATTTTTCATGTACAAAAAAAATAAAAAATACGAAAACCTAAGCTCTAAAATAAACGACAAAAAAATCTAAACCAAACATAACGAAAGATAAAATATAATATATTGGGCTACAATATATCATCAAACGAAATAAAGAAATTCCAATGTAAAGATGCTTTAAAACAGTGAGCGAAAATATATAAAGGAAGACAGCAGAGCCTTTACAAAAGTTTCCTGTTATGTAACATTTACCACTACTTCTCATTATGCAATAAGCCGCACCTATTAAACAATCTACACAAAGTTTTCAAAAAGCAAAGAATGAAAAATGTTTTATCCTTGAAGGTGGGAGGTAGCCAAGTGTGAGGTGACGAGGCTGAGACAAAGACGGACTCCCGTAATCTCTTTAATTACATAAATTGACTGACTGCCTGCTAACAACTTGTAGCGCTATTTATACATGAAGTCAGAAATGAGTATGCAAAGAGGATATTTGCATTTCTGCAAATATCCCAAGTATGCAAATACACAACACCCTTCTCTCCTAATAATATTGCAGACGGTCTGGCGGACTCCTGGATCGCTGGGGTCTGGGGCTCCGACTCGGGACTTCTCCAGAAGCAGCAACAGGATTCTGGTTGGCTCCAACAGGTGCCAAGTTCTGCCTTGTTAACCGCGGCTTCTCTCGCTGGAGTCTAGTGCTCCAGCTTGGGACCTTTTCTCCAGAAGCAGCAACAGGACTCTGGTTGTCTTCAACTGGTGCCAAGTCTTGTCCTGTCGATTTCGGCTTCTCTGCCAATTCCATATCTGGCAGTTTCCTCTCAGGGATCTCCAGGCCAACTTGAGAGGGCTTCATCTCAGGATGGTTTTCCAGGGTTTCCGTAGATGTACTTGGAAGTACTAGCCTCGGATCTTTCGGTACTGTAGTCTCTGGTTTTTCCTTTACAGGGCGCAACTAGTTTATATGCATCTTTAAAGTTTGGTCCTCATACCCTATTAGGTAGTGGCGGCAACTAAGGAGTTTTAGTATTGTGCTCAGCTTCCACTTTGGTCCAGCAGCATAATTCTGGAAATAAACATCGGAACCTATGTTGAAATTCTCTTGCTTTTTTAGGGCATCATGAAACACCTCTCCTTTAAATTCCATTTTAGGCATTAGATTTGAAAACCTTGTTTTCAAACGCCTTTTCATCAATAGTTCCGCCGGCGATTCCTTCATCACTGTCTGTGGAAATGCTCTCTGAGCCAATAAAAATCTCTCCAAGTTTGTCTCAAGGCCTACCTTTCCACTGTTCTTCCTTAGTGAGGTCTTGAACTCTCGCACATAGCGCTCAGCTAATCCATTTGTGCTTGGATTGTATGGGCTTGCCTTTGTATGCCGAATTCCATTCATCTTGGTGAATTCCTCAAATTCCTTTGAGACAAACTGTCGCCCATTATCCGTTACTAATATTTCCGGCAGTCCGAACCTTGCAAACACTTGCCTAAGATGGTAAATAATGGTTTTGCTGGTTATTTCTTTCAGGATGAAAATCTCCAACCATTTTGTATAGGCGTCCACTATGACCAAAAACATTTTACCCATAAAAGGGCCGGCCAAATCCATATGTAGTCGATGCCAGGGTTTTTCGGGCCAAGTCCATTCTGAAATCGTGGAGGGAGGCATATTTGCCGATTTCTGACAGATGGTACACTCCCGGGCCATATCTTCGATGTTCCCATCTATTCCAGGCCACCAAAAATATCTCCGTGCGATAATTTTCATTTTTACTATTCCAAAATGCATCTCATGGAGGTCTCTCAGAATCTGGATCTCAACTTGGGAGGAATTACTATCTGTTCCCTCCATAGTAAGCAGCCAAAATCCACACTTAGCTCATTCCTAATTTTGTAGAAAGGGAACAGCGGATTTTCTTTCAAGATTTTTGGTATTTGCCAATTGTCTTCCCGGACATTCCTCAAATCAATTGAGAGGGTCTTGTCTCTTCTAGTTTCAAAAGCCACATCCCGGAATGAAAAAGGCACTTCATTCATTTTTCTCAGAAGCAAGACTTGATCTTCATCAATAGACTCTCTCTCAACTGCTTTTAACGGCAACCTTGATAAAGCATCCGCATTTCCGTGGTCGTCAGTCTTCCGAAATTCAACCGAGTAATGAAAAGCACCCAGCTTAAGCTACCAACGCTTTATCCTTGACGCTGCACATACTGGAATCGGTTTGTGAGGTGAGAACAAGTGCATCAGCGGCCTGCTATCCGTCACCAACACAAACGAGCGTCCTAGATGGTATTGCCTGAATTTTTCAAAGCCATAAACAATACTTAAGGCTTCTTTTTCAAGCTGAGAATATTTTTTTTCAGCATCTGTAAGGGTTCGCGACGCAAACGCTATTGGACTCTCCTGCTTATTTTTGTCTCTGTGACTATGCACCACACCAAGTCCATAGCTTGAGGCATCGCATGCCAGTACCAGTTCCTTTGTTGGATCATAGTGTGCCAATACTGACTCATTGGTCAATAATGATTTACATCTATTGAACAATATTCGATGTTCTCTTGTCCATTTCAAATGAGTATTTTTCTTCAACAACTTGTAAAAAGTAGTTAAATATGAGAGATATTCTCTATAAATCTGGCGTAGTACATCAACATTCCGATAAATGATCGTAACTGGCCAATGTTCTTAGGCTCAGGAGCATTAGAGATTGCTTTCATCGATTCGAAAACCCAAGTATTCAACCGAATCAACAGCGAACCTGCATTTATTTTTATTCGATTTCAAGCCTTTGTCCTCTAATCTTTTAAATACCAGCTCCAACTTGGCTTTATGCTCATTTGCCTCTCTACCTGACACCAAAATATCGTCAATATAACAAGCCACTCCTGGTATGTCAGCAAAAATGTTGTCCATCAACCTCTGGAATTTATTCGGTCTACAGCCACACCATAAGGGAGTCTTTTATATGCAAACAATCCCTTCGTAGTATTTATATTTACTACTCCTTTGGCTTCTGCTAGCTCTACCTGCAGATAGGCCATTGAAAGGTCCAGAGTTGAGAAAACTGTACTACCCGATAATTTAGAAAATTATCTCATCTATCGTAGGCAATGGGTATTTATCCAATATAATTGCCTTATTTTCCGTACTCCTAAAATCTTCACAGATTCTAATTCTGCGCCATCTTTCTTCAAAACTGGCACTATGGGTGCTGCCCAGTCGGCGTAATCAAGATGCTCTAAAATTCCTTTATCTACCATATCCTCCAATTCATTCTCTACCTTTTTTTTTCATAGCAAAAGGCAAACTTCGAGCCTTACAAAACACTGGTGCTGCGTCCTTCTTTAATCCAAATATTTAATTTTACATATTTTAAGAAACCCAGTTCATTATTGAATAGAATTGAATATTTTTCAATTAATGACTTCATGCAAGATTTTTCGAAGATTTTATTCACATTTAGTAACCTACAGTAGTCAATATTCAAGAATCTTAGCCATTCCCTTTCCAGTAAAATCTTTGGGAAACCTTCATCCACCACTATTAATCTCCGGCTTCTCCAACAAAAACGTCCCTTTCTCCTACTATCTTGATAGGATTATTGCACAAGGTTCTTAAATTCTTCGAAGTAGGAAATAATTTTACTTTCCAGAATTTCTTGAAGATGGTTTTCGGCATCAATGTTACCGGACTTCCAATATCCACTACACACTTTAATACATTTCCGTCTAAAGTGAGCGTAACTTTAGCCTCCGTTTCGCCCTTGAGGGACAGTATCTGTTCGTTCACATAGCTATTTTTCAGTGCATAATTTGCCGCTTTGCATACTTTACTCAGATGCCCAATCTTTTTGCACTTATAACAAGTCTTTGACTTGTGTGGGCATGCTGGTGCTAGGTGGGAATTCCTTTCGCCGTACCTTTTCACTCCTGCCATAGGGCTATATTTCTGCACAGGGGTGTGCCTCTCCCTTCTATTTCTTTCAGAACGCGAAGTCACTTTGCCTATGCAATTTCCATGCAGTTCACTAGCATCCTTCTCGGCTAACTCGTACGAGACCGCAATGGCCAATACTCGATCCAGCTTTACGTCATCATCTTCCTGGAAGAGTCTCTTCTGGAGGGCCTCGGATGACAAGCCTGCTACGAATCTATCTCGTAACATCATCTCCAGCATACTGCCAATTTCACAATTTGTGGCTAGGTGCTTCAGTTCTCTTAGATACTCAGAAACAGTTTCAGTTTCTTTTTGCACCCTTTTTAAGAATTTGCATAGCTGAGGTATAACTTTTGGCTTAGGATCTAGATGTTGTCTTATTTTTTTAATTATTACCTCATAAGAATTCTCTTTAATCTTCTCAGGGTAGAACAAATAATTTCCTTATTTAAGGAGTTCAGAGTTCAATAAACTTAACAAGATTACGACCTTTTTCTGATCACTTGTTTCATTAGCTTCGCACGCCGCTTCAAATCGCTGTACGAAGATTTCAAAATTTTCTTCCTTCGAATCGAAGACTCTGAACGGTACAGTTTGATTTGTTGCCATCCTTCCTCAGTTTGATGCTTTGAATCAGTCTAAGTCCGCAATCCTTAAAACCTCGTGGTCGCTCCCGTAGACACGTACCAATAGTTGCAAACCTCGTAGTCACTACCGTAGCTTCCCATAGATTTTCTCGTCGCCAGAATTGTTCTATCCTTGAAGGTGGGAGGTAGCCAAGTGTGAGGTGTCGAGGCTGAGACAAAGACGGACTCCCGTAATCTCTTTAATTACATAAATTGACTGACTGCCTGCTAACAACTTGTAGCGCTATTTATACATGAAGTTAGAAATGAGTATGCAAAGAGGATATTTGCATTTCTGCAAATATCCCAAGTATACAAATACACAACACAAGATGCATCTAAGGGAGGGGGAGTATGAGAAAGTTCATACTGACTTTTTTGAAGCTTTCAAGAACTATGATGAGTCGGGCAGCCCTAGGTAAGTGAGGATGAGAGGAAGGAATGTAGATGACTGATGGATGTGCCCGTAGAAGGACTACCTGCCTCAAGTATCTTGTCCTGGCCAACATGCTCATGAAGTCCGGCATCCCTTTGACTCCCAGGAGGCCAAGCCCTACAAGAACGACTCTGAAATTCTGGCCATGACCAACCTGGTCAGGTGAGTCAATTCTTTGTGTTTCTCTTAGTTTTTAAAATGAATTGAAAAGAAACCAATTATTTTTTTCCTCAGCTCCTATAGCTGTGCCTGCCCTGTGATAAAACAATGACTGTAATTCTGTTTGTTCCAGTGCCTACCAAAACAATGATATCAACGAATTTGAAAAGATTCTCAAGAACAACAGGAAAAACATTATGGATGACCCTTTCATTCGAGAACACATTGAAGGTAACCCATCCTCTGAGTTTGTTGATTTCCAACAATGAGGAACTGGTGGTCCATTCTATTATAGTTTCTGGATGTTAAAGATTGCAATCAATCAGGCTGCATTCAATGCTCCCATTGATTTTGAGTTGACCTCTGCATCTTGAGTATTGCTTTTTCTCACACACAGAATAGACTATGACTGGTGGCATATATAAAAAAGATTAAAACCTTTAGCAATAAGTTTTTTTATTACAAAAAAACACAAGCTTTTGAACTCACTCTTCAACAGGCAAAATTATATCAGAGTTAGATATTGTCGTGTGTTGCCCCTGGTCCTTCCCGACAACGCCACTTCTTCCCGCATCACCAACCTTGACTCTGCTGCTTCATATCTGTAGCCCTACCCTACAGACAGCCCAAAGCCTCCAAGAACCACTACTCTTGTAGATCTCCTTTCCCTCTGGCAGTATCTCTCGATCTGCCACTGGTGGGGGGACACGAGAGACTTACTGTGATGTTGGAGGAGGAAGTCACAACAGAAACCGGGAACAAGTCTTCTCTTTATTAGGCTTTCATTCACATTACATTTAAACACAAATATGAGTCAACTGGTATTTACAGCAATTTAAGTCTTACAACCAATATAAAGATGTATTTACAATCATAGGCCATTGAAATCAGAATTACAGCAGTAGCAACTCTCCACATCAGCCCTAGACTGGAAATAGACCAAAGTCTTGTAAAGCACCATCTGTTAACTGGGGTTATTACTGTTCTTCTTAGGCTGATACTTGCAGGAATATAATTTTACCCTTTGAAGAGCAAGAGCTAAAAAGCTCGCAGTTTTTTTTTTCGTAATAAACTCATTGCGAAAGGTTTTGATCTTTTTATATAAGTTTATTACAATTTTCTTATATATTTGATTATGACTGGCCTATTTACCTTGCTGCACCCCTAAATAGAAAGGCACCTTAAACCATAAAAGATGACAAAAGAATTATTGTAACCCCCTGCTGCTGCCAATTTTAGCTCACTATGAGAGCCTCCTTTATACCACCAGCATGGTTATAATATCTTAATTATCAAGTCCCGTTTATTACCTTGTGTTTCTAATCTATAATCCAAATTGTACATAATCACTAGTCCAATCAATGTCTGCTGACATCTCAGTAATGGCATCAGGTTGAAGCTACACAGTCTACTTATCTCCATTTGTTCTCACCTTTGTTATCAAAATTGTGTATTTTATTTATAAAGGCCACTTTTGTTTTTGCTACTGGGTCTCAAATAGGCAAGGAAAAAAATGACCTAATTTATTGTCACCTGCCACTTGATATGTTGAAAGCTGTATTGTGTAAAATTTCAGATCTGCTGCGGAACATCAGGACTCAGGTGCTGATCAAGCTTATCAAGCCCTACACCAGGATCCACATCCCCTTCATCTCTAAGGTAAAGTCCCAGTGTTGTACCATCTCTTGGGATTGTGGTCCATTGTATGTGTGTGTGGTACAGGAACTGAAGATTGATGTGCCTTAAGTGGAGAACCTCTTGGTATCCTGCATCTTGGATAGGTAATGGCTTCTTTGTAGGCATCTAGTTGTACACTGCATTTGTAAACTAACTACAGGGTGGCCACAAGTCCCGAAATCTTATATTTTCAAAAATTAAAAAGCAAACTAGAATAAAAAATATAACTATTTTATTCCAGTTTACCTTTTAATTTTTATTTAAAAAATAGAAGGGGTTGGGACTTATGGGTCTCCCTGTAGAATGCACACATTGAAGAAATTTGAGTATACAGTAGAACCCTGCTAAAACTAACCTAGGATATAGTGAAACTTCCCTTATAAAGAACCTGATATAATTCCCAGTTTTTATGTTTTAATACAGTGAAATATGGCTACGACAAACCATGGCTATGATAAACCACAGTTTCAGTCCCATTCCCTATAGAGGGTTTTTACTGTATATAAACTAAATTATTAAAAAAAACTATATTTAAACTATATTATTTTAAATGAATAAACAAATTGTACAGTACAACTTTGATAATTCAAACATCTTTAATTCAAAAATGTCTTTAATTTGAATATTCATCTTGGTCCCTAGATTTTTAAGCCTTTTTTCAAAACATTTTTAATTAGAATTTTTGAATAATCCGAATTTTTTTTTGGTCCCCTTGGGCTTTGAATTATCCAAGTTCGAGTGTATTTGTAGCGACCAGATTGGTTTATAGAATTTTCCTAAATAAACTTGAATCATGCGACCACATGAGTTTACCCACCACTTGGACAATGAGCTTGTCCTTGCTGATCAACACTAGCAGGTGTACTTCACTGACCCCCACAAATGGGGGCAGGATGTAAGAGAGGCCTACAACATAATTAGACTGAAGAACTATGTAGTCAACCGATTGACCAACAGCTGTGTAGTGTAAAAAAATAAAAATAAAAATAAAATGGATTCAGTTATAAATTCTATAAATTTAAAATTGGATGAAGTATTTCAATACTTTAATAATAAATATTTAGGCAATCAAAAAAACGTAACTAAAAATGGCATATCCTTTTTATCAACAATGATTACTCAAGCAAAAGAAGGAGTTTCTTCTCTTTCTGATATGAATAAAGACTCTACAATAGGAATAATAACGGAAGCTGTCAACTCAGCAATGGAAAATAAGGTTGAAAAAATATTGAGAGAAATTTCGGTACACAGACCCACATTTGCACAAGTAACAAAACAAGAAAATGTACAACAATTAATTGTCAAACATCAACAAACTCAAAACATGGAATTTACGCTAATTGCAGCTCCAGCCAACAATGAATCTATATCTGATGTTTCTCAAGCTATTTCTAGAACCATAAAGAAAATAAGGGAAGTCGGTGGGAATATTAAAATTAATAAAATTTTTAAAACACGGAACGCAGTGGTAATAAAATCACCATCGCAGGTAGAATTGAATGCTCTTCAGGAGGAATTGGGAAAATCGGATGAGTTAAAGGCAATCAGTAAAATATATATTCCTAGGAAAAGAGATCCAACGGTTGTGGTTAAAAATGTTTCTAAAATAACGGACACAGCAACATTTGTAAAGACAATCTGCAATATGAATCCAGAGTTAAGGGGAATGGAGGATGAAATAAGGATGCTGTTTGTAATGAACTCAAATACTGCTACACAAAACATTGTTTTAAGACTTTCACCAAAGGCATATCAAATAAATAAGAAAAATAACAATACTCTTTACACTGATTTAGA
Organism: Cordylochernes scorpioides; assembly: GCA_030710605.1. Taxonomy (NCBI): domain Eukaryota; kingdom Metazoa; phylum Arthropoda; class Arachnida; order Pseudoscorpiones; family Chernetidae; genus Cordylochernes; species Cordylochernes scorpioides. Next base: position 6,627,869 of record CP092869.1, read on the forward strand.
ACGTTGCCATATTCAAGATAAGGTCTTAGTAAAAAAATGTCAGAAATGCTTTCAATACAATCCAAACCATAAGCTTAAAGACTGCCCAAATGAGAAAATCTGTAATATCTGTAGGGTCCATGGAACCCATTCCTTCTCGAATGAACTGAGTTGTCACAACTGTTCTAAACACCCAATTTTCAGAAATAAACAAACAAATCACAGGGTTAATGGGACGGACTGTCCACTTTACAAAATACAAGTAGATAGAATTATAGATAGAACCCAATATTTTTATGATTTGGAAGAAGAATAGAACATAAATATTCTCATATGAAATTTTCATAAGCGTTTTGCATAAATGTCCATTATGAAAGAAGCAAAAAAATTAACCATAGGAAAATTTAAATGTATACAACAGAATATTAGGAAAAGTATAATTGCAACTTCCGAACTCAGAAGCTCTATTAGAGACAATCCTCCAGATATTCTCCTTCTTCAAGAGCCATATGTTTTAAATAGAAAGGTCGTGTTCGATATGGACTCGCACATAGTACATTGTTCCTCAACAGAAAACACTTATACTGCAACGGTTATATTTAATAAATATATAAAATATAGGAAGTTGGAGGGTTTCACAAATCAGTTTTGTACATCAATCTCTATTAATACACCTAAATCTAGGACGATAATAGCAAACTTTTATATTCCTCCAAACAAATGCGATGACGAACATTTGAACTTTTTAAAGAATTTGATAGCTACCTTCGAGAGTACTCCCTTAATCCTCTGTGGAGATTTTAATTCCCGTCACCCGGTTTGGTTCGATAGAATTACAAACTCTAACGGATATAAAATGCAACCTATTATTAATGAATATAATCTTTTTATTCACAATAACAAAACTCTTACCTGTCGTAATAAAAGCATAATATATCTCACTATTTCAAATAGACATTCATTGAAACTGGTGAACAATTGGCAAACTTTTGAATTAACCAATATTTCCGACCATGTGACAGTTTCATTTGATATCAATGTTAACTTAGATATTACAAACAATCAACCAAAATCTACATGGAAATTTAGTGAAAAGAAAGCAGATTGGTCACCGTTTTCAAATACAATTTCTAAACAAGAAGTAAGAAGATTGGAAAACGATATAAAAAAGGTCGAAAAAGAAACTGATATTGACATGGTAGTTGACAGGCTAACGGATATAATTCTGGAAGCTGCATATCAATCACTGGAGGTGAAATCTTCCAACTTCACTATCGATACCGGGATCAAGTGGTGGAACAAAGAATTAGAACAAAAGAAAAAGTATTTTCATTATGTGAGAAATCTATACTTTCATCATAAAGCAATTAGTGTTAATGAATATAAGTCTGTCAGAAATAAATATAAAAATAGTATTAGAAAAGCTAAGAGGAATAGTTGGCGAAATTTTATAGAAGAAAATGGATCTAATAATCCGTTTGGAAACGCCTATAAAACCTTGAAAAAACTGAGTTCCTCTAATCAACAAAAAGGAGCACCAATAATTGAACAGGCACCAGTAGATTCTAAAGAAACTCTAATAAAAGATCTGGTTAATTAACTAATTCCTGATGACACAACTATATCGGATACTGCTCACCATACATCAATAAGGAACTATACACCGAATTTTACAAACTCCAACTCATGCAATATTCATAAGAAAGAAATAGAAGAGCTAATCGACAAAATTAATGTAAATAAATTTCCTGGTCCAGACAATATTAGTAATAATATGATAAAGAATGCTTTTCAACTAATACTTCCGATTTTACACTCAATATTTAATAAATGTATTCATGTACACATGCGCTCTGCCATCTAAAAAGCACATGTGCTCGTGGTCAGGAGATGCCTTCTTTATTTTTAATATCAACACCTGACCCACTTATCTTTTTTTTTCTATTGTTTTATCATGTGTTAAGCGTCTTTACGCAAATTTGGCCTTAAACACCCATTTCTTGATTTCTCGGGAAGCCATTGGGACCAAAAAATATTTTTGGTCGCAGTGGTTACAGCCTACTCCACGCTGACGAGCGCCAACAGCGCGAAACGCGTTCGTGGATGGCTTTTCTTGATTTATCAAGAAATTGGGTTGGCCAAATATCACGGAGCAAGCTAAATAAACGTTTAGTTTATTCGTGCTCCACTAGATGGCGCTCTGCCATCTAAAAAGCACATGTGCACGTGGTCAGGAGATGCCTTCTTTATTTTTAAATAAATCAATATACAATTCGTTTGATAATATTAAAGGTTTTGGTAGATAATCTCTGTAAAAAAAAATGTCCCGACACAATTCCTGTCTTCTTGCATCCTTTATAGAATTTAAATTCACAGCTACAATGTAACTTCTGAAGATGGGAATGAAGAATTTTCAATTCGTGGAGGCAAAGCTTCTGCCAGTCTAACTTCGCTCAATTCTTTCTTCGGATCAAAAAGCTGATAATGTAACAAGAGAATGTTGGTATTCATCTGGATCATTTCACGATAGATTACATCTTCTTTACAAGGTGAATTCTTTTCTTCTCTTTCTTTCTTTCCTAACTTAAAAGTTACTTTTTTCTTCTCTTTTATTTGTATCGGAATGTGAACTTTGCTATCAGCATATTCATTTTCTTCTTTTTCTTCTTCTATTGTCCAAAGACACATCTTTGAATGCAACTGCAAATTTTTCTTGTAAGCTTTGAGATTCAAAGACTTTCTTTTTAAGTCTTTACGGATTTTTTTCTGGTAGATCTCTTCAGTATAGGGTAAAAAGTGAAGCCAGTAGTGGTAGTACATATTGTAGTTTTGCCACAACCAGAAATTCTGTTGGTGGTTCATGAAATAGATGTAGTTATTGAAGAAAAGATCATGAATCCAATCTTTCTTTTTCTGTCGTCGACGTTCCTTGTTCATCGTTGCCTTCAGGATGCAGACCTTGCAACAGCACCATTCTCTTGTTCCGTTCTTGTAGAGCTCTGCAACACGCCCTTGCATTTAGAATATGTATCCCAACATAAGCGCACTTCACAAATATTGATATATATGTATATGATTGATATAAAGCTTATTTTTTGAAATTAATAGAAAACCTTAGAGCAAAAATTATAGCAATATTTTGAGGAATTGAAGGTTTCACCTTTTTTCAAGCAATTCACGAGCCGCGAGCCTGCATTGCTGTTGAAATGGATCTTTGGTGGGATCTTTTTTTGGGCGGAATTGAATGTATTCTGTGGATGCACTCTCAAAACGAAAATATTTATGAAATTTGTAAAACACTTTCACCAAGAATAAGCCTTCAATGTTTCTATATAAGCTACCTGCATCAACTGTTCAGAAGAGCCACAGACAGTCGATCATATTCTCTTCAGCTGTTCAGAATTCCTAAGACATAGGATGCAAACAGCTATCCTGCTTGGACTGACCCACCTCAATTCTAGATCTATGGACAGCCTCCCAGACTCAACCTCAGCATGGAAAAATCTGGTCAACTGGTTTAACTCAGCAATCAAAGCAGGACGCGAGTAAAAGCGCTCAACACTAGTCTATACTAGTGACTCCCCGGGTAGTTGGCGCTCTGCGCTTCCTGGTATATAAATATACCTCTCAATATATAAACAGAATGAACACTAATATAATGTATAGATCTGATAGAAAAAATTGGCGAAATCTATGAGAGGGTTCACCATTGATGAACCAAGTCTTTTAACGAGAATCACGAAATTTCTCTTAATGAATTGTAAAAAGCTATAAAACGAAGAGAATTTTTTTTTTATTAAAATGCATAGGCTACTAGCTTTCGGGCTCCAAGCCCTTCAACGGGTACAACATATTGAGAGAGAGAAAATAACGCTATATATAGTATCGATATGCCAAGAATCTGCATATATAACCATGTATGAGATAAAGATATCAGATTAAGTTATGGAAATAAGGCTTTTTTTGAAATATTTGACAAAAATAGGATATGATATTAGTTAAAAAATTATGACAGATTTAGCATAACACAAATAAGACTATTGCAATTAATAAGAGAACACATGATCATCTCTGGATGACAATCAACTTTAAATCAACGTGATGCTAAAGTAAAAAACCTAATAACAGTGAGGGAATTATGGTATGGCCCGCCATCAGCGTAATCATCGGACTATGAAAAATAGGGGTCGGTGTTTGGGTGGGGGGTGGGGAGTTTGTTTGCGGTGGGATTAATGGCAAGATCAGGGAAGAGAAGTGAACGGCCTAAAGGCTATTACATATATCTAGATACTGCAATGGTATGTCGATGTGTCTGTTAATGCTATGGTTACTGATGGATAATATAGCTTCAATAATCAACCTTTGATACTTGGTGTTGACATTAGAGTATAGGGTGGTAGGGGAGGAAAGGTTGAAAGAATGGCCGGTGGTGTTAATATGGTTGAATATAAGCGATCTATTGTCTTTGTTGGCAATGCATCTACCGGCCATTCATTCAACCTTTCCTCCCCTACCACCCTATACTCTAATGTCAACACCAAGTATCAAAGGTTGATTATTGAAGCTATATTATCCATCAGTAACCATAGCATTAACAGACACATCGACATACCATTGCAGTATCTAGATATATGTAATAACCTTTAGGCCGTTCACTTCTCTTCCCTGATCTTGCCATTAATCCCACCGCAAACAAACTCCCCACCCCCCACCCAAACACCGACCCCTATTTTTCATAGTCCGATGATTACGCTGATGGCGGGCCATACCATAATTCCCTCACTGTTATTAGGTTTTTTACTTTAGCATCACGTTGATTTAAAGTTGATTGTCATCCAGAGATGATCATGTGTTCTCTTATTAATTGCAATAGTCTTATTTGTGTTATGCTAAATCTGTCATAATTTTTTAACTAATATCATATCCTATTTTTGTCAAATATTTCTAAAAAAGCCTTATTTCCATAACTTAATCTGATATCTTTATCTCATACATAGTTATATATGCAGATTCTTGGCATATCGATACTATATATAGCGTTATTTTCTCTCTCAATATGTTGTACCCGTTGAAGGGCTTGGAGCCCGAAAGCTAGTAGCCTATGCATTTTAATAAAAAAAAAAATTTCTCTTCGTTTTATAGCTTTTTACAATTCATTAAGAGAAATTTCGTGATTCTCGTTAAAATTGAAAATCTTTTTACTTTTGCTCTAACTTCCAAGAATCGATGGCGATTGGCCGTGAAGCACACCTATCTTTGAACGCACTTTGTCGATTCACCAACCTCAACCCTGAAGTAATCCGCCTACTAACACATCTGTGTCGAAAGTCGCAGCAGCTGGCCAGATGGAGATTGCACCTCAACTTTAACAAGATTTGTCAAAAGGATCGTTTCATCCCCCCATCTCTCAGAGTCGCATATCCTGTGGGCAATTCTCATTCAAACAAGATTATCCTCCGATCCCAACGCCAACTATTATGGGCTAGAACCCAGGGATGTTATTCGCGAATACGCTGCTTGTCCAAGACCATTAAAGGCATCATTTCCCAGGTCACCAATCTCATATCCCAATCCAGTTTAGTTGAACTCCTTGGTCTCCTCACCGCCGACATCAGACAGCAGGACAGCATCATTAAAGCACGTCAATATAGGAAGCTATCCTTTTGGATCTGCAAATATGGTTTCCCAGAGGAATTTCACCCCGACAGCCAACCGGTTCCCACTCTTCTCAATCTGTCCTCTACCTTATTGTCACCTTCGCAGGCCGAGGTTCTTTCCTTGGGCCTCAAGTACCGTCCTCCCACAATGGCTGACATTCCCAGGATCATTTCTGGTGTTGAGCCCGCCATCAGCTCCCTTTCCCACACATCCCAATATGACATACGGAGTTCCATAGCCCATATCCTCCGGAAGCCCACCCCTCCACAATCCCAATCTCTTGGTAAGTACCGCTCCCTTGTTTCCATAAGGCGAAACTCTAACATTATAGTCACCCGATCGGATAAAGGTTCCCAGACCGTCGTCTTGGACATGGCTGACTATGCCTCCAAGATGACGGATATACTCAGCGACCTCAATACATTTATTCCCATTGCACAGTCTGATGTGTCCACCTCAGCTAAATCTTTCAGATTAGGGTTATTACGTTTGAAAAAATCGGGTCATATCACACCGGATCAATATAGTTCTTTCATCTCCGACCTTAATAATATTCCCTATATTTATGGTCTTCCTAAGACCCATAAGCCTGGCATCCCCCTACGCCCCATCATAGCCTACCATCTTTCACCTGCCTACAAACTGTCCAAATATCTGTCTGGCTATCTCACACCTTTGGTGAACGCCAGTTCACAATCCTCTGCCATTAGGGATATCCCTTCTTTTGTGCAATCCGTTAATTCTCTCTGCCCTGTCCCCAACACCGTTATGGTGTCGTATGATGTAGTTGCCATGTATCTTTCCCTCCCCCACCAGCTTATTATTAGGCAGTTGACAAAATTCTTACAGGATAACCAGGTAGATCCCCGTACCGCAGAATCCATAATCGCACTATCCTCCCTGTGTTTGGACTTCACTACTTTCACTTTTAACAACCTATTTTTTCAAACAAATCAGAGGCTCGCCCATGGGCAGCCCACTATCCTCCCCACTTGCGGAAATAGTCATGGCCAACATAGAACACTGGTTCCAACAGCAAATTACACTGGGCATTCACATGTGGCGGAGATATATTGATGATATCTTCTGCATATGTGATACCGGACAAGAAATTAGTATTTTAGATTTTCTTAACTCTTATCATCCCGAGATTTCATTCACTTTAGAATTGGAGGACAGGTCCGTATTGCCGTTTCTTGATATACTGGTCATACGTACTACCTCTCATTATCACACTACCGTATACCACAAGGTTAACAATCCCACTTTCTATACAGACTTCAATTCTTCATGTCCCCTATCACATAAAATAAATACTGTCCGTACTCTTACCAAGAGATTGTTCACCCACTGCTCCCTTCCACTGTTTAGAACCATTGAATTTTCTCTAATCATTAAACAGCTGGCTCTGTCCCAATACCCCCCCCCCCCCCCCATTTCATACATAAGTATAAATTTGACCCTTCTTCCGTTAGACCTCCTACAATTACCAGAAACAGTTGTTTACTTCCCTTCTCCGCCCAATCAGTCGCCATCTCCCGCATCCTCAGAACGCACGGGATTAACACCCATTTTTCTAATAGAAATAGTATCGGCGCCATCCTCAGACATCCTATCACCAGATTACCTAGATCTACCGTTGCTCAGTCCTCTGGTGGCTCGGTCTACTCGGTCTCTTGTAACGATTGCAGTGCATCTTACATAGGCGAGACTGGTAGGTCCGTGGCCATCAGGATGACCGAACACGGTAGATGCATTGCCAACAAAGACAATAGATCGCTTATATTCAACCATATTAACACCACCGGCCATTCATTCAACCTTTCCTCCCTTACCACCCTATACTCTAATGTCAACACCAAGTATCAAAGGTTGATTATTGAAGCTATATTATCCATCAGTAACCATAGCATTAACAGACACATCGACATACCATTGCAGTATCTAGATATATGTAATAACCTTACGTTCACTTCTCTTCCCTGATCTTGCCATTAATCCTACCGCAAACAAACTCCCCACCCCCCACCCAAACACCGACCCCTATTTTTTATAGTCCGATGATTACGCTGATGGCGGGCCATACCATAATTCCCTCACTGTTATTAGGTTTTTTACTTTAGCATCACGTTGATTTAAAGTTGATTGTCATCCAGAGATGATCATGTGTTCTCTTATTAATTGCGATAGTCTTATTTGTGTTATGCTAAATCTGTCATAATTTTTTAACTGATATCATATCCTATTTTTGTCAAATATTTCTAAAAAAGCCGTATTTCCATAACTTAATCTGATATCTTTATCTCATACATGGTTGTATATGCAGATTCTTCGCATATCGATACTATATATAGCGTTATTTTCTCTCTCTCAATATGTTGTACCCGTTGAAATGCTTGGAGCCCGAGAAAGCTAGTAGCCTATGCATTTTAATAATAATAAAAAAAAAAATCTCTTCGTTTTATAGCTTTTTACGAACCAAGTCTTTCTAACAGTTTTCATCTTCAATCAATAATTGCATAAATTCACACCCTTTATATTTTAAGAAAAATAAATAAAGTTTAATATAATCCCATCCTCAACATAACAAAATATTATATTTTTAACGCTTATGTTTCTTTTAAATAAATCAATTACCTACTACCTTTTCATCGCAGTAAGAGGCAGCAGAAATTTAATTAATTTTAAAAGAAAAAAATGCGTCGAAAATAGTTAGAATTTTTTATAACAGATGGCGTGCTAATTCATCATGTTAATAACAAAATATGTTTAGGAAATCTCAGAGATTGGAAGCTTAATTTATTCCTAAAATCTTAATTCTACTTCTTCTTGTCAACAATGGAGTAGTCAGTAGTCAGGTTAACTACTTTGAAATAAGAGAGAGTGATTAGTTTTAATTTCTATAAACATATCTTTTGATTAACGTAATGCCTAAAGCTACATTTTATTTCTCGTGTCAAAATATTAAATGGAAATATCTTTATTTACGGGGCTGCTAAGCAAAATAGATGATTTTTAAGAAATATTTCAAGAAAACAAGACCTAATATAAATAATTTAATAGTGTGTGACGTTTTGGCAACAGCTTTGTCACCATCATCAGACAAAAGAATCTTTTGTCTGATGATGGCGACAGTGTTGTTACAGAAACGTCACACACTATTAAATTATTTGGTTTAGGTCTTATTTTCTTGTATTATAATCTATAATCCAAATTGTACTTTATCATTGAGCAATATTAAATGGTTAGTTAAATCTCTTTCTATTCTCTTCAAATTTATCAACATCAAGATAAGATGATACTATCGTTAACATCTGACTTGATCATTTTGATTGGTTCCTGAAATCTAAACTTATCATCGATTCAATGTTGAGAAATTCACTTCAAAAAGAATCGTATCAATTGATGTAATATAGAATGATTTTTCTACATTAAAAAAATTCCAAAAAATATTGGGGAAATATTTAAATTATCCTAAGAAAAAGGGAAGACAAAATAGAAACTAAATCTGGAATGACCGTTCTTCATATCGCAAATACTCTGATGGAAGCACGTTCTTTTCTTTTACAATTTTGATCCTTCGCTTTTTCTAATTTGATCTAAGAAAGTAAGCTGAAAGTTTTGGCATCTCAAGTTGTTTTTGAATAAAGTATAATATTCAGTAACTTCAAATGATCTCAAAATGCCAAAACGATATTCATATTTAAAAAAAAACTGATTTCATCCCCTTAACTATCAAAACGAAATTGTAAAACCCTGGGTTGATCTCAAAATACCAAAATGGTTTATTGAAACTTCATATGACTTCAAAATCCAAAGCGATAAAAGAATTCATATTGAGTCAACATCATAACAACAATAAGTCCTCAAAAATGCCCGCCCAGAAGTCCTCCTCTCGGTGGGGAGAAGCAACACAAGTAAGGGACTGCCCTGTAGTACGGTGTCTTGAGCCCCGAGCCGCTACGGTAACCGTGAACAGAGAACTGAAATTAACGGGGCAATGGCACCTCTCCCTTCCATGGCAACAAGACACCACCACCATAACAACAGTGCGATATTTTCAAAAATCTCAAAATATTTAAATTGCCAAAACTTTATCAAAAAATTATATGAATCCAAAATGTTTGAATAATCCCTATATATATAAAAGTCAGTGTATGTACGAGGTGTGTTCAAAAGGTATCGCGAATTTTGAATTTTCGCGGGTTACGTATATTCGAATTTCAATCTTTTTGTGGCTTTATGTTGGTACTCATGTCTCTCATTTATGCCGACAAGCTCGGCCATTTTGAATGTTCACTTAATTGTTGACAGCTGCTTTGCTTGCAGGTGTTTTGGTTCGTCTTCGATTTTTACCTATTTAAAAAATGGATCAAAGAACCTGTATCAAATTTTGTGTGAAAAACGAAATTAAGTGCGAGGATGCATTCCGAATGTTGACTGTGGCATACGGAGAAGCTACCTTGGACCGAAGCAACGTTTATCGGTGGTGCAAATTGTTCTCAGAAGGCCGAGAAGATGTGAACGACGAAGTGCATACCAAACGCCCGAGCACTTCAACAACAGACGAAAAAATTAATGAAGTGGAGAAAATGATATTGGCCAATCGTCGAATCACCGTTAGAGAAATTACTGAGGACCAAAACATATCCGATTGGCTCGTGCCATTCGATTTTTATCAATGATTTGGGCATGAGACGGGTTGCCGCTAATTTCGTACCAAAATTGCTCAATTGCGACCAAAAACAGCATCGCATGAACATTGCTAATGAGATGTTGACTCTGTCCGCGACGACCCAAATTTCTCCAGAGGGTCATAACTGGTGACGAAGCGTAGGTTTATGGTTATGACGTGGAAACCAAAGCTCATTCTTCTCAATGGAAACTGCCGCACGAACCAAGACCGAAAAAAGCGCGCCATGTTCGGTCGAATGTGAAGGATTTGCTGACAGTTTTCTTCGATTGCAGGGGCGTGGTGCATCATGAGTTCTTGCCACAGGGTAGAACTGTCAATGAGGAATATTACCTGCAAGTTATGCGCAATTTGCGCGAAGCAATCCGCCAGAAACGCCCAGATTTGTGGAAGAACAAAAATTAGATTTTGCACCACAATAACGCCCCTGCTCACACATCGTTGCATGTGCGCGACTTTTTGGCCAAAAACAACACACTAATGATGCCGCAGCCACCGTATTCCCCAGAACTGGCCCCCTGTGACTCTTTCTTGTTCCCTAAACTGAAGAGGCCCATGAAAGGACGACGTTACGCTACGCTTGACGAGATAAAGACGGCATCGAAGGAGGAGCTGAAAAAGATTTATTTTTTAATGATTTTTTGAAGTGCTTCGAAGATTGGAAAACCCGTTGGCACAAGTGTATAATATCTCATGGGGATTACTTTGAAGAGGACAAAATAGGTATTAATGAATAAATAAATAATTTTTGAAAAAACACAAAAGTCACGATACTTTTTGAACACACCTCGTATGTATGTGGGCATATATGTCGGCTATACACGTCCACAATACGTAACTAATCTAAATGAAATTTTAGCAGTATGTATAGTAGAATCTGGAAAAACTTATAGTGAAAATTTCAGGTCTCTATTCCGAATATTCTTCGAGTTATTTGCAAATTGCGTTGCAAATTTGCCTTTTCGCTCGCAAGCAGCGCCTCTAGCGGTGAAGATGGGAGGTAATATCAGCTGACATAATGTACATGTAAAACGTGTTTTGACAGGACATAGAGAAAAATCTGGAAAAGATATTAATCAGATTTTTAGCCAATAAAAAATAAAATTGACAGGTTCTGGGCAAAAATAGTTGTTTTTTTTTTAGTCAGAAAATGATGATGACAATATTGCTGTATCATGTTTGATTATCAGATACAAAATTATATCGGGAAAAATTCCAAAAAGCTGAGACCACGGGTGAGCCAGTTCATTTTTAGTGTGCAGGAACAAAATTTTAACAAAAAAACATTCATTCGAGCAGAAGACACAAAGCCAGATGATCTCTTTATAAAAATATCGCTTCTCTGCACAAAGTTTGGAGCGGGACGTTTCACAAGAATGACATCCACGGCGTCAATTTATAATTGTAACAAATAGTATTTGAATAAAAACATTTAATCGGGTAAAACCTGGGCGTTGCCTGAGTCATTCGGCTAGTGATATATAGCTATGAGGAAACTTCATATTATCTCAAAATGCCACAAAACGATATATTTATATCGAAATGAATACTTATATGATACCTATTATATTCTCTCTCAAGGCTGCAAACCAATTTGATTGATGTTTGAGCCTTTCAACGGCCCTAGCAAGCAAACAATGTCCTGTTGCAATCCACCAAGTTACTTCACGCCACCAAGGTTGTTGAGCAAGGTGAGATTCCCCAGTCCAGGGAAGATAAGAGGATGATAACAGATTGAAGATAATGGTAAGTAAATAAAGGGCAGTCACCGGACAACAGGTGCTGAGATAAGATTTTTTTGCTTATCCCTAGTACACGTGATACAGGCAATGGTAATCATGGTGGGTAGAAGTTGACGACTACTTTTACTGTAAATGCATCACATGTCTACACATATGAAAAGAAGTGTACCTTTGCACTTACAAATGTGCCAGAGCCCCATTTGGTTACTTGAACTCGCTGATGGGGTTGGACTTTTACAAGAATCGGGGGTCATTGAACATTTTTTTTTTCAGAAAAAAGTGCCCAATGCAGGAATCGAACCCGGGTCGTAGTGGTCGAAAACCAACATTTTAGACCATCCTTCCACCGACCCCCTTTTTTTAGTGATTAGTGAAAAATATAATCATAAAAAGCGAAGAGCCACAAAAATATCTACAGGGAAAGCTTTTTTTATAAAAACAGACCAATTTTTTATTAATTATCTGAGATATAAAAAGAGAGGCAATTTAGTTGACACTTGGTTATCTTGTGTGTCTTCAATAAAGGTCACTGTAATAGCTTTCAGAGTTTTTGTCTGAATCCCGATATACATGCTAAAAGGTACAACTTCCTTATGTTTTTTCCATGAGTGTATATTGGTTATCTCGTGTGTCTTCAATAAAGGTCACTGTAATATCTTTCAGAGTTATTGTCTGAATCCCGATATACATGCTAAAAGGTACAATTTCTTTAAGTTTTGCCCATGAGTGTATCTTAGTTATCTAGTGTATCTTCAATAAAGGTCAATGTAATATCTTTCAGAGTTATTGTCTTAATCCCGATATACTTGCTAAAAGGTACAACTTCCTTATGTTTTGTTCATGAGTGTATATTGGTTATATCGTGTGTCTTCAATAAAGGTCACTGTAATATCTTTCAGAGTTATTGTTTGAATCCCGATATACATGCTAAAAGGTACGACTTCCTTATGTTTTTTCCATGAGTGTATATTGGTTATCTCGTGTGTCTTCAATAAAGGTCACTGTAATATCTTTCAGAGTTATTGTCTTAATCCCGATATACTTGCTAAAAGGTACAACTTCCTTATGTTTTGTTCATGAGTGTATATTGGTTATCTCGTGTGTCCTCAATAAAGGTCACTGTAATATCTTTCAGAGTTATTGTTTGAATCCCGATATACATGCTAAAGGTACAACTTCCTTATGTTTTTTCTGTGAGTGTACAACGCTTATTAAAAACTTTGTCTGTCTCCCACTGACTATTTTAATCACAAACAACCCTTTAGGCATTGACTAACTCTTTGTAACGCCAACAATGAAAATATATTTCTCTTTTTTTTTAGGATATAAAACTTTATTATCATTTAATTCTCACATCAATATGATTTTATCAATTACTTACAGTGATAGTACACTATTTTACATAAATAGAGGGGTATAAAATCACAATATAGTAATGTTTTTAAAACGATATAAATAAATCTATATACAAGTTCGTTTGGTAATTAAAAGTTTTGATAGATAATCTCTGTAAAATGAATGTCCCGACACAATTTCTGTCTTCTTACATCCTTTATGGAATTTATAGTCACAGCTACAATGTAACTTCAGAAGATGGGAATGAAGAATTTTCAGTCGATGGAGGCAAAGCTTCTGCCAGTCTAACTTCGCTCAATTCTTTCTTGGGATCAAAAAGCTGATAATTTAACAAGAGAATGTTGGTATTCATCTGGATCATTTCACGATAGATCTCTTCTTCTTTACAAGGTGAATTCTTTTCTTCTCTTTATTTCTTCCCTAAATTAAAAGTTACTTTTTTCTTCTCTTTTATTTGTATCGGAATGTGGACTTTGCTATCAGCATATTCATTTTCTTATTTTTCTTCTTCTATGGTCCAAAGATACATCTTTGAATGCAACTTCAAATTTTGCTTGTAAGCTTTGAGATTTAAAGACTTTCTTTTTAATGCTTTACGGATTTTTTTCTGGTAGATCTCTTCAGTATAGGGTAAAAGGTGAAGCCAGTAGTGGTAGTACATATTGTAGTTTTGCCACCACCATAAGTTCTGTTGGTAGTTCATGAAATAGATGTAGTTAGTGAAGAAAAGATCATGAATCCAATCTTTCTTTTTCTGTCGTCGACGTTCCTTGTTCATCGTTGCCTTCAGGATGCAGACCTTGCAACAGCACCATTCTCTTGAATTTTTCTTGTTCCCTAAACTGAAGAGGCCCATGAAAGGACGACGTTACGCTACGCTTGACGAGATAAAGACGGCATCGAAGGAGAGCTGAAAAATATTTTTAAAAAATGATTTTTTGAAGTGCTTCGAAGATTGGAAAACCCGTTGGCACAAGTGTATAATATCTCATGGGGATTACTTTGAAGAGGACAAAATAGGTATTAATGAATAAATAAATAATTTTTGGAAAAACACAAAAGTCGCGATACTTTTTGAACACACCTCGTATGTATGTGGGTATCTATGTCGGCTATACACGTCCACAATACGTAACTAATCTGACTGAAATTTTAAAAGTATATAGAGTAGAATCTGGAAAAACTAATAGTGAAAATATCAGGTCTCTATTCCGAATATTCTTCGAGTTATTTGCAAATTGCGTTGCAAATTTGCCTTTTCGCTCGCAAGCAGCGCCTCTAGCGGTGAAGATGGGAGGTAATATCAACTGACCTAATGTACATGTAAAACGTGTTTTGACAGGACATAGAGAAAAATTTGGAAAAGATATTTATCGGATTTTTAGCCAATAAAAAATAAAATTGACAGGTTCTGGGCAAAAATAGTTATTTTTTTTTTTTAGTCAAAAAATGATGATGACAATATTGCTGTACCATGTTTGATTATCAGATACAAAATTATATCGGGAAAAATTCCAAAAGGCTGAGACCACGGGTGAAGCCAGTTCATTTTTAGTGTGCAGGAACAAAATTCTAACAGAAAAACATTCATTCGAGCAGAAGACACAAAGCCAGATCATCTCTTTATAAAAATATCGCTTCTCTGACACAAAGTTTGGAGCGGGACATTTCACAAGAATGACATCCACGGCGCCAATTTATAATTGTAACGAATAGTATTTGAATAAAAACATTTAATCGTGTAAAACCTGGGCGTTGCCCGGGTCATTCAGCTAGTGATATATAGCTATGAGGAAACTTCATATTATCTCAAAATGCCACAACACGATATATTTATATCTAAATAAATACTTATATGATATCCATGATATTCTCTCTCAAGGCTGCAAACCAATTTGATTGATGTTTGAGCCTTTCAACGGCCCAAGTAAGCAGACAATGTACTGTTGCAATATACCAAGTTACTTCACGCCACCAAGGTTGTTAAGCAAGGTGAGATTCCCCAGTCCAGGGAATATAAGAGGATGATAACAGATTGAAGATAATGGTAAGAAATAAAGGGCAGTCACTGGACAACAGGTGCTGAGATAAGATTTTTTTGCTTATCCCTAGTACACGTGATACAGGCCATGGTAATCATGGTAGGTAGAAGTTGGCGACTACTTTTACGGTAAATGCATCACATGTCTACACATATGAAAAGAAGTGTGACTTTGCACTTACAAATGTGCCAGAGCCCCATTTGGTTACTTGAACTCGCTGATGGGGTTGGACTTTTACAAGAATCGGGGGTCATTGGAGCATTTTTTTTTCAGAAAAAAGTGCCCAATGCGGGAATCGAACCCGGGTCGTAGTGGTCGAAAACCAACATTTTAGACCATCCTTCCACCGACCCCCTTTTTTTAGTGATTAGTGAAAAATATAATCATAAAAAGCGAAGAGCCACAAAAATATCTACAGGGAAAGCTTTTTTTTATAAAAACAGACCAATTTTTTATTAATTATCTGAGATATAAAAAGAGAGGCAATTTAGTTGACACTTGGTTATCTTGTGTGTCTTCAATAAAGGTCACTGTAATAGCTTTCAGAGTTTTTGTCTGAATCCCGATATACATGCTAAAAGGTACAACTTCCTTATGTTTTTTCCATGAGTGTATATTGGTTATCTCGTGTGTCTTCAATAAAGGTCACTGTAATATCTTTCAGAGTTATTGTCTGAATCCCGATATACATGCTAAAAGGTACAATTTCCTTAAGTTTTGCCCATGAGTGTATCTTAGTTATCTAGTGTATCTTCAATAAAGGTCAATGTAATATCTTTCAGAGTTATTGTCTTAATCCCGATATACTTGCTAAAAGGTACAACTTCCTTATGTTTTGTTCATGAGTGTATATTGGTTATATCGTGTGTCTTCAATAAAGGTCACTGTAATATCTTTCAGAGTTATTGTTTGAATCCCGATATACATGCTAAAAGGTACGACTTCCTTATGTTTTTTCCATGAGTGTATATTGGTTATCTCGTGTGTCTTCAATAAAGGTCACTGTAATATCTTTCAGAGTTATTGTCTTAATCCCGATATACTTGCTAAAAGGTACAACTTCCTTATGTTTTGTTCATGAGTGTATATTGGTTATCTCGTGTGTCCTCAATAAAGGTCACTGTAATATCTTTCAGAGTTATTGTTTGAATCCCGATATACATGCTAAAGGTACAACTTCCTTATGTTTTTTCTGTGAGTGTACAACGCTTATTAAAAACTTTGTCTGTCTCCCACTGACTATTTTAATCACAAACAACCCTTTAGGCATTGACTAACTCTTTGTAACGCCAACAATGAAAATATATTTCTCTTTTTTTTTAGGATATAAAACTTTATTATCATTTAATTCTCACATCAATATGATTTTATCAATTACTTACAGTGATAGTACACTATTTTACATAAATAGAGGGGTATAAAATCACAATATAGTAATGTTTTTAAAACGATATAAATAAATCTATATACAAGTTCGTTTGGTAATTAAAAGTTTTGATAGATAATCTCTGTAAAATGAATGTCCCGACACAATTTCTGTCTTCTTACATCCTTTATGGAATTTATAGTCACAGCTACAATGTAACTTCAGAAGATGGGAATGAAGAATTTTCAGTCGATGGAGGCAAAGCTTCTGCCAGTCTAACTTCGCTCAATTCTTTCTTGGGATCAAAAAGCTGATAATTTAACAAGAGAATGTTGGTATTCATCTGGATCATTTCACGATAGATCTCTTCTTCTTTACAAGGTGAATTCTTTTCTTCTCTTTCTTTCTTCCCTAAATTAAAAGTTACTTTTTTCTTCTTTTTTATTTGTATCGGAATGTGGACTTTGCTATCAGCATATTCATTTTCTTCTTTTTCTTCTTCCAGTCTAACTTCGCTCAATTCTTTCTTGGGATCAAAAAGCTGATAATTTAACAAGCGAATGTTGGTATTCATCTGGATCATTTCACGATAGATCTCTTCTTCTTTACAAGGTGAATTCTTTTCTTCTCTTTCTTTCTTCCCTAAATTAAAAGTTACTTTTTTCTTCTTTTTTATTTGTATCGGAATGTGGACTTTGCTATCAGCATATTCATTTTCTTCTTTTTCTTCTTCCTGTCTAACTTCGCTCAATTCTTTCTTGGGATCAAAAAGCTGATAATTTAACAAGCGAATGTTGGTATTCATCTGGATCATTTCACGATAGATCTCTTCTTCTTTACAAGGTGAATTCTTTTCTTCTCTTTCTTTCTTCCCTAAATTAAAAGTTACTTTTTTCTTCTTTTTTATTTGTATCGGAATGTGGACTTTGCTATCAGCATATTCATTTTCTTCTTTTTCTTCTTCTATGGTCCAAAGATACATCTTTGAATGCAACTTCAAATTTTGCTTGTAAGCTTTGAGATTTAAAGACTTTCTTTTTAATGCTTTACGGATTTTTTTCTGGTAGATCTCTTCAGCAAGACACAACCACCATGACAACAATACGATATTTTCAAAAACCTCACAATATATAAATTTCCAAAACTATCAAAATATTATATGAATCCAAAATGTTTGATTAATGATATATAGCTATGAGGAAACTTCATATCGTCTCAAAATGCCACAAAACGATATATTTATATCGAAATAAATACTTATATGATATCTATGGTATTCTCTCTCAAGGCTGCTAACAATTGTATTGATTTTTGACCCTTTCAATGGCCCAAATAAGCAAACAATGTACTGTTGCAATCCACCAAGTTACTTCACGCCATCAAGGTGGTTGAGCAAAGTGAGATTCCTCAGTCCAGGGAAGATAAGAGGATGATAACAGATAGAAATATAATGGTAAGTAAATAGAGGGCAGTAACCAGACAACAGGTGCTGAGATAAGATTTTTTTGCTTATCCCTAGTACACGTGATACAGACCATGATAATCATGGTGGGTAGAAGTTGGCGACTGCTCCATACATCTCTATCACAGCAGTCGCAATGTCCTCTATCTTGGGTGTGTAAAGCTGCTGTTCTGGGTCCATGCCAATTTTCTGTTGTTGTCGTGTCCAATGAAGAGCCTCAGATGTCTCCATCCATATCTATCACAGCAGTCGCAATGTCCTCTATCTTGGGTGTGTAAAGCTGCTGTTCTGGGTCGATGTCAATTTTCTGTTGTTGTCGTGTCCAATGAAGAACCTCAGATGTCTCCATACATCTCTATCACAGCAGTCACTATGTCCTCTATCTTGGGTGTGTAAAGCTGCTGTTCTGGGTCGATGTCAATTTTCTGTTGTTGTCGTGTCCAATGAAGAGCCTCAGATGTCTCCATACATATCTATCACAGCAGTCGCAATGCCCTCTATCTTGGGTGTGTAAAGCTGCTGCTCTGGGTCCATGTCAATTTTCTGTTGTTGTCGTGTCCAATGAAGAGCCTCAGATGTCTCCATACATCTCTATCACAGTAGTCGCAATGTCCTCTATCTTGGGTGTGTAAAGCTGCTGTTCTGGGTCGATGTCAATTTTCTGTTGTTGTCGTGTCCAATGAAGAACCTCAGATGTCTCCATACATCTCTATCACAGCAGTCACTATGTCCTCTATCTTGGGTGTGTAAAGCTGCTGTTCTGGGTCGATGTCAATTTTCTGTTGTTGTCGTGTCCAATGAAGAGCCTCAGATGTCTCCATACATATCTATCACAGCAGTCGCAATGCCCTCTATCTTGGGTGTGTAAAGCTGCTGTAATGGGTCCATGTCAATTTTCTGTTGTTGTCGTGTCCAATGAAGAGACTCAGATGTCTCCATACATCTCTATCACAGCAGTCTCTATGTCCTCTATCTTGGGTGTGTAAAGCTGCTGCTCTGGGTCCATGTCAATTTTCTGTTGTTGTCGTGTCCAATGAAGAGCCTCAGATGTCTCCATACATCTCTATCACAGTAGTCGCAATGTCCTCTATCTTGGGTGTTTAAAGCTGCTGTTCTAGGTCCATGTCAATCCCAGTCACCTCATCTAAATGAATATTGAAGAGAGTAAAAACATGTTGAATGTGTTCATCACTTTGAAGGATAGGTAATGTTTACAATGCAATAAATACTGGTGTTAGAAAATATTTCTCCTATATGTAAAAACATACTTTGCTTTCTTCTATATATGTAAATAGATATTTTGTATATTTTCTTTTGTTTGTATTTTTGCCTTTATAAAAGGAGATGCTGTCTGTGCCGCAGAAGAGCTCGTGGCTAGAGGAGAGCGCGCTACTAGCTGTTACAATAAACATATCTCTTTTACAGGGCTTTTAAAACTTGTCCAAGTTCATTTCTGGAGCCTTCAACTTCTTGAAACATTACAGGGCAAATTTTCTCTGTGGTACAGCCATATCGGGGTTTACCTCCGCGACAACTGGAATAAAAACTTTAAAGCAAAGTATATTTTTCAAGAAATAAGATTAATAAAATGAATTTATTTTAATGAATTACTATTTAGCACTTTTCTTAGTTCAATGAATAAACAATGTCATGTGTCGGTTAATTTGAGGATAAACCTTGAGATATTTCACCAGTTCTTTTGCAAAATACTTCTCTCACAGCTCAAATATTGTAATAAGTTATTTTTCTCATAGATCCTGGACTTTAGAAAATATATTGGTAAAGGAATCAGTCAAACTATTAGCCAAATCTTTCAATACTATATAATTACATATAAATATTTATTTTAAAAAAGGCATCTCCTTATCGTGCAACTGAAAGTTGCTGATGGCTTGCGCCATCTATCGGAATAAATATCAACTATTCGTTGATTTTCTTTAATTATTCCAAATTTGGCCAAATATGGTCCTTGAGGTACAGCTTGCACCACGCTGATAAGGGCCAACAGCCCGAAACGCGCACGTGGTTGGCTTTTCTAGATTAATCAAGAATGGGTATTTGGCCAATTCTTGAATAACTAAAAATCAACGAATAGTTTATATTTTTTCCGATAGATGGCTCAAGCCATCAGCAACTTTCAGTTGTGTTGAGAACAAACAAAATTTTGCTGACTATATCTAGAATATATTAGCGCTATCTTGAATATCTCGAATATTTTATTTAGTAAACTACTAAATTCCATTGGAACGCTTTTATTTAGAAATTAGCTCTTTTTAATATTGTTTTAATTGAATAATTCTCTAATATATAGCATATTTTCATTCTAAAATATTCCTTAAAACTTTCTTTAATCTGTAAATTGTTTTTCTCGAATACACACATTACTTTACAATTTGATTTCATTTAGATAAATTTGCATATCAACCTTTTGTACATATATCAAGTTTGTATTATGTATAAAAGAAACATTCGTGCTTTTAAATCCTTTCATTTTATATGTATAAATGGCGCGTTTTTACTTTTTGTTAATTTATGCTTAACTGGCCTTGTCTTTATTGTTTGCGGAAGAGCATTGCTCGATGCAAATATTTGAATGTAATTCTACTGTCCTATAAGCTTATGTCCCTAGTTTTCTTGAAAATCATTTCTGAGATTCCATCAGTGCTGCGTATATAAGCAGAATCGTCCAATACAGTATTAGAGCTCTGAGAAGCGGTCTGGTGGATTAAATTGGCGAAACCGCTGGGAGGGTTCATCATTGATGATTCAAGCCCTCCCAATATATTTTTTCATCGCAGTAAGAACAGTAGAAGTTTGTATTGTGTATAAAAGAAACATTCGTGCTTTTAAATTCTTTCATTTTATATATATCAATTGTGTTGATATTTTTCTCTTTTTCATCTAACTAAAACTTGCATACTAATTCTGTTGTTGTTGTTGTCGTGTCCAAAGAAGAGTCTCAGATGTCTCCATGTATCTCCATCACAGCAGCAGCAATATCCAATATCTTGCTCTTCATTGGAAAATGGGTGCCTTTGCCACGTTAGTCACCTTGGAAATGAACCAGAATTTGATCGAATATTCCAAGGTTCCAGGGGGATATCGCAGGGAGGTGTGGTCGGACTTCTCCCCCCCCCCCCCCCCCCCCCATACTAATTCTGTACATATTCAAAATATCTTTCTTTCTTTTCTTTCAAAATTTTTGTTTAACTTTAAAGTGCAAGTGTCCCTAGGGGGACATAGCCTTCTAAGTCGAAATAAAGAATCCAGAATTATTTTACTATCTGTACCTTCATCTGGTATATTGGAATGGCTTAACTCATCAAACGTGAACTCTTTCAGTTGTTTCATCAGTTCCAGCATCTCTCTACTTTTTATTGAACTGTTTTACTAATTTTTTTTTTCTGAATATTCAAAGAAAATATTTATAAATAGTTTCAATTCTTATATGCCCATTCCTACATGAAAAGAGACTGGATATTCGCGAAATTTCGGGGCCAACCCACTACAATGAACAACATATATACGAGGGCCATCCAATAAATAAGTTTCCCTATTTTTTTAACAAATAAAAAACATAATTTACAATTATGCAGTTATTTTATTTTCATTATAAAACGCATAGACTACTTCTCTACATAATTACCATTTCTGTCCGAACATTTTTGGTACCGTTGTAGCAATATTTTGATACCACTGTTGTTCCAAGCCGTGTCCTGTCTTCGTAGCCAGTGATTCGCCTCCGCCTGCACTTCGTCATCATTCGCAAAGTGCTTGCCTCCAAGGTGCAACTTGAGTGCTGGAAAAAGATGGAAGTCGCTTGGGGCAAGTTCCGGAGAATAAGGTGGATGTGTGAAAATTTTCCATTTGAAGTTTTCCAGCAACGTTTGGGTCGTTCGAGCTGCGTGAGGGCGAGCAATGTGATGGACGAGTAACACTTTCCGAGACAAAAGTCCAGGACGTTTCCGTTTTATTGCAGCTCTGAGTTTAGTGAGAACTTCGTAGTACCTCGCAGCGTTAACCGTAGTGTTTGGGGGCAGGTAGTCAACCAATAACACCCTTACAGTCCCAAAAGACGATAGCCATAACTTTGCCTGCAGAGATTGTGACCTTCACCTTTTTTGGTGTACTTTCCTCAGACTTCTTCCACACCATGCTTTGTCGTTTTGTTTCTGGAGTTGAATGATGCACCCAGCTTTCATCTCCAGTGACAATACGGGAAAACAGTTGATCTCCATCTCTTCGATGCATTTCCAGGAAATCTCGGGCTGCCTCCATCCGTTGTTGCTTGTGATTTTCCGAGAGCATACGCGGGACCCATCTTGCGCAGACTTTGCGAAAATTCGAAACATCTGACATGATTGTTCTAATCGAAGAGCGTTCAATATCGATTCCAGGAGGCAGTCGAATCATTATTTCGTCAATGGTGATGCGGCGATCTGCTTCCACCACCTTCCGAACAGCAGCAACGGCTGCATTGTCCGTAGCAGTAACGGGTCTGCCGCTTCGCTCGTCATCATGCACGTTTTGCCCTCCTTCCAAGAACCATGAACGCCATCGGCGAACCATTTGGATGCTCATACATCCTTAACCTTACAATGACACTAAATTGCGATGAATATTGACCGCAGTTTCATTTTTCGCCGTGAAAAAACGAATTACAGAACGGAGTTCGCAAGTGGGCACGTTCACCAGTGGTAGCTCCATGGAAACTGAAGCGCTACGGACTTGCGCGTACGAGTAGTGTGATTTTGAAGGTCACACGCTTCCAACGCATCCTAGTGACCATTTCTTACACTACTAAATAATTTTTACAACGTTTCGTTTGCAGAAAAAAATAGGGAACTTATTTATTGGATGGCCCTCATATAAATTCTTCACTACTCTTCTACTGGATAAAACATTTGTTTATGAATATTTTAAATATTTCAAGGCGATTGATAAAATGAGAGAAGAAGTGCTCAACTCCACAGACAACGGCTGATTGCTCCCCCTCCCCTCTAAATTGCTTTTCTTTCTCACTCATGTACATATATAACCGTTATGGGGAATCCCCTTGTAAGACAATAATGTCTTAATAAAGGTTTTTTGTTGTTTGTTGTTGTTTCAATTCTTATAAAATGAAAGGATTTAAAAGCACGAATGTTTATTTTATACACAATACAAACTTCTAATGTCCTTACTGCGATGAAAATAATATATTGGAAGGGCTTGGCTCATCAGTGGTGAACCCTCCCAGCGGTTTCGCCAATTTAATCCACCAGACCGCTTCTAAGAGCTCTAATACTGTATTGGACGATTCTGCTTATATACGCAGCACTGAAGGATGGAATCTCAGAAATGCTTTTCATGAAAACTATGGACATAAGCTTATAGGACAGCAGAATTACATATAAATATGTATGTATTACAAATAATTATGTATAAAGAAACATTCGTGCTTTTAAATCCTTCCATTTTATATGTAAAGATGGCGCGTTTTTGCTTTGTGTTAGTTTCAATTCTCATTCATAGAGGGCACATAAATACAATATAATGAACTAAAACCAATTAGGTTGATTTGAAAATATATATATTTAGAGATTAAAAATTTTCAACGAGTAATAATTGTGTAATTTAATATAGAGAGTAAAAAATAATTTTATATTCAAATATCAAATTTTGAAAATTGAGAAATTCATAAATAGATCTTCAATTAAAAAGGCATATATTGGATCAAAATATAATTTATTTTACCAATATTTCAGTTGGCTGAACGCCAACCTTTATCAAGGTATTATAACATACTAGCGGATGTACCCGGCTTCGCCCGGGTTTTACCCGAGTAAAGGTTTGTCTAACGAACATTTGTTAAAACAATTTTCTATAAACTTATAAAAAAAAATAATAGATATATTTTGATAATTTGAAACTCGTAAATTTGAATCTCTCGATAAAGTGAACAATTTTTCCCGGGCCCTCGAAAAATACTCGATAAGTTGAATAAATCAATATTAATTGGTTCCCTCGGTAATTGGAAGTTAAAGGAATAGTATCTTTGCCTTGGAATTGTATCATTATGCTTGTCTCAAATAAATTGCCGTGTCATCCTGAATTTTGTCTTTCCTAATTTTCTACATTACAAAATCATCATTTTATCTTTTCTCCCAATATATATGTTGTAGATAAATGATAAAACTAACTTTGACTTGTGCGCAACTAATAGGTAGAAAATCTTACTTTTGATAAATAATCTTTAATATAATAAACTTAGTGATAATAAAACTTATAGATAAAAAAAACTTCTCGGGGATATACCTAATAATATCCCAAAATTTCACGGCGATTGGATGTATGGTTTTTGAATCTATAGAGTACAAACATACAGACAGACAGACATTCAATTATATATATATATATATATATATATGTGATATATGGGAAAAGGATCCTGAGAATCTTATCGACTCTCTATAATATAAAAAAATGCTTGCCGACTTCGCTGTGATACAGTGCTTTGTCCTGAGAATCCTCGGGAGTGGATTGGGATTTTTGTATTGTTTGGGCAGTCGTTATCAATGGCGGTGGATGAAAAAATCGGCACACTATATCGATTAATGAATCACAAAACACTTCGGAATATTAATCATTGGCGGCTCGGGAGAGGAGATGGAAGGATTTTCGCGATTAAATTGGATTGAGATGACTCACATCTTGGACCTCGAGGCACTACTTTTAGAAGAAGCACACACACGTCTTGACACACTCGTTACCGACCGAAACTGTGTTTGCCCCGCCCCCTGGCTTGGGTCATGTGGGACCCTGCTTGACCTTTGATTGGCCCCTGTCTCTGTCGGCCATGATGGTAAATTTGGTCGGGAAGACGCTTGGCCTAACATCCCAATCTCTCAGGACATTCAACTCTGGAATATGAGGGCCTCTTTGTTCTAAGTGACCTAGATACACGACTTGGATCTGTCGTTCTTTTCTCTTCTACTCCTTCCATCTCCAAAGTCCTTTGACTGCCATCTTTATTTTAATCCATACAGAATACATTATATCCAACATGGTACATAATTATTTATTAGACAATATTCTTTATAATATTACAGATGCGCCCCCTATGAATAAGAATTTTAAAAGGGATCTGTATTAAATTCTGAAAAAAAGAAAAATAATTTTTTGGGAAAGGAAAAAAAATAAATTTTTTTTTAAAATAGTGAGTGGTTAGATACAATTGGGGAGAAAGTAAATGATGGAAATAAGTAACAAAAAGAAATTTGAGTAGATAGGGGTGCTTGCTAAACTAGGAAAAAAAATATGATAATTTTTTGGAGGAAAAAAAAAATTTTGCCTGCATAGGTGTTCAATCTTGCTGTGTGGAAACCCACAGCAAGGGAAACTCTATGAGGTGCAATCCAAACAAAACATATAAGACATTAACAGAAATAAAAGAAAACTATAGACAATAAAATTTGGTGATGGAGGGAAAAAAAAGAAAAAGAAATCTGATTAGCCTTTGGGGCGGTGAAAAAATATAAACAACACATAAAAAAAAAAAGAAATCAAAGCTCCTGTATGATAACTGAAGGCTGATACATGAGAAGTATTGCGTCAGGTCAGTTGTTCATTCAGTTAGGACAAAACAAGGTTTAAACAATAAAAGGAAAAAAAAAATAAACTTGAGGTGATTAAGAAATTGAAAGGGTGATAGACATGGATGGTGGGAATAAAAAAAATAAAAATAAAAAAAATAAAAGTGCTGGTTGTGTACAAGTCCTTTAAAATTGGTTAACAAAAATATACACAAAAGAAGAATATTTTTTTTTTTTTTTTTTTACATAACAATGTCCAATCTTTGTTTATTATAGGGTCGTAGGTCATAAGGTTGCCAAAACTATATAGGTGCGTGAATGTATGCGAGTGTGTGTGAGTGTATGTTCCAGAAAGTAACTTTAAGTGTGGTGACACGCGAAAAGTGACGGCGGGTTTGTTTACATTCCGCAGGGAGGGTGTGACGTCGGTCACGTGATCGGAAAGGACGTGACGTCGGCGCAGCGGAAGGTTTCTGTAAAGTGGACGCCAGCTGACGGCGGGGTGATCGACGAGTGATGTAAGGTGGGGAGATTGCTATTCGACTTGGCGCGCTCTAAAGAGGGTTTGGAAAATCTCTCCTATGATTTCACCTATTAGAGCGACCAAGGCATGACTGTGGACAAGGATGGTCCATAACTCCGGGAGAATTATTCCTATGGTTCGATGGATTAGTTCCACTACGGCGATGGTTATTTCGAATAGGGCTTCCTGTAGTTGGAAGAGACGGTTGGGCTGCAGTGTATAGACACTGACATACAGTAGGGTGGCCATGGGTAATAGTACAGTGGGTAGGATGAAAAGGTTGATGAGGTATAGGAGGTGGAACAAGGGGAAGGTTTTCACGTTACGAAAAAACCTTGCCTGTAAGGGAATTGGTTTGGGATCAGCCCTAACTGTAGGGATTGGGGTTTTAACTTTGGTTATATGGGTTGGACGGGATATTGCAGGTTGGGGAATATCGCCTTGGGCGATAATGTTACATTGTGGGTCAACAGGGGTGGTAGTGGTACAATTGCCTATTGTAGGAGCAAAGCGCTCAACTGTAAAGAGGTCTGGGGTGAGGTGCTCGAACAGTGGTGGTAGCGTCCTAGATTGGGGTTTAGCAGGGTGTGGTATCAGAGTGGGAGGTGCGATATAACGAATATTTTCGTTATAGTACTGTAATTTATTTACATGGACTGTGTCGGTATTCCGATTTAGAGGTTGGTTGGGTCGGTTTATTCTCACCACGTTGGGAGAGATGATCTCTAAGATCTCGTAAGGACCCGTGAAATACGGAGCCAGTTTGCCTGTATTGGGGGTGATGGTAAACTTTTACCAACACGAGATCTCCGGGTTCAAAATGGGGTGTCTTATGTTGTTGGTCGTAGGCATGTTTGTCTTTGAGGTGCTTGGCCTGGGTACGTTCATGGGCTATCCGTCGGGCTGTGGTTAAAACGGGGTAGGGGTTTACATGCTCAGTGAGCTCGGGAGGTAGAACGCCGAACATCAGGTAGCCAGGTGGGAACCCGGTAACTGAGTGGGGCGTGTTGTTATACACCACAGTAACGCGCTTCGCCAGCTTAGTCCATGCGGCTTTGGGGTTTTCCAAATGGAGTAACCTTAGTTTGCCTGTTAAGGTAGCGTTCAGGCGCTCGCATAGACCATTAGCTTGGGGGTTGTTACTGGTGGTGAGCAGGGGATGGATGTTCCTGTTAATCAGGAACTTCCTGAACTTTGGTGAGGTGAACGCAGGCGCTCTATCCGTGAGTAGGCGTTTCGGAGAGCCGTCCTGCAACACTCGCTTTATCACCTGTTGATAGGTGGTGAGGCTGGTAGATTTTGAGGGGAAGGTCCACGTGTAGCGCGAAAAGTGATCCACCACAACGTGGAGGTAAGTTTTGGCGTTACCATATTTGGCAAGCCCAGCTATGGTGTCGAGGGCGACCAGATCAAAAGGCTGAGTGGCCACAGGAAGTTGTCCTAGTTCCCCAAACGTGGGACCTCGAGGGTGTTTTGTTGACTGACAGATGGCGCAGGCTTTGGTGGTTTTGGAGATGTCTTCTGACATCCCCTTCCAGTAGTACTGGGTAGAGATGAGCCTGGTCATCTGGGATATGCCCGGGTGGTTGTACCGACTGTGCACCTTTGTTAGTAGGTCGGGAACGAGGGCGTCAGGGACGACAATTTTGGTTACACCTCTACGCTTTAGGGTTTGCAGTCCGTTTCGATCAATGGTCAGTTTAGATTCTCCCGAAGGAGTGAGTTGATGGTTCTTAATGATGGTGGCGTCTAAGAATCCACAAAACGGGTTACGGGATAGGAGGTCCGCTTCATGTTGTAATGATCCTTTTATGTAGCGGACTTCGTATTCGTAACACGATAACCTCAAACTCCATCGGAATAATCTGCCTGACGGGTTTTTGATCGTCTTCAGCCACTGCAGTGCGTGATGGTCAGAAAATATGGTGAATTTTCTGCCCATTAGATACACACGGAACTTCTCCACGCTCTCGACAATGGCGAGGCATTCTAGTTCGGAGATGGTGTAGTTCCGCTCGTGTACACGCAGAGCGCGGCTGAAATATTGGACTGGGTAGGCCTTCCCAGCGGAGTGGACTTGTTTGAGGACGCCTGCAATGCCAAGTGTTGATGCATCGCAATATACCTGGCATGGTAGTTCATCCTTGTAGAGGTGCAATACGGGGTGTTGTGTGAGGCTTTCCTTCAGGCTGGTGAACGCCTTTTGGCATTTGTCATCCCAGTCCCACGTCACATCCTTCTTGAGAAGGTTGTTGAGTGGGGTCCGCAAACGGGCATAGTCCGGGATGAACTTATTATAGACGTTCACGGCGCCTAAGAAGGATTGCAGCGTTTTGCGATTGTTCGGGGGTGGGATAGCGTGGATTACGTCGGTATTGCGGATAAGTGGGGTGGTGGTACCAGCGGTGATTGTGTACCCCAGAAATTCGATGGTCT
The DNA here is from genome assembly GCA_030710605.1 of Cordylochernes scorpioides. Taxonomy (NCBI): domain Eukaryota; kingdom Metazoa; phylum Arthropoda; class Arachnida; order Pseudoscorpiones; family Chernetidae; genus Cordylochernes; species Cordylochernes scorpioides. Next base: position 6,656,700 of record CP092869.1, read on the forward strand.
GCCTAAAAAACTCGCATTTGGTGAGGTTGAGTTGCAAGTTCTCCGCGTCGCAGAACGCGAAAAACCTGCGCAGGTGTTCTTGGTGTTCCTCCAGCGTCTCCGAATATATGACAAAGTCGTCAAAATAGTGCGCCACACAATCAAGTCCGTGCCCCTGCAGGACCTGATTGATTGCCCTTTCATAGATCTGTGGACTGGTCTTAAGTCCGAAAGGCAATCGGGTGGGCTGATACAACCCGTCTATCGTGGCGAAGGCCAACAGTGGTCGCGAATCAGGGTGTATCGGCACTTGCCAATATGCGGAGGAGACGTCGGCAGTCGAGAAATACTTGGCCCGCGCGAGACGGTCCAGTATATCTTCGATCCTCGGGAGTGGATGGACATCGGAGCTTATGACCTCGTTCACCTTCCTATAGTCGATACAAAACCTTTTGGTCTTGTCTCGCTTGGTCACTAGGGTGACCGGGCTAGAGAAAGGGGAGTAGGACGGCTCAATGATGTCATTATCCAACATCTGTCGGATCTGACTGCGTATTTCCCGTTGGTCGCATATCGGTACCCTATATGGGCGGATGGTGACGACTTTGTCGGAGTTGGTGGCGATTCTTACTGGGGGAACCTTTAGGCATGGGACCGCGAATTTGTTCCGGGAGAACACGTGTTGGTATTGGCGCAATAGCGCCGGGAATTGAGGTGGATACGGTGGCTGCGGTTGATTGTCTATGGGGATCCCTGGGAGGTGTTCTGGTGATGTTGGGTGGTGTGTGTGGTACATAGAATGGTGTGTGGAATGGGGATGTTTGGGTGTATGGTGAAGGTGGTCCGTTTGGACCTTGGTGGGGTGTGAGAGGTTGGCATTGGGTGGTTGTTCTGGTACCTTGACCCTATAATAAGAGCAGTTGGCTCTAAAAAAGTTCTTTGATTGGACATGGTGCGGTGGTTGGGTGAGTCCCTGGGTTGTGGACGTGTTGTCCGAAAAATGCGCATATTGGGTATTGTTGGCGGAAGGCGGAAAAATAGTGTGGGCCTTGCATAGGTCCGCCTGGCATTCCCAATATGTGCACCTTTCGGGCAACACAGCAAAGTGGTAGGCCAGGGGCGACAAAGGTGCATCGAGTTGGTACATAGTGCCATGTGCAAAATCGATTTTTAATTTGAATTTACGGAGGGTATTAATACCAAGTATTCCAAATGGTAGAGGGGCGTCCACCACGTGGAATACTTCGTTTTGGGTTATGGCATGAATGGATAGGGGGAAGGTAATCTGGCCTATTGTTGGCACGTGGCCATCTATTGTCTGTAAATTTATTATTTTTTTAGTTATTAAATTTAGGTCAGGGAAATTATTCTTTAAATTTTTATATATGGCACATGACACTAGGTTAACGGACGCACCCGTGTCTATCAGGAATGGTAGGGACAGTCCATGGGAGATTGGCAATCTAATTGTCAGGTTGACGAAAGGCCTGGTCAGTAGGCCTACCTGCTGGCTGCTGGTCTGGGGCTCCCTTGGTTATCCCAGTGGCTTGTGCGCGTGACGCTTGGTGATGGGGCTGGGCTCGCGGCCGTTGTTCCGCTAGTTGCGCGGAGCGCGCTGCTCGTGCGTCTCCGGAGGCACGGGGCAACTGCGGGGCTTGTCTGAGACGACACTCAGAGTGCCAGTGTAGTCCACCACAAAAACGGCAGTCTGTTGGCGGGGTCGACCTGGTTGGCACTGTTCTTGGACTAGGTCGCACCGGTGCGTAGGGGCCCAGTAGGGGTGGTGCGTGCTCGTCTGGGTGCCTTGGAGATGGTGCGCCGCTGCCGCGGATCCGCTGCACCAGCCGGAACCATGCACCTAGGTTCTCTGGCGGCACAATGCGGACGAGGCGCTGGTCGGAGGGTGGCAGCCCCTCGGTGAGCGTCTCCAAGATGACCTCTTGTGGGAGGCCCAGTTGTAGACCCAGCGCGGTCTTATTCCGATAGTATTCTTCCAGGTTGGGCTGTCCGGCCAGCTTCATGGAGAAGTATTGGGCATACGTGGCCTCATTGGTCTCCGGATAGAGATCCAGGAAGGTCTGTCTCACCTGGATGTAATGTTGGGTCTCCATCCGAAGCCTCCTGAAGTGTTCTAGCGGTTTGTTGTTCAGGTAACGGGGTAGGCGGAGCACTTTTTCCGTGTTGGTGAGACCATCCCAGTCTGTTTTCTGGTCATATGTCCGAAAGAACTGTGCGGCTGGGTAGGTCCCGTCGAAGCTCTGGACTTCTATCTCCGTCCGATGGGTCACGCGGTCGCTGGTGGTCTGAAGGGCAGATAAACACGCTGCGAGGCGTGTCAAGACGGCCGGCAACTCTGCCGACGGCGGGGGTGGTTCTATTTTGGGCGTACTTACGGCGGGGTTGTTTCCTCCCTCTGCGGTGTATTCCTCCGCGTCTTGCGTTTCGTTTCTCTCGTCCATCCTGTCGACTCTCTGTGATATATGGGAAAAGGATCCTGAGAATCTTATCGACTCTCTATAATATAAAAAAATGCTTGCCGACTTCGCTGTGATACAGTGCTTTGTCCTGAGAATCCTCGGGAGTGGATTGGGATTTTTGTATTGTTTGGGCAGTCGTTATCAATGGCGGTGGATGAAAAAATCGGCACACTATATCGATTAATGAATCACAAAACACTTCGGAATATTAATCATTGGCGGCTCGGGAGAGGAGATGGAAGGATTTTCGCGATTAAATTGGATTGAGATGACTCACATCTTGGACCTCGAGGCACTACTTTTAGAAGAAGCACACACACGTCTTGACACACTCGTTACCGACCGAAACTGTGTTTGCCCCGCCCCCTGGCTTGGGTCATGTGGGACCCTGCTTGACCTTTGATTGGCCCCTGTCTCTGTCGGCCATGATGGTAAATTTGGTCGGGAAGACGCTTGGCCTAACATCCCAATCTCTCAGGACATTCAACTCTGGAATATGAGGGCCTCTTTGTTCTAAGTGACCTAGATACACGACTTGGATCTGTCGTTCTTTTCTCTTCTACTCCTTCCATCTCCAAAGTCCTTTGACTGCCATCTTTATTTTAATCCATACAGAATACATTATATCCAACATGGTACATAATTATTTATTAGACAATATTCTTTATAATATTACATATATATATATATATATATATATATATATATATAATAATAAATAGTTATTTAATTTTATAGTCCAGTTTTGTATTAAGATTATCTTCACTATTATGATCATTTAAATTCAAATTATAAAATTTGTAAAATGTTATTAATTTGTAGATAGAGAGAGAAAAAAAAAATCCTTTACTTCTAATATATCATCAAGTTAATTATATATTTATAATTAATAACAATAAAAATTAACAACGTAACGTCTATTACATCGGCTTTTACACGTCATTTAGACATACTCTAATCCTATATATAGAATAATCGAAGTGAGGATATATATATTAGTTAGAAAAAAAGAAAGAAAGACAGAACCATGCACTTTTAATCAAACTAATAATAAAGAAAAAAAAGTTTTGTAAAGAAGGTAGATAAGATTGTTAGTATATATATATATATTTTTATAATTTTATATTTTATCCTTTTTTTTTTTAAAGATTTTTAAAGGTTTTTTTTATTTTATAATATGATTATAAATAGTTGTATTTAGTAATATATCTATAGTATGAATTAACATTTGTTATAAGTTTGGATATTATGTTTTGAAACCCTAATGGTAGACCAGACATACACAAAAAACTTTAAATTGAAATAAATTGGAAAAAGAGATCTGCTGGACCGGGGATCTTCAGATAAAAGCCCAACGACATTTCACCCCTTCTTTATTATGTCATAGATCTCTTTTAAACCGGATTTTATGTGTTAATATTAAGTTGTTTCAGTGAAATATTTAAATGAACATATATAACAGATACAAGTGTTAACAAATTCAAACTGTAAACCTACCTCGACCGCGGCGTCCTCCATTGTGAATATCTATTTCTGGCTGACACATGTTGCGGGGGGGGTTATATAGTTATATAGTTGTTCTACACTATATATATATATATATATATATATATATATATATATATTAATGTATAATACAATATAATGCGGCTTATAATTGTTGAACGACATTTGAAAATTATCCCGCATGTGTTGCTTTTGAACGAAAAATCAAAATTTATTCTAAGGAGAAATAACGATTATTTCTAACCTTAGGGATGAAGTATGAAAGAATGAATTGTGAAGAGTAATGATAAACAGAAAAATAATTCCCATCCCTGGACACTTTTATTTTTCCGTTTATCATTACTCTTCGCAATTCACCCTTTCATACTTCATCCATAAGGTTAGAAATAATCGTTATTTCTCCTTGGAATAAATTTCGATTTTTCGTTCAAAAGAAACACATGCGGGATATTAATGTGTGTCAACATCGAACTCAGCGCCACATAACTTCAATATATACCTTTTTAATAATATTTTTAATAATTTTTAATCCCATTAAGTTTTCCATTGCAGTAAGGGCAGTAGAAATTGTTTATTTTCAAAAAGAATCTTACGCCTTTAAAATAGTTTCGAATTTTGATAACAGATGGCGCGCTAGTGCATCATATACCTTTTTAATTAAATATCAAATTGTTTTAAATTGTTTCAAGTCTTGAATATAGATGGCTCGCCAATATATATTGTATTTAATATTTACATCAAAAGAACTATTCAAGAATTTTTGTCAGAAAACAAAAGTTTGATACATTTGGCTGTATATTTTACTATTCTCAAAAATCTCGTACCTAAATACTTTCTAAAAACACTATAAAGAATTATCATATATTAATATACATTTAAAATTTATGTATACGTTTATTTTTACAACAAATTTGCATTGGTATTATATTTTTCTCGAATAATTATTATTTTTTGCTTATCCCGAGTACATGTGGTACAGGCCATGGTAATCATGGTGGGTAGAAGAAGACGACTTCTTTTACTGTAAGTGCACCACATGTCTACATATGTGAAAAGCAGTTCGACTTTGCACTTACAAATGTGCCAGAGCCCCGTTTGGTTACTTGAACTCGCTGGTAGGGTTGGACTTTTGTAAGAATCGGGGGTCATTGGAGCATTTTTTTGTATTCTTTTTTTTTTTCAGAAAAAAATGCCCAATGCGGGAATCGAACCCGGGTCGTAGCGGTCGAAAACCAAAGGTTTAGACCATCCTTCCACCGACCCCCTTTTTTTAGTAATTAGTAAAAAATCGATATTAATAAAATGGAAATTTCATAAGTGGACATCACTAAAAACTTTCGTTACAATGCATCAATTTCAACCAAATTTTCAACATTTATGTAAAACGAGATGGAGCAGGTTTTGCTTAACATCAAAATATATTTCCTAACATTAACATGCGTAACTTCGCTGTTATCGATTAAATACAAAAAAATCAACAGAGTTTATTTTATTTATATATAAATACAAAAATAAAATATAAAAATATTCAATACAAGCAATTTTAAGATAACACCATATGAAAAACAGTCGGCCAAGAAAACAACAACGATATTACATCTTTCTCACATATTCACACACAATCTTAATTAATAATTAACTAACCTTTAACATTGTTTATTATATTTCAACTTTTATTTCTACATTTGTTTTTAAATACCCAATTGTTTTATCATGTTTCTAATTTCGCCTAACAAATATACAAATTTATAGTGACCAACATATGCAAATTTTATCTTTGTTTTTATTTAACTTGATATCGTAAACATATACATCCATTGTAAGCATTTTTCTGTTCACCTTCCGTGGTTTCTCTTTTCTCTGATAGTTTTTAGGTGTAGTATATTTTCTTATTACTAGACTACAAACATTCCCTCGAGAAAAACCTGGGCGAAGCCGGGTACATCCGCTAGTATAATCATAAAAAGCTATAGAGCCATGAAAATATCTACAGGGAGAGCTTTTTTAATAAAAATAGACAAAATTGTTATTAATATTCTGAGATATAAAAGGAGACAGGCAATTTAGTTGACACTTGGTTATCTCGTGTGTCTTCAATAAGGGTCACTGTAATATCTTTTAGAGTTATTGTCTGAAACCCGATATACATGCTAAAGGTACAACTTCCTTATGTTTTTTCCATGAGTGCATCTTTCGGGTTATTGTCTGAATCCCGATATACATGATAAAAGGTACAACTTCCTTATGTTTTTTTTCCATGAGTGTATCTTTCAGAGTTATTGTCTGAATCCCGATATATATGCTAAAGGTAAAACTTCCTTATGTTTTTTCCATGAGTGTATCTTTCACAATTATTGTCTGAATCCCGATATACATCCTATAGGTACAACTTCCTTATGTTTTTTCCATGAGTGTATCTTTCAGAGTTATTGTCTGAATCCCGATATACATGCTAAAGGTACAACTTCCTTATGTTTTTTCCATGAATATATCTTTCAGAGTTATTGTCTGAATCCCGATATACATGCTAAAGGTACAACTTCTTCATGTTTTTTCCATGAATGTATCTTTCAGAGTTATTGTCTGAAATCCGATATACATGCTAAAGGTACAACTTCCTTATGTTTTTTCCATGAATGTATCTTTCAGAGTTATTGTCTGAATCCCGATATACATGCTAAAGATACAACTTCCTTAGTTTTTTCCATGAATGTATCTTACAGAGTTATTGTCTGAATCCCGATATACATGCTAAAGGTACAACTTCCTTATGTTTTTCCATGAGTGTATCTTTCAGAGTTATTGTCTGTATTCCGATATACATGCTAAAGGTACAACTTCCTTATGTTTTTCCATGAGTGTATCTTTCAGAGTTATTGTCTGTATCCCGATATACATGTTAAAGGTACAACTCCCTTATGTTTTGTCCATGAGTGTATCTTTCAGAGTTATTGTCTGAATCCCGATATATATGCTAAAGGTACAACTTCCTTATGTTTTTTCCGTGCGTGTACAACGCTTTTTAAAAACTTTGTCTGTCTCCCACTGACTATTTTAATCACAAACAACCCTTTAGGCGTTGACTAATTCTTGTAACGCCAACAATGAATATATCTTTCTCTCTTTTTTAGGATATAAAACTTTATTATCATTTATTTCTTACATCAATATGATTTTATCAATTACTTACAGTGATAGTACACTATTTAACATAAATAGAGGGGTATAAAATCACAATATAGTAATGTTTTTAAAAGGATATAAATAAATCTATATACAAGTTCATTTGGTAATTAAAGGTTTTGATAGATAATCTCTGTAAAATGAATGTCCCGACACAATTTCTGTCTTCTTGCATCCTTTATAGAATTTAAATTCACAGCTACAATGTAAATTCCGAAGATGAGAATGAAGAATTTTTAATTGGTGGAGGCAAAGCTTCTGCCAGTCTAACTTCGCTCAATTCTTTCTTAGGATCAAAAAGTTGATAATTCAACAAGAGAATGTTGGTGTTCATCTGGATCATTTCTCGATAGATTTCACCTTCTTTACAAGGTGAATTATTTTCTTCTCTTTCTTGCTTCCCTAACTTAAAAGTTACTTTTTTCTTCTCTTTTATTTGTATCGGAATGTGAACTTTGCTATCAGCATATTCATTTTCTTCTTTTTCTTCTTCTATTGTCCAAAGACACATCTTTGAATGCAACTGCAAATTTTTCTTGTAAGCTTTGAGATTCAAAGACTTTCTTTTTAAGTCTTTACGTATTTTTTTCTGGTAGATCTCTTCAGTATAGGGTAAAAGGTAAAGCCAGTAGTGGTAGTACATATTGTAGTTTTGCCACCACCATAAGTTCTGTTGGTAGTTCATGAAATAGATGTAGTTATTGAAGAAAAGATCATGAATCCAATCTTTCTTTTTCTGTCGTCGACGTTCCTTGTTCATCGTTGCCTTCAGGATGCAGACCTTGCAACAGCACCATTCTCTTGTTCCGTTCTTGTAGAGCTCTGCAACACGCCCTTGCATTTAGAATATGTATCCCAACATGAGCGCACTTCACAAATATTGATATATATGTATATGATTGATATAAAGCTTATTTTTTGGAATTAATAGAAAACCTTAGAGCAAAAATAAAGCAATATTTTGAGGAATTGAAGGTCTCACCTTTTTTCAAGCAATTCACGAGCCGCGAGCGTGCATTGCTGTTGAAATGGATCTTTGGTGGGATCTTTTTTTGGGCGGAATTGAATGTATTCTGTGGATGCACTCTCAAAACAAAAATATTTGTGAATTTTGTTAAACAATATCCCCAAGAATAAGCCTTCAATGTATCTATATAAGCTACCTGCATCCACTGTTCAGAATAGCCACAGACAGTCGATCATCTTCTCTTCAGCTGTCCAGCATTCCTAAGACATAGGATACAAACAACTATCCTACTTGGACTGACCCACCTAAATCCTACATCTATGGCCAGCCTCCCAGACTCAACCTCAGCATGGAAATTTCTGGTCAACTGGTTCAACTCAGCAATCAAAACAGGACGCGAGTAAAAGCGCTCAACACTAGTCCATACTAGTGACTCCCCGGGTAGTTGGCGCTCCAGGAACCTCGGTTATAAATTTTCCTCTCTATATAGAAGCAGAATGAACATTATTATAGTTTATCGATCTGATAGATTAAATTGGCGAAATCTATGAGAGGGTTCACCTTTGATGAACCAAGTCTTTCTAATACTTTTCATCTTCAATCAATAATTGTATAAATTCACACCCTTTATATTTGGAGAAAAAGAAATAAAGTTTAATATAATCCCATCCTCAACATAACAAAATATTATATTTTTAACGCTTATGTTTTTTTTTAAATATATCAATTAACTAATACCCTAGCATTGCAGTAAGAGGCAGTAGAAATTTAATTAATTTTAAAAGAAAAATGCGTCAAAATAGTTATAATTTTTTATAACAGATGGCGTGCTAATTCATCATGTTAATAAAAAAATATGTTTAGGAAATCTCAGAGATTGGAAGCTTAATTTATTCCTAAAATCTTAATTCTACTTCTTCTTGTCAACAATGGAGTTGTCAGTAGTCAGGTTAACTACTTTGAAATAAGAGAGAGTGATTAGTTTTAATTTCTATAAACATATCTTTTGATTAACGTGTAATGCTTAAAGCTACATTTTATTTCTCGTGTCAAAATATTAAATGGAAATATCTTTATTTACGGGGCTGCTAACCAAAATAGATGATTTTAAGAAATATTTCAAGAAAACAAGACCTATTATAAATAATTTAATAGTGTGTGACGTTTCGGCAACAGCTTTTTCACCATCATCAGACAAAAGAATCTTTTGTCTGATGATGGTGACAGTGTTGTTACAGAAACGTCACACACTATTAAATTATTTGGTTTAGGTCTTATTTTCTTGTATTATAATCTATAATCCAAATTGTACTTTATCATTTGAGCAATATTAAATGGTTAGTTAAATCTCTTTCTATTCTCTTCAAATTTATCAACTTCAAGATAAGATGATACTATCTTAAACATCTGACTTGATCATTTTGATTGGTTCCCGAAATATAAACTTATCATCGATTCAATGTTGAGAACTTCACTTCAAAAAGAATCGTATCAATTGATGTAATATAGAATGATTTTTCTACATTAAAAAAATTCCAAAAAATATTGGGGAAATATTTAAATTATCCTAAGAAAAAGGGAAGACAAAATAGAAACTAAATCTGGAATGACCGTTCTTCATATCGCAAATACTCTGATGGAAGCACGTTCTTTTCTTTTACAATTTTGATCCTTCGCTTTTTCTAATTTGATCTCAGAAAGCAAGCTGAAAATTTTGGGATCTCAAGTTGTTTTTGAATAAAGTACAATATTCAGTAACTTCAATGGTCTCAAAATGCCAAAACGATATTCATATTTAAAAAAAAACTGATTCCATCCCCTAAACTATCAAAACGAAATTTTAAAACCCTGGGTTGATCTCAAAATACCAAAATGGTTTATTGAAATTTCATATGACTTCAAAATCCAAAGCGATAAAAGAATTCATATTAAGTCAACATCATATAACAACAATACGTTCTCAACAATTCCTGTCCAGAAGTCTTCCTCTACGTGGGGAGAAGCAGCACAAGTAAAGGACTGTCCTGTAGTATGGTGTCGTGAGCCGCTACAGTAACCATGAACAGGGAACTCTGAATACCACCATAACAACAATACGATATTTTCAAAAACCTCTAAATATTTAAATTGCCAAAACTTTATCAAAATCTATATCTATATAGATAATACCGCAACAGAGTTTTCCATTGTAAAGTCCTAAGCTATCTCCTCCGAAGATTCTGAACTACACATAACGATCTATATACCAAAATTTTCGTTATTTTTTTCTTCGTATGTTAGTTCTGTTTTTATTTTCCTAATGTTAACAGTTATTTTTATTTTTTAATTTAATCTATTTTACAATCGTAGATTTTTTGCATTTATCATCATCAATTCCTTTGTTTTGAAAGCGCGTTCTTTTTATTCTAGCATTTATTTCTTTTATATTTCTTTATAATTATTTTTGTTTTGTATCTTTGTAATTATATTTTGTAAGTATAAGTTTTTTTCCCCTTTACAGCAATGTCTTTATGGCATTTTGAAAATAAAATACTAAAAAAAATGCAAATATATTATTTTTTGCTTACATGACCGTTTTATTTTTATTTTTCAAATATTAATAGATTTATTTATTTTCAATTTGTTAGATTTTGCAATCGTAGATCTTTTGCCTTCAAATGTTGTTTATCTTATATTATTTGTTATTTTTCATCATCGGATTGTATAGTTTTTCATTTAAATTTAGCTCAATTTTTGTGTCTGGTTTTCTTTTTTGCAGTATCTTTCATAATGTCTTTGGCATCTTTATTTTTCTCATTAAGAGGCTAATGATTTATTTGTATAATCAATTGTTGATTACTTAATTCGTTATATGATAAAGCACAATTTGAATTATAGATTATACAAGAAAATAAGACCTAATCCAAATAATTTAATAGTGGGTGACGTTTCGGCAACAGCATCAGACAAAAGAATAAATGAACTAAAGAATAAAATCTCATTTATTCTTTTGTCTGATGATGGTGACATTGCTGCTGCCAAAACATCACACACTATTAAAATATTTGGATTAGGTCTTATTTTCTTGTATTAATTTGTTATAGTTTTTCATTTAATTTAGCTCCATTTTTGTGTCTGTCATTTTTCTTCTTCTCATAAATAGGCAATGCTGTATTTGTGTAGTCAATTGTTGTATTTTGTGTCTGGTTTCTGTTTTGCAGAGCTGCTCAGCTCTGCATTTCCCTTGGAAACTTTTGGTAGCACATTAGAAATTAATGATAAAGTACTGAATTGCTTACCAAACAGGTAGGTTTATTACAACCTTGTAAGTTTGTAAGTTTAACCACATATATACAGGGTGTACCAGGTAAATTGGGAATTTCAACAATGGTATTTTAACTGAAATTTTTTGCAAGTAAAAATTAAAATATCCGAATGAAATTTGACACAGTAGTAGATAAAAGGATATAGTTTTTATTTATTCAATGTAGTTTCCATTATTAGCTACAACAGTCTCGAGGCGAGTGCGGAATGAAGCACAGGCCTTGGCGACGATGACCTTGTCCATTTGGGTCATCACCGTGTGAACTGCTTTCTTGACAGACTGGATGGTGGTATGAGGAGCTTTGTTGACATCTCTCTCAACAACGCCCCATACATAGTAGTCGAGGGGATTGCAATCTGGAGAATTAGGGGGACAAATATCAGGACCCCAGTGACTAGGGACGTTAAGTGTCAGCCACGATTGTGTCTTTTTTGCCTTATGGGCTGGAGCTGAGTCCTGTTGGAAGACATACTTCCTTCCTGCGGCCACCATGTCCATCCAAGGCTTCACAACGGTCTCCAGAACATTGATGTAGGTGTCAGCGTTCATCCTAAGGCCCTTCTCAAAGAAATGGGGAGGCATGACATCACCTTCACTGCTGATAACGCCAAGGACCATTACGGAGGCAGGAAATTTCGTGTGCATCACGACAGGTATCTCTGAGGGGTCTTTACAGATCCAGCGATCATTCCTTGGATTTACCTTTTGGTCCACGTCAAAGTTCTTTTCGTCAGAGAAGAACCTTAGCATGCCAAAAGAGTCGTGTTTCAGGTTGTTGAGGAGGGCAGCAGCCTTTCCTTTTCTGTTATTCTTCATATTCTCAGTCAGCAACTGACCTTTCCGAAGGGCATAAGACTTGAGACCAAGGTCCTCATGGATAGTTCTGACAATTGTCATAGAGCCAACGTCCATTTCCTTGGCTATGGCCCTCATGCTCTTTCCAGGGTTTCCATCAATCTTCTCCTTGACATTTTTGACAAATTCTTCGCCTCTTACCCTGTCCGATCGACGCGAGTGCTTTTTCCTTGTAGCTATCCCCTCTTTGTTACTGTCGGCCTCATCAAACTGCTTCTTGACACGATAAATAGTGGTTTTGGGCAACTTAAGAAAATCCACTATCTCTTTGGGGCTCCTTCCGGCGCGCAGAGCAACGATGATGGCAGCTCGATTTTCAAATTCTCGGTTACTCTTCATCACTACACTGCGCACACATGTACTGTTGCATTTTACATGAATATGGCTACGTAATGAAAAAAAAACAAGTTCTAATCTCAAGTAGTTTTTGTTTTATGGACTGTAAAAGTTAGTCCCAATTTACCTGGTACACCCTGTATAAAATTAGAAATGTAGTTTTTAACGAGGTCTTTCAAATGAATTTATTCCTTTAATATGTTGTCATATCTGCAATATAGTTTTGTTGTTTGCAATTTTCTTTTTTTTTTTTTTTTTCCTTTCAAATATATGTGTCCACTCTGAAATATAGTTTGTAAATTTATATTCCAATTTATTTTCTTTTATAAATATATATATATATTTTTTTCCAAAATATTTATTTATACTTTCACCAATGCCTTTAGGATCTTTGCGATGGAACATGTATGGTGTTTCAGCGCATGTGCTCTCATGTCCTTGGAGCACATATACTGACAGTGCCCAAAGTTGAACACACGGTATAGTGTCTGAAATATCTTTGGCCCCTTCGGATACCAACCTTCGCTTCATTCTAGAGAGGCGTTAGTTTTCACTAAGGTTGGCTTTTGCTATGACTATAAATAAGGCTCAAGGCCAAACCTTGGCTACAAGAGACTGTGTTTACGCACGGACAACTTTAAGTGGCTTTTTCAAGTGTGCGAACATCGGATAGCATACATGTAAAGATGACCCATATCTTTTGCTCCTTCAGATTTCAGACTTCCATTCATTCTGAAGAGGCATCAGTTTTCACTAAAGTTGGCTTTTGCTATGACTATAAATAATATTTGGGTTCTTCCTACAAGAGCCTGTGTTTATGCATGGACAGCTCTATGCGGCTTTTTCATGTGTTTGAACTTTGTACAAAATACATATAAAGTTGAACCCATGTATGAATAAAAATAGAAATTTATTTTTAATGAGTCCTTTAGATTAATTCCTTTTATAAGTAGTCTCCACTGCAATATAGTTGGCATCTCTTTTTTCTGATTTATTTTCTTTATATTATTTTTTAATTTTAAATATATTTATATATAAACTTTTCACTAATGTCTATAGTTTCTCAACTCAAAGGAATTTATTGTATTAGTATTTTGTTAATACACTATTATCAATTATTTTGATTTTGGACTTCTCTTTATTTACTAATTTTTCCCATTTCTCTATACATAAATTTCGTGCATTTTCAGTGGCTGCCTTCGCCTCTGTAATGCCTTTTTACCGGTAAAGTTGTATTTAAACAACAATCAACCTTGTAAATTTGATTTTTAAAATGGTCGAATTATCGAAAGTGTCGAATTATCGAGTGTCGAATTATCGATAGTGTCGAATTACAGTTTGTTTATTTATTTTTTAATAAGGTCCTCTTATCTTATCTGCAATATAGTTGTATTGTTCGAAATTTTATTTTCTAATTTGTTAATTTTTTTTTTTTTTTTAATCCAATGTCTATAGTTTCTTCCCTGAAATTGTTTACCAAACATGAGTCAGTGTTTCCTCAGTGTTAACAGTTGGAGTGTTAGAATGCGGAGAAGCAAATTGCAATTTCATTTTCTGATTTGTTAAAATTTTTCTTCTATAGTTTCTCACCTGCGGGTCCTTCGGGTAAACCTGGGTCGTTGCCCGGGTCACTCGTATATATATATATATATATATATAAATCAATGTTTGTATGTTTGTTTGTTTGTATGTTTGTTTGTTTGTATGTCCGGTATACAAATTCACAGTAGTTCACTAATTCAAACCAAAATTTCCATGCATAGGTAGAAAAATACGGGGAAGACGATAAGCTATTTTAAAAATATATAAATCTATTATTAAAACTATATATTCAAATTATTCTACTTAGCTCACGAACAGCGCCCTCTATCAACGATTAAATTATGCAGATGCAAACAAATAGATATTGCTAATAACGAACAATTATTTTAAAAAATCTTATCTAAATATATATCACTCGGGTAGATATGCACACGGGTCAATCCCGGGTCACCCGTCTAGTATTATATAAATCAAAAATACTTGAATAATGATATGTAACTAGGGATAAACTTCATATCGTCTCAAAATACCACAAAGCGATATATTTATATCTAGATAAATACTTATATGATATCTATTAAATTCTCTCTCAAGAGAGAGAGAGAGAGAGAGGCTGCAAACCAATTGGATTGATGTTTGAGCCTTTCAATGGCCCTAGCAAGCAGACAATGTACTGTTACAATCCACCAAGTTACTTCACGCCACTAAGGTTGTTGAGCAAGGTGAGATTCCCCAGGCCAGGGAAGATAAGAGGATGATAACAGATAGAAATATAATTGTAAGTAAATAAAGGGCAGTCACCGGACAACAGGTGCTGAGATAAGATATTTTTTTTTGCTTATCCCTAGTACACGTGATACAGGCCATGATACCCGTGATACCCCGGGTAGTTGGCGATTTACGCTCCAGGAGCCCGGGTTACCTCTATTTTCTCTCAAGCCATGATAATCATGGTGAGTAGAAGTTGGCGACTGCTTTTACTATAAATGCATCACATGTCTACACATGTGAAAAGCAGTTCGACATTTCACTTACAAATGTGCCAGAGCCCCGTTTGGTTACTAGCACTCACTGGTGGGGTTGGACTTTTGCAAGAATCGGGAGCTATTGGAACATATTTTTTTAAATCAGAAAAAAAGTGTCCAATGCGTGATTAGATCCCGGGTCGTAGCGGTTTAAACCACCCTTCCACTGACCCCCTGCTGAGATAAGATAATTTTTTTTAAATAAAAATATTATCAGTGAAAAATTTATTTGAATAATAAATTATCACTCATTAAATAAATTAATTTACCCGTGAATTGATTTAGTTCCGCTGCAGTTTCATGTATACCTTGTATGGAACGCTTCACGATTTTGCGTGTCATCCTTGCGCAGGGCCATGCTAATCTTCTCTGTATCGTTCCAATTTTAGTATATGTACCACCGAACAAGCGTGTATACCATGTATACCTTGTAGATTATTATTATAAATGATTTTGACACTTTATCTGTATAACTAGTGTTATTTATAAATAAACATTTTGTTTTTTTAATTAAACAACTCCTTATCAGTGCTACCGTGACAATATTTAAGATAAAAAGTTTTTATAATAGAAAAATTACTGTTAAAGGATGTTTGAGTTGAAATAATGAATGGATATAGTGAGATTGAGGCAACCAACCACTGTTATATACCAGAGAGTGCATAACGTGTCCAAATGGACCGCAGTACAAATTATCTGACTGATCAGCATGCGCTGTCGAATTGCCAAACCATTTGCTCCCTTAGTGATACGCAGAGCAGTCCAAGAAATTGGAAATGCACAGCAACCAGTACATCGGGATGCTCCTACATGCAGTTACTGGAAACTAGTGTTGGGCATGTTGAGGGGAATCATAATCACCAGAGTGATCTGATCCTCCACACGAATGCGGGGTTTTAGTCTATCAGAGGCCTTTAGGAACTTAAGGCATGCACGCCAAGTAGTTCTGCAATGGATCAAGTCATTGAGTGACCTCGATGTGTAACCCAACTCTATTGGTGGTGGTGGTGGTGTCTTGCCCATAGAGCATATCAGATCGGTCCGTGCACCATGATCACAATACCGGCCAACCGAGGTGCTTTGTCCGTATGGATGTCCTATTCTGGATTGATGTCTACCATATAGAGGGCTGCAAGAATGGCCGGGTATATGTGGTCCGGAATGAGTTGGGTGTTGTGACAGTTATTGTATTTCCTGCAGGATCCAACTCTATTGCACAGATAGATAGAAGGAAAGTTCTAAGGGCATTTCTGCACTCAAGAGGAGGTATTAAATTTTCAAGGACGTCTTTTTGTCGTTGATAACCAAGTCATTCCGCCTAAGTTGAGACAAACGATTACAGTGTCTACGTCTAAGATGGCAGGAATTAAGAGCATCATAGCTGAGGGTTCTAAAAAACTTTTGCTGGACCAAGAGATTTTAATCCCAATATCTATAATTATAATACTACATTGTAAAGCCGAACTTTTTGCGTCAGAAATTGTAGCACGCAATCCAGTATGATTCCCTCTGGAATGTGTGTTGCCGATCTTTTTGAAATTGATGAACATAGAATTTACACAATCGAAGATTCCCAACACACAATAATAACTCCAACTTGTGACCAAACCAGTATCAAAATTGGCATCAGGTCTTGTATTACACCAGAACGCTCACCCGAGGAAAAACAGAAATTAATGAGACTTGTAAATGACCATGCAGAAATCTTTAGCCCAGTCATAATCAAAATCAGATCCCCAAAGCGCCACCAAACAGAATCATTACAAGCGATAGTGCACTGATTAGGCGTATGCCCTACAGAGTGTCACACGCTGAACGCAAGATCATTCAAAATGAAGTCGAAAGATGTTAGAGGCAGATATCATTCAGCCATCAGAAAGCCCATGGGCCTCACCAGTCGTCCTAGTGATGAATAAAGATCATTCCTGGATATTTTACATCTATTACAGAGGCTTGAAAAAAAATACTAAATATATAATAAAACTAGCGGATGTACCCGGCTTCGCCCGGATTTTACTCGAGTGAATGTTAGCCTAACGAATATTTGACAAAAATATTTTCCGAGCAAATATCCTCACTCTTCTGATTCAATTTTTATGAAAACATTATATATACAATGTCTTCATATATATCTTTATAAATTTGATTCAGTAGAGTGTATATTTGCTGATGATTTTTTTTTTTGGATTTTTATAAAGATATATGTAAATATATATTGATATTTATAAATAGATATACTGAAGCGATATTTTTATAGAGAGATGTTTTGCTGTTAGAATTTTGTTTCTGCCTACGTAAAATGAACTGGCTTCGCCCGTGGTCTGCTTTATGAAATTTTTCCCGAAATAATTTTGTATCTAATAATCAAACATGATACAGCAATATTGTCATAATCATTTACTGACTAAAAAACAACTATTTTTTCCCAGAACTTTATCAATTTTAATTTTACTTAGCTAAGAATGCGACAATAAACTCTTTCACATTTTTTTTCTAACTTCTGTTAAAATTTCAGCTTGATTAGGTCCTTATTGACGATTTTTATAGCCAACAATATCTATATTCATAAAATGCAAATTTCATAAGTGTTGTTCACTAAAAACTTTCGTTACAATGCATCAATTTCGACCAAATTTTCAACATTTATGTAAAACGAGATGGAGCAGGTTTTGCTTAACATCAAAATATTTTTCCTTAACATTAACATGCGTAACTTCGCTGTTATCGATTAAATACAAAAAAAATCAACAGAGTTAATTTTATTTATATATAAATACAAAATTAAATTTTAACAGAGTTAATTTTTTTACATACACTAGCCAATAATCTCAATCTAAAAATATAATATAAAAAGCCAACAATGAAGAGTGAATGTAAGGAAAAAATAATATGCCACCAATTGTAATTAAATCGACGATAGGACCAACCGGCGAGAAACTATGCATAATCGAAGCCTCCTTAATAACGAAGATCCTGGACAAATGTGGAATCGAGTATAAACTTGAGGAAACGGTTCAATCAAAGAAGAGAACTCGCGGCTCCCAGGATGACTCAAGATCGCCAACTAGGAGCGAGCGTAATCTGAAGACGCCTAGAATGGACATCGACGAACAAAGTCCCGTCACTGGAGTTTCTCAACAAATGAACGCAGCTCACCCACCGCAAGACGATGAAGAAAATAACGACAACGATGGTCCATGGACCACAGTCACTAATGTGAAAAACCGATAATTCCTCCTGTTATTGCAGAAAATGTAGCAGATTGGAAGCTTCTTTGCCAAGAACTAAAAGACTTGTGCATGGAACCATTCCAAGTCACGATTTCTGGCAAAAAGCACATAATTAAATCGAAAAACATAGGCGACTTCAAAAAAATCAGGGAGTATGTACCGAAAAATAATGGAGGATATTCCTACAGACTACAGGAGGAAAAACCACTGAAAGTGGTATTGAAGGGGGTATCACAACAGCCTTCAAAGAAGAAGACGTCGTAACTGAACTGGTCTCAATGGGCTTCACTGAGGTCATTGTCAAAAGACTCCATAGACAATCGACCAAAATACCGATGAATATAGTTCTAGTAGAGCTACCAAAAAATGAACAAAATAAACGAATCTATGGAATAACTGAAATACTTTACCAAAAAATAGTCGTGGAATCATTCAGGACTACAAAACAAGTAACCCAATGCTTTAATTGACAGGGCTTTGGGCATGGCCAGCTAAACTGCTTTTTGAAGCCCAAATGCGTCAAGTGTGCTGAAGAACACCATTCGAAGGATTGTCCAAGAAAGTCGAAACAGCTCCCACCAAAGTGCGCTAACTGTGGAGAGGCGCACACAGCCAATTACCGCGGATGCCCAAATTTTCCGAAGCCACAACAACAGCAGCTAAAGCCTCCGAAACAAAACTCCCCCAACAACATACCTCAAGCAAGCTCCACTAAAACAGAAGAAGCAACTGTTGAAAAACAAAAGGCAAGTTACGCTAAACTGCAAAAAAGAAAACTACTCGTTCTGACACCAGGGAACTGTGCGAAAAGATATTAGAAATTATCAAAACCTTCTTACAATGAAAGGCAAATTACTTTTAAAAATAGTTAATTTCGCAAAATAAAATCGCAATTTCAAAAATTACCAAATCCAACTATACAAGAATTTGTTCAAAATCAAGGTGACCTCAGCCACCGAATCCGACGACCTGGACCCAATGGCTAGCTGACAGCCAAACACCCAACAACTGCCCTCCTGTAAGGTTCGGGGGCCACTCCAGCATTACAACTCGCCATGTGTAAATAATCTGGACAAGGTGACTCGCGAGCTGTGCTCGAATGTAACACCTGCAAATTGAGATGAAATAAATAAATAAAGTGAATGTAAGATAAAAAGCCAACAATGAAGAGTGAATGTAAGATAAAAAGCCAACAATGAAGAGTAAATGTAATATAAAAAGCCAACAATGAAGAATGAATGTAAGATTAAAAGCCAACAATGAAGAGTGAATGTAATATAAAAAGCCAACAATGAAGAATGAATGTAAGATAAAAAGCCAACAATGAAGAGTGAATGTAAGATAAAAAGCCAACAATGAATAGTAAATGTAATATAAAAAGCCAACAATGAAGAATGAATGTAAGATAAAAAGCCAACAAAGAAGAGTAAATCTACTTATATAATTGCCTTATTCTGTCTGTGTGAAGTTCACTGTGTGAAGTTCACGGATAGATTTTGGTCAGAATATAATATAAAAAGCCAACAATGAAGAATGAATGTAAGATAAAAAGCCAACAATGAAGAGTAAATATAATATAAAAAGCCAACAATGAAGAATAAATGTAAGATAAAAAGCCAACAATGAAGAGTAAATATGATATAAAAAGCCAACAATGAAGAATGAATGTAAGATAAAAAGCCAACAATGAAGAGTAAATATAATATAAAAAGCCAACAATGAAGAATGAATGTAAGATAAAAAGCCAACAATGAAGAGTAAATATAATATAAAAAGCCAACAATGAAGAATAAATGTAAGATAAAAAGCCAACAATGAAGAGTAAATATGATATAAAAAGCCAACAATGAAGAATGAATGTAAGATAAAAAGCCAACAATGAAGAGTAAATGTAATATAAAAAGCCAACAATGAAGAGTAAATATAATATAAAAAGCCAACAATGAAGAATAAATGTAAGATAAAAAGCCAACAATGAAGAGTAAATATAATATAAAAAGCCAACAATGAAGAGTGAATGTAAGATAAAAAGCCAACAATGAAGAGTAAATGTAATATAAAAAGCCAACAATGAAGAGTAAATATGATATAAAAAGCCAACAATGAAGAATGAATGTAAGATAAAAAGCCAACAATGAAGAGTAAATGTAATATAAAAAGCCAACAATGAAGAATAAATGTAAGATAAAAAGCCAACAATGAAGAGTAAATATAATATAAAAAGCCAACAATGAAGAGTGAATGTAAGATAAAAAGCCAACAATGAAGAGTAAATGTAATATAAAAAGCCAACAATGAAGAATGAATGTAAGATAAAAAGCCAACAATGAAGAGTGAATGTAAGATAAAAAGCCAACAATGAATAGTAAATGTAATATAAAAAGCCAACAATGAAGAATGAATGTAAGATAAAAAGCCAACAATAAAGAGTAAATCTATATATATAAAATAGAATGTCTGTCTGTCTGTCTGTCTGTCTGTACTCTATAGATTCAAAAACCATACATCCAATCGCCATGAAATTTTGGGATATTATTAGGTATATCACCGGGAAGGTTTTTGAAAAATAATTTCATGAATATCTTGAATATCCTTAGAGTTATTTGCAGATTTGTAGATTTAACTCGCAAGCAGCGCCCCATTGTGACCATGATAACAAGTTTTCTTATCACTAAGTTTGTTATCTTAAATATTATTTATTATGATACAATTCCAAGGCGAAGATACTATTCCTTTAACTTCCAATTACCGAGGGAACCAATTAATATTGATTTTATTCAACTTATCGAGTATTTTTCAAGGGACCAGGAAAAAATGTTCACTAGATAAAACTATGATTTTCTAATGTAGAAAATTATGAAAGACAAAATTCAGGATGACACGGCACACAGGGACCGGGAAAAAATGTTCACTTTATCGAGAGATTCAAATTTACGAGTTTCAAATTATCAAAATATATCTTTTTTTTTTTCAAAGTTTTTAGAGAATTGTTTTAACAAATGTTCGCTAGACAAACCTTTACTCGGGTAAAACCCCGGGCGAAGCCGAGTACGTTTTATAAGTTTAAAGAGAATTGTTTTAACAAATGTTCGTTAGACAAACATTCACTCGGGTAAAACCCGGGCGAAGCCGGGCACATCCGCTAGTAAATAATAATTTTGTTCTGATAATCAAACATGATACAGCAATTTTGTCATAATCATTTTCTGACTAAAAAAACAACTAATTTTGCCCAGAACTCGGTCAATTTTAATTTTACTTAGCTAAAAATGCGACAATAAACTCTTTCAGATTTTTTTTTTCTAACTCCTGTTAAAATTTCAGCTAGATTTAGGTCCTTATTGAGGATTTGTATAACAGACAAACATACATACATATTTAAATATATATATACAGAGGGTGTTTCCTTTCAAATGAAACGATTTCAAACGTCCGTTAGAACTTTATTTTTCGAACGTGAATTTTTTTCATGTGTTCTATGTGCTTCCCCTTCTTCTTGGCTATCTCCCTGCATCGGACTTTCCAAGCTGCGAACACTTCCTTGACTTTGGAGAGCGAAACATTCGACCACTCCTCTTGTGCGGCTTTCCAAAGAAGGAAACAGTTATAGCGTCATAGTGAAAAAGCTAAAAGCAGAAGGACTAGATGTTGGCAAAGCTACAATATGTAGGGTAGTAAATGGCATCGGAAAGAAAAGGGAAGCTGAATCCAATGGGCAAAAATTTCAAGTCGATCGACCACGTCCGGTGCGGACCCCCGCCACGGTTTCCAATGTAAAGCGGCTAGCAACTACTGAAAATCCACCATCTCAGCGCCAACTTTCCAGAATGTGTGGAACATCGCTAAAAACGATAAATAACATCATTCACAAAGATTTGGAACTGGATACCCGACGAAAAGGCAAGGTTCACAAGCTCACCCCTTTCCACATGAAAAACCGTGCAACGAATGCCCGGAAGCTCTACGAGGAACACCTGGCCGGTTCCAGATCGGAATATACTGCAACATTGGACGAAGCATGGATGTATGTGACGTATTGCAATGGAATCCGGAAGATCTGTTACATCAAAAGAGGCAATCAGGTCCCGGATAATTGGGTTCACCAATGCTCCGAAACTTTCCTTAAAGGTTTCATGGTTGTCGGGGTAATGACTGGCCGTGGAGTCCTTCCGCTCATAAAGGTTCCATCGAAGGTGAAGGTGAACTCAGAATTCTATATAGAATGCGTTCTGAAACCTGTCATCGAACAACTGAAGGACCTTTACCGTATGTGTTACGAGAAGAGCTCGCCAGGAGTCCTGTACCGAAGAGCTCGTGGCTAGAGGAGAGCGTGCTGCTGGCTGTTTTAAAAAAAAATAAACATCTCTCTTAAATAAGGCTTGCAAAACTCGTCCAAGTTAATTTCTGGAGTATTCAACTTCTTTAACCATTACAGGGAGGGGCTACTCCGCGGCGGAAGAAACCGGAGGGGTCACGCGCTACACTGGTGTCAGAAGTGGGATTCTTCCTCGTGGAAGTCACCAGGAGGCTCCTTTTGAGATTTCTTTGGTTGCTGACGAATGCCCATCGAGACTAGAGGTCAAAAAATGGCCTCGGAGCAGAACTTGCTGGCCACAATCACCCAGATGATTCAAGGGCTTCGGGAAGAGAAAGAGGAAGAAAAGCTTCTTAAAGAAAAAAGAAGAGTTCTTAAAGAAGAAGAGAAAGAGAAAGAAAAGCTTCTTAGAGAAAAGAGAGAGAGGAAGAAAAGCTTCTTAAAGAAAAAGAGAAAGAGGAAGAAAGGCTTCTTCGACATCAGGAGAGAGAAGAGTTCCACCAGAAAGTGACAAATTTGGAGATTAGGTTCCAGAGTGAGATCGGGGGGGGGGGGGTCCAGGCAGCCTTAGAGCATAATATTGGTGAAGTCCGGACAGAGTGCAAGAGGCTGGAGATCGAGCTGGCGCGCATGAAGAGTCTAGAGGGTGCTGTGATCTCCCCTACAGGCCGCAACATACCTCCGCCTACCTTTGACGGACAAACTTCCCTCGAGGGGTTTAGGCGACAATTCGAAGCAGTGACTCTCAACAATGGCTGGGGAGAAACCGAAAAAGTGACAAATTTGATTGTGGCTCTTCGGGGACCGGCCTTAGATCTGCTTCAGGCGGTTCCGCGTGCAGACCAACAGTTATGCGATGTTGATGGGAGAACTTGAGTTGAGATATGGAGAACAACATCTAAGGCAAGTATACCAAGCTCAACTTAAGCTGAGAAGACAAAAAGTCGGGGAAAGTTTGCAGGGGTTTGAAGCTGATGTCAAGAGGCTCTGTGATCTGACCTACCCTGGTGCTCCCATTGATTTCCTTGACCAATTGGCCGCCCAGACGTTTATCGATGGTATTCGAGACGTAGAAGTCCAGAGAGTGTTACGACTTGCTTCTTTCGATAAATCAAGAGAGGCGCTGGTTCGCGCCCTGGAGGTGGAGGCGGCCTACCGAGTGAGCGAATCGGGGTACCCACGGGTCCGTGGTGCAGAATTGATTGCGGAGCAAAGCACCACTGGAGGCGGTGGGGAATCGGATGCCATTAAGGAGATACTGAAGAGACTAGAACGACTAGAAGAGACTGGCAGGCCTGGCAGACGATCGGCTGGGCCCTGTTTCCGCTGTGGACGACATGGTCATCTAAAGAGGCAGTGCACCGTCAGACTGCCCGACCAGAGACAGCCGGAAAACTAAATTCTGCCAACGTTATGGGGCAACCGTTGGCTGTGGTGAACCCGCCCCACAATATTGTGTCTATCCGTGAAATAAAAAGGACCTATGACACTCTGATGATAGAAATATTTGTAAACTCAATAAGAATAAAGGCCACTGTCGACACTGGGGCGATGGTTTCCCTCATAAAAAAGGATGCGATAAGGAGCGCGCCAACTCCGTTGCGGCATGGCATGATGCTGAAAACAGTCACAGGAGACACCTCGCCAATCTTGGGAGGACTGGACCTGGAGATCTGCCTCGGAGGAATTCGATTTAATCATCGAGTGCTGGTGGCGGAGATTGGTGACGAGTTCATTCTTGGAATGGATATCCTCAGGAGACAAGATTTCACGTTCGATCCAACGCAAGGAGTTTTGACATTGGGCAGCGAAAGCTTTGTGCTGTCAAAAGAGGGTCAAAAAGAGGAAGGAGTCCGACTGTTTGCCTGTGAGGATAAGCACATTAATGGAAACAGCGAGGGGGTGGTCAGGGCTGTCGCGGAGGAGCCTTTGGGATGTTGCATTGGATTAGCGGAACCAACTGATAACTCGGCGAAAAATCTCTTGGTGGCCAGAACACTCGTCAACACTATTCACGGGAAAGTCCCCGTTAGAGTGGCCAACGTTTTTTCTAGTGGAGTTCGCATCAGAAAAGGAGACCTCTTGGCGACTTGTACACCCATTTCAAGAATTTCTACGAAAGAAGACGGTCAACACAAAATAATAAGGCAGACGAAGTTGGAACTGGACTTAAAGGATCTGTCGGAAGAAGAGGCTCGGAATGCTTGGGCGTTTCTCAAGAAGAACCAGGACGCATTTTCGTCTGGAGATGGAAACTTGGGGAGGACAGATCTGGTCCGGCACCGGATAAATACTGGAGATGCTCGGCTTATCCGGCAACCACCTAGACGCCTGCCTATGGCGAAACAAGAAGAAGTGACTGGATTATTAAGGAAAATGAAACGGGATGGAATAATCGAGGAATCCAACGGCCCTTGGTCTTCGCCCGTGGTTCTGGTGACAAAGAAGGACGGTACTACAAGATTTTGTGTAGACTATAGGCGGCTACACGACATAACCAAGAAGGACAGCTACCCCTTGCCGCGGATCGATGACACTCTAACAACACTAGCAGGGTCGTCGTGGTTCTCTACTCTAGATCTCAAGAGTGGGTACTGGCAGGTTGACATGCATCCAGAGGACAAAGAAAAGACGGCGTTCAGTACAGGCAGCGGGCTCTATCAATTCACGGTGATGCCTTTTGGCTTATGTAATGCGCCGGCCACTTTCGAAAGATTGATAGAGCTCGTACTTAAAGGTTTGACCTGGAAGACTTGTTTGGTTTACCTTGACGACGTAATGGTCATGGGCAGGACTTTCGAGGAACACCTTCGGAATTTGCAAGAGGTCTTCGATCCATTTAAGGCAAACAACTTGACATTGAATCCAAAGAAATGTCAACTATTTCAGAAGAGTGTAAAGTTCCTGGGTCATATAGTGTCCACTGAGGGAATCAGGACCAGTGACGACAAGATCTTCGCCATCAAAAATTGGCCCGAACCAAGAGATAAACATGAATTACGGAGCTTCTTTGGGCTGTGTACGTACTATCGACGCTTCATGGAGGGATATGCCGATATTGCTGCCCCGTTGCATCGATTAACAGAGGCCAGGGCATCATTTCATTGGAATGAAGAATGTGAAAAAGCATTCCGAGCTCTAAAACGAAGCCTTTGTTCCAGTCCAATTTTGGCGTATCCTCAGTCGGGAACAAATTTTATTTTGGATACGGACGCCAGTAACCTTGGTATCGGAGCTGTGTTATCCCAGGTTCAGGATGAGGATGAACGGGTTATTGAATTCTTTAGTAGGGTACTGACTAAAGCGGAACGAATTACTGTGCCACACGGAAGGAACTTTTGGCTATTGTAAAAGCAGTGGAGCATTTCCATAAATATCTTTATGAGCAGAACTTCCTGATCAGGACAGATCATGCCGCCCTCACGTGGCTGTTGCCGATGAAGAATCCTGAGGGCCAAGTGGCGAGGTGGCTGGAAAAATTGCAGCAATAGCATTTTCAGATCAAACACCGGCCTGGAAGAAAACATAACAATGCAGATGCTCTCTCCAGAAGACCTTGTGGCGACTGCGAGCATTGTGAGAGAATTGATGAACATGAAGTAACCTCAAGAAGGACAACTATGGTGCCGAGCAACGATTGGACCGCTGAAAGTTGTAGGACTATCCAGCAACGGGATCCCAACATCGGCCCAATCTTGGAATGGAAAGAAAGGGGGAATGAAAGACCAAGCTGGGAAGTGATATCCGACAAGAGCCCCGAATTGAAGACCTTGTGGTCACAATGGGACTCCCTCAGTATAGATAACGGACTGCTGAAAAGAATTTGGGAAAGTGCCGATGGAAGGAGTAAAACCATGCAGCTA
The DNA here is from genome assembly GCA_030710605.1 of Cordylochernes scorpioides. Taxonomy (NCBI): domain Eukaryota; kingdom Metazoa; phylum Arthropoda; class Arachnida; order Pseudoscorpiones; family Chernetidae; genus Cordylochernes; species Cordylochernes scorpioides. The sequence goes on from CP092869.1 coordinate 6,683,282, forward strand.
GTAGTTCCTAAGGTCCAGGTTCCCAATGTCCTACGGGAAATACACGATGGGGTCTCGGGGGCTCATTTTGGCATTAATAAAACGCTAAAGAAAGTTAGGGAGAGATTCTATTGGGTGTACTGTCACGAGGATGTGGAAAGGTGGTGCAAAGAATGCGACAGGTGTGCCGCAAGCAAAGGACCAAAAACTAGGTCCAGAGGATTGATGAGGGAATACAATATGGGCGCACCATTTGAGAGAATCGCGATCGATGTAGCCGGTCCATTCCCAGTCACAGAAGGCGGCAACAAATATATTCTGGTCGCCATGGATTATTTCACTAAGTGGCCTGAAGCCTACGCAATCCCGAATCAGGAGGCTACGACGGTTGCGAAAGTTCTAATGGACAACCTGATTTGTTGGTTTGGAGTGCCACTGGAATTGCATTTGGATCAAGGACGAAACTTCGAGGCAGGGGTGTTTCAAGAATTGTGTAGGCTGTTGGGAATTCGGAAGACAAGAACTACTCCCCTTCACCCCCAATCTGATGGAATGGTTGAAAGGTTCAATAAAACGATGGAGGAACATTTGTCTAAAGTTGTGGAGCAGCACAAAAGGGATTGGGACGTAAGACTGCCGCCATTTCTTATGGCGTACCGAGCCGCCATTCACGAGACAACTGGGCAGACACCAGTCAAGATAATGTTTGGAAGAGAATTACGACTTCCATGTGATTTGGAGTTCGGCAGTCCTGGGGAGCCGCCGGCAGAGGTAACTGATTATGTAAACAATCTGAGGAGTATTCTGTTAGAGACTCACGAATTGGTTAGGGCCAAGATTCGCACGGCAAGCCACCGGTTGAAGACTCGCTATGACCAAAGGGCGAACCACGATGGATATAGACAAAATGATTTGGTATGGCTGTTTGATCCAAAAAAAAAAAGGACTTTCGCCAAAGTTGATGCCAGTTTGGGAAGGGCCCTACAAGATCATCAAAAGGATCAATGATTTGGTCTAACGTATCCAGCGAAGTTCTAAATCAAAGGCCAAGGTGGTGCATTTGGGAAGACTGGCTTGTTACCAAGGAGATAGGACTAATTGGACCTGATCGGGACGATCTGGTTTAAGGGGGAGGTAGTGTTACGAGAAGAGCTCGCCAGGCGTCCTGTACCGAAGAGCTCGTGGCTAGAAGAGAGCGTGCTGCTGGTTGTTTTAAAAAAATAAACATCTCTCTTAAAGAAGGCTTGCAAAACTCGTCCAAGTTAATTTCTGGAGTATTCAACTTCTTTAACCATTACAGCGAGGGGCTACTCCGCGGCGAAAGAAACCGGAGGGATCACGCGATACAATATATATAGATACACTGACTTATATATATATAATAGCCCGGTTTTTACCCGAGTAAAGGTTTGTCTAACGAACATTTGTTAAAACAATTCTCTATAAACTTATTTTTTTTTAAATAATAGATATATTTTGATAATTTTTAAAACTCGTAAATTTGAATCTCTCGATAAAGTGAACATTTGTTCCCAGTCCCTCGAAAAATTCTCGATAAGTTGAATAAAATCAATATTAATTGGTTCCCTCGGTAATTGGAAGTTAAAGGAATAGTTTCTTGCCTTGGAATTGTATCATTATTCTTGTCTCAAATAAATTGCCGTGTAATCCTGAATTTTGTCTTTCCTAATTTTCTACATTACAAAATCATCATTTTATCTATTCTCCCAATATATATGTTGTAGATAAATGATAAAACTAACTTTGACTTGTGCACAATTAATAGGTAGAAATCTTACTTTTTATAAATAATCTTTAAGATAATAAACTTATAAAAAATATAGATATATTTTGATAATTTGAAACTCGTAAATTTGAATCTCTCGATAAAGTGAACATTTTTCCCCTGGTCCCTTGAAAAATACTCGATAAGTTGAATAAAATCAATATTAATTGGTTCCCTCGGTAATTGGAAGTTAAAGGAATAGTATCTTGCCTCGGAATTGTATCATCATTCTTGTCTCAAATAAATTGCTGTGTCATCCTGAATTTTGTCTTTCCTAATTTTATACATTACAAAATCATCATTTTATCTATTCTCCCAATATATATGTTGTAGATAAATGATAAAACTAACTTTGACTTGTGCGCAATTAATAGGTAGAAAATCTTACTTTTGTTAAATAATCTTTAAGATAATAAACTTAGTGATAATAAAACTTATAGATAAAAAACTTGTTATCCCCCGCTAGGGGGCGCTGCTTGCGAGTTAAATCTACAAATCTGAAAATAACTCTAAGGATATTCAAGATATTCAAGAAATTATTTTTCGAAAACCTTCCTGGGGATATACCTAATAATATCCCAAAATTTCACGGCGATTGGATGTATAGTTTTTGAATCTATAGAGTACACACAGACAGACATTCAATTATATATATATAAAAATCAATGTTTGTATGTTTGTTTGTTTGTATGTTTGTTTGTTTGTATGTCCGGTATACAAATTCGCAGTAGTTCACTAATTCAAACCAAAATTTCCATACATAGGTAAAAAAAATACGGGAAGACGATAGGCTATTTTAAAAATATATAAATCAATTATTAAAACTATATATTCAAATTATTCTACTTAGCTTACGAACAGCGCCTTCTACCAAAGATTAGATTAAATTATGCTGATGCAAACAAATAGATAATGCTAATAACAAACAATTATTAAAAAATCTTATCTAAATATATATCACTCGGGTAGATATGCACACGGGTCAATCCCGGGTCGAAGCCCGGGTCACCCGTCTAGTAGATAATAAAAATGGTCAGGTGTTGGCATTAAAATCAAAAGAGGCATAAATAACAAAAAAGTCGTAGGACGAGTGGGTAACCCCCTCGATTCCCGACAGTCATGAACCGGGATTGAATCCCGCGTTAATATTTGTTTAATATGTGACAACCTTCACATATTACACAATGTTCAATTATCATGAACTAGGTTGCTCTTGCTGAGCGGTACCTATTTATGTGAATTTGAACCAGAAAAGAGGCATATCCTGACCACGCTCACATGAGCTTTTAGATGGCAGAGCGCCATCTAGTGGAACATAAATAAACTAAACGTTAACCTGTTCCCTGATATTTGGCAAACCCATTTTCTTGACAAATCAAGAAAAACCAACCACGAGCGCTTTTCGGGCTGTTGGCCCTCGTCAGCGTGGTGCAGGCCGTACTCCTCTATGACCAAAAATATTTTAGTCTCAGAAAATAATGTCAAATCTGGAAAAGGCTCAAATGGGTCAAGACCATTTTATGTTTGAATATCACAAAATAACATCAGAAGGAATTCAAGTTGATCCCATCATATCCCCTACAATTTGGAATATTATTCTAAACGATTTATTGAATAACTATTCAGAATCAAACAGTGAAATCATTGCTTATGCGGATGATTTAACTGTGATATGTTGGGGAAACAATTTGACAGAACTTCGGAATACAACAGGAAAGGTCATGGGGAGAATATTAGACTGGTGTGGGAACAATAAGTTGACCGTATCTGAAGAGAAAACGAAAATCTTATACTTGTTTTAATAGCAAAATAGCTGCAAAAATTCCTAACACTATCACTGCCAATCGGGTAGAAAAACTGAAGATTATGGGAATAACTTTTAAAAATCATAGAAATAAAAACAAATTGGATTTTGTGCCCCATATTGATGAGATTATTACTAAGACAAATAGAGCTAGTGGATACCTAATTGGATTGACCTGGAAAGCATGGGGACTGGACAGTAAAAGAAGAATAGAACTCTATAAGACATTGTTTCGAAGTTCACTAACTTATGGTTCCACGATCTGGTACAACTTTATACCCAAAAAAGTCAAAGATAAATTAAACTCTCTGCAGTAAAAAATTTTGAAGCACAGTACACAGGTTTATAATTCAACATCTTCAAACGGTACTCATATTGTTGCTAGAACACCAAAGTTCACGGATATATTGAAACAAATATACTAAAAATGAATATTGGATACAAAATATCAGATCCAACTAAAAGAAAAATGATATCTAATTTTATAAACCAGAAATTTGAGGAATACTATGGAGGTGCCAATGATAATTTCAAGGGATTCTTTGATACTTCAAGAATTCCTAACTATGTTCAACCCAACTTCTATAACGTTCAATTTTTTACTGAACATGGTGACTTCAACACATATTTGTTTAGAATTGGCAAAATTGGTTCACCTGCATGCAATTGTGGAAATGAACAACAAACCCCTGAACACGTTCTGATAAACTGTCCATTAACTTCTGATCTAAGGGAAGAAAACCAACTTTACCTGACTAATACAAAACAAGCTGCTTGCAATAAAGACCAATACATCAAGTTTAATAGATTCTGCAGGATGTATATTTGGAGGCGAAAGTGTTGACTGTACATATTTCAAGCTACTACTTATAATTGCTATATGTAAAATTTGACATCGAACGTTTAATTATAATGTTTTCCAATGTTCAATTGTATTAATTGTATATAATTTAAAATATAAACGCAATTATCCAAATTGTGGATATGGCGTGTCTCTCCCAACTGTTTAATAAAAATAAAATCATTGGAAAAAAATTGATAAGGCTTGAGCAACCTATTGATAAAAAATCTCATTGGCGTATACTGGGCCTTTATAATTATGCTGGAAAGTTCATTCCAGACCTGTCATCGCATACCAAAAATATTCGTATCTATTAAAGAAAAATGATTTGTGGCAGTGGGCCTCCAGGATGACCTGGAGTTTGAACATGTCAAGATGGAAAACAACAACACATCATCATTATATCAATTTGACGAACATAAAATAAATGATTCTCCAATGCGACGCAAGCAAAGAATCCATGGGTGCTGCACTGTCGCAAGATGGCCGCCCTTTGGCATTTGCGTTAGCGGCATTTACTGGTGCGCAGAAGAATCACTCCCAAACCTAGAAAAGGAACTGTTAAGCATTTACTATGGTAGCAAACGATTTGAGTATTCATTGTTAGGGCGTTATTTCGTAATTCAGAATGATCATCACCCGCTGATATCACTCATCAAAAAGCCATTATGTGACCTTTCGCCTAGACTCATGCGGCTTATTTTTAAATTATTAACTTTTGATTTCCAGCTTGAATACCTTCTTGGAAAGAACTTAATAATTTCTGGTGCATTACCCAGAGATACCAAGCCGAAAGAAAATTTAAAAAAATATATATATTTTTTTTTAAGACAAACTGATAATCAGAATAATTAAAGTCAAAATATGTTATGAAGAGCTTGCAGTTCTTTGGGAAGAAACAAACAATGATCACGCCCTGAATAAGATTATCAAGTATGAAATGGAAGGATGGCCGCAAGATTTCACAGCCTTGATAAGGAAACAATCCATAAATAAATCTTCAATTAAAAAGGCATATATTGGATCAAATATATCATTTATTTTACCAATATTTCAGTTGGCTGGACGTCAACCTTTTTCAAGGTGTTATAACATTTTAATGTGTAATATAATATAATGCGGCTTATAATTGTAGCACGACATTTGAAAATTTTCCCGCTTTTGAACGAATAATCGAAATTTATTCTAAGGAGAAATAACGATTATTTCTAACCTTAGAGATGAAGTATGAAAGGATGAATTGTTTTTTTTTTTTGCGTATCCCTAGTACACACGTGGTACAGGTCATGATAATCATGGTGAGTAGTTGATAAATGGAAAAATAATTCCCATCCCTGGACACTTTTATTTTTCCGTTTACCATTACTCTTCACAATTCATCCTTTCATACTTCATCCCTAAGGTTAGAAATAATCGTTATTTCTCCTTGGAATAATTTTCGATTTTTCGTTCAAAAGAAATACATGTGGGGTATTAATGTGTGTCAACAACAAACTCAGCGCCACATAACGTCAATATACACCTTTTTAATTAAATATCAAATTGTTTTAAATTGTTTCAAGTCTTGAATATAGATGGCGCTCGCCAATATATATTGTATTTAATATTTACATCAAAAGAACTATTTGAGAATTTTTGTCAGAAGACAAAAGTTTAATACATTTGGCTGTTGATTTTACTATTCTCAAAAATCTCGTACCAAAATACTTATATAAACACTATAAAGAATTATCAAATATTAATATACATTTAATATTTATGTATGCATTTATTTTTACAACTTACTCTCACAGGTATTATATTTTTCTTGAATAATTAGTAAAAAATATAATCATAAAAAGCTATAGAGCTACAAAAATATCTACAGGGAAAGCTTGTTTAATAAAAACAGACAAATTTTTATTAATATTTTGAGATATAAAAGGAGACAGGCAATTTTGTTGACACGTGGGTATCTCGTGTGACTTTAATAAAGGTCACTGTAATATCTTTCAGAGTTATTGTCTGAATCCCGATATACATGATAAAGGTACAACTTTCTTATGTTTTTACATGAATGTATCTTTCAGAGTTAATGTCTGAATCCCGATATACAGGCTAAAAGGTACAACTTCCTTATGTTTTTTTTTCCATGAGTGTATCTTTCAGAGTTATTGTCTGAATCCCGATATACATGCTAAAGGTAAAACTTCCTTATGTTTTTTCCATGAATGTATCTTTCAGAGTTATTGTCTGAATCCCGATATACATGCTAAAGGTACAAATTCCTTATATTTTTTCCATGAGTGTATCTTTCAGAGTTATTGTCTGAATCCCGATATACATGCTAAAGGTACAACTTCCTTATGTTTTTTCCATGAGTGTACTTCAGAGTTATTGTCTGAATCCCGATATACATGCTAAAGGTACAACTTCCTTATGTTTTTTCCATGAATGTATCTTACAGAGTTATTGTCTAAATCCCGATATACATGCTAAAGGTACAACTTCCTTATGTTTTTTCCATGAGTGTATCTTTCAGAGTTATTGTCTGAATCCCGATATACATGCTAAAGGTACAACTTCCTTATGTTTTTTTCCATGAGTGTATCTTTCAGAGTTATTGTCTGAATCCCGATATACATGCTAAAGGTACAACTTCCTTATGTTTTTTCCATGAATGTATCTTTCAGAGTTATTGTCTGAATCCCGATATACATGCTAAAGGTACAACTTCTTTATGTCTTCACTATGAATGTATCTTTCAGAGTTATTGTCTGAATCCTGATATACATGCTAAAGGTACAACTTCCTTATGTTTTGTTCATGAGTGTATCTTTCAGAGTTATTGTCTGAATCCCGATATACATGCTAAATGTACAACTTCCTTATGTTTTTTCCGTGAGTGTGCAACGCTTTTTAAAAACTTTGTCTGTCTCCCACTGACTATTTTAATCACAAACAACCCTTTAGGCGTTGACTAATTTTTGTAACGCCAACAATGAATATATCTTTCTCTCTTTTTTAGGATATAAAACTTTATTATCATTTATTTCTTACATCAATATTATTTTATCAATTACTTAAAGTGATAGTACACTATTTTACATAAATAGAGGGGTATAAAATCACAATATAGTAATGTTTTTAAAACGATATAAATAAATCTATATGCAAGTTCGTTTTATAATTAAAAGTTTTGATAGATAATCTCTGTAAAATTAATGTCCCGACACAATTTCTGTCTTCTTACATCCTTTATGGAATTTATAGTCACAGCTACAATGTAACTTCAGAAGATGGGAATGAAGAATTTTCAGTCGATGGAGGCAAAGCTTCTGCCAGTCTAACTTTGCTCAATTCTTTCTTGGGATCAAAAAGCTGATAATTTAACAAGAGAATGTTGGTATTTATCTGGATCATTTCACGATAGATATCTTCTTCTTTACAAGGTGAATTCTTTTCTTCTCTTTCTTTCTTCCCTAAATTAAAAGTTACTTTTTTCTTCTCTTTTATTTATATCGGAATGTGGACTTTGCTATCAGCATATTCATTTTCTTCTTTTTCTTCTTCTATGGTCCAAAGATACATTTTTGAATGCAACTTCAAATTTTGCTTTTAAGCTTTGAGATTTAAAGACTTTATTTTTAATGCTTTACGGATTTTTTTCTGGTAGATCTCTTCAGTATAGGGTAAAAGGTGAAGCTAGTAGTGGTAGTACATATTGTAGTTTTGCCACCACCATAAGTTCTGTTGGTAGTTCATGAAATAGATGTAGTTAGTGAAGAAAAGATCATGAATCCAATCTTTCTTTTTCTGTCGTCGACGTTCCTTGTTCATCGTTGCCTTCAGGATGCAGACCTTGCAAAAGCACCATTCTCTTGTTCCGTTCTTGTAGAGCTCTGCAACACGCCCTTGCATTTAGATATGTATCCCAACATAAGCGCACTTCACAAATATTGATATATATGTATATGATTGATATAAAGCTTATTTTTTGGTATTAATAGAAAACCTTAGAGCAAAAATTAAAGCAATATTTTGAAGAATTGAAGGTTTCACCTTTTTTTCAAGCAATTCACGAGCCGCGAGCCTGCATTGCTGTTGAAATGGATCTTTGGTGGGATCTTTTTTTGGGCGGAATTGAATGTATTCTAGGTGCTCTCTCAAAGCAAAATATTTGTGAAATTTGTGAAACACTATCCCCAAGAATAAGCCCTCAATGTATCTGTATAAGCTACCTGCATCCACTGTTCAGAAGAGCCACAGACAGTCGATCATCTTCTCTTCAGCTGTCCAGCATTCCTGAGACATAGGATGCAAACAGCTATCCTGCTCGGACTGACCCACCTCAATCCTACATCTATGGCCAGCCTTCCAGACTCAACTTCAGCATAGAACTTTCTGGTCAACTGGTTCAACTCAGCAATCAAACAGGACGCGAGTAAAAGCACTCAACACTAGTCCATACTAGTGACTCCCTGGGTAGTTGGCGTCCTACGCTCCAGGAAACTCGGTTATAAATTTTCCTCTCTGTATAGAAGCGGAATGAACATTAATATAGTTTATAGATCTGATAAATTAAATTGGCGAAATCTATGAGAGGGTTCACCATTGATGAACCAAGTCTTTCTAATACTTATCATCTTCAATCAATAATTGTATCAATTCACACCCTTTATTCTGAGAAAAAGAAATAAAGTTTAATATAATCCCATCCTCAACATAACAAAATATTATATTTTTAACGTTTATGTTTCTTTTTAAAACAAATCAATTAACTACTACCCTAATATTTCATTGCAGTAAAGGGCAGTAGAAATTTGATCAATTAACTACTACCCTAACATTTCATTGCAGTAAAGGGCAGTAGAAATTTGATCAATTAACTACTACCCTAACATTTCATTGCCTTAAGGGCAGTAGAAATTTAATTAATTTTAAAAGAAAAATATGCGTCAAAATAGTTTGAATTTTTTTATAACAGATGGCGTGCTAATTCATCATGTTAATAAAAAAATATTTTCAGGAAATCTCAGAGATTGGAAGCTTAATTTATTCCTAAAATCTTAATTCTACTTCTTCTTGTCAACAATGGAGTTGTCAGTAGTCAGGTTAACTACTTTGAAATAAGAGAGAGTGATTAGTTTTAAATTCTATAAACATATCTTTTGATTAACGTTATGGCTGAAGCAACATTTTATTTCTCGTGTCAAAATATTAAATAGAAATATCTTTATTTACGGGGCTGCAAACCAAAATAGAAGATTTTTAAGAAATATTACAAGAAAACAAGTCCTAATATAAATAATTTAATAGTGTGTGACCTTCCGGCAACATCATTGTCACCATCATCATATAAACGAATAGAATATTTTTATTATTTTGTCTGATGATGTTGACAGTGTTGTTACAGAAACGTCACACACTATTGAATTATTTGGTTTTGGTCTTATTTTTTTGTATTATAATCTATAATCCAAATTGTGCTTTATCATTTGAGCAATATTAAATGGTTAGTTAAATCTCTTTCTATTCTCTTCAAATTTATCAACTTCAAGATAAGATGATACTATCGTTAACATCTGACTTGATCATTTTGATTGGTTCCTGAAATCTTAACTTATCATCGATTCAATGTTGAGAAATTCACTTCAAAAGGAATCGTATCAATTAATGTAATATAGAATGATTTTTCTACATTAAAAAAATCCCAAAAAATATTGGGGAAATATTTAAATTATCCTAAGAAAAAGGGAAGACAAAATAGAAACTAAATCTGGAATGACCGTTCTTCATATCGCAAATACTCTGATGGAAGCACGTTCTTTTCTTTTACAATTTTGACCTTCGCTTTTTCTAATTTGATCTCAGAAAGCAAGCTGAAAGTTTTGGCATCTCAAGTTGTTTTTGAATAAAGTATAATATTCAGTAACTTCAAATGGTCTCAAAATGCCAAAACGATATTCATATTTAAAAAAAAAAAACTGATTTCATCCCCTAAACTATTAAAACGAAATTTTAAAACCCTGGGTTGATCTCAAAATACCAAAATAGTTTATTGGAACTTCATATGACTTCAAAATCCAAAGCGATAAAAGAATTCATATTAAGTCAACATCATATAACAACAATACGTTCTCAAAAATGCCCGCCCAGAAGTCCTCCTCTACGTGGGGAGAAGCAGCACAAGTAAGGGACTGCCCTGTCGTACGGTGTCGTGAGCCGCTACGGTAACCGTGAAGAGGGAACTCTGAAATATGGCTGACTAACAGGGCAATGGCACCTCTCCTTTCCATGTGGACAAGACACCACCACCATAACAACAATATGATATTTTCAATGTTTGATTAATCCCTATATATATAAAAGTCAGTGTATGTACGAGTTGTGTTCAAAAGGTATCGCGAATTCTGAATTTTCGCGCGTTACGTATATTCGAATTTCGATCTTTTTGTGGCTTTATGTTGGTACTCATGTCTCTCACTTATGCCGACAAGCTCGGCCATTTTGTATGTTCACTTAATTGTTGACAGCTGCTTTGCTTGCAGGTGTTTTGGATCGTCTTCGATTTTTACCTATTTAAAAAAATGGATCAAAGTACCTGTATCAAATTTTGTGTGAAAAACGAAATTAAGTGCGCGGATGCATTCCGAATGTTGACTGTGGCATACGGAGAAGCTACCTTAGCCGAAACAACGTTTATCGGTGGTACAAAATTTTCTCAGAAGGCCGAGAAGATGTGAACGACGAAGAGCATGCCAAACGCCCGAGCACTTCAACAACAGACGAAAAAATGAATGAAGTGGAGAAAATGATATTGGCCAATCGTCGAATCACTGTTAGAGAAGTTACTGAGGACCAAAACATATCGATTGGCTCGTGCCATTCGATTTTTATCAATGATTTGGGCATGAGACGGGTCGCCGCTTATTTCGTACCAAAATTGCTCAATTGAGACCAAAAACAGCATCAAATGAACATTGCTAATGAGATGTTGGACTCTGTCCGCGACGACCCAAATTTGCTCCAGAGGGTCATAACTGGTGACGAAGCGTGTGTTTATGGTTATGACGTGGAAACCAAAGCTCAATCTTCTCAATGGAAACTGCCGCACGAACCAAGACCGAAAAAAGCGCGCCAAGTTCGGTCGAATGGGAAAGTTTGCTGACAGTTTTCTTCGATTGCAGGGGCGTGGTGCATCATGAGTTCTTGCCACAGGGTAGAACGGTCAATAAGGAATATTACCTGCAAGTTATGCGTAATTTGCGCAAAGCAATCCGCTAGAAACGCCCGGATTTGTGGAAGAACAAAAATTAGCTTTTGCACCACGATAACGCCCCTGCTCACACATCGTTGCTTGTGCGCGACTTTTTGGCCAAAAACAACACACTAATGATGCCGCAGCCACCGTATTCCCCAGAACTGGCTCCCTGTGACTTTTTCTTGTTCCATAAACTGAAGAGGCCCATGAAAGGACGACGTTACGCTACGCTTGACGAGATAAAGACGGCATCGAAGGAGGAGCTGAAAAAGATTTTTTTTAAATGATTTTTTGAAGTGCTTCGAAGATATAAAAATGAAGATGTAAAAACTGTTGGCACAAGTGTATAATATCTCATGGGGATTACTTTGAAGAGGACAAATAGGTATTCATGAATAAATAAATAATTTTTGAAAAAACACAAAAGTTGCGATACTTTTTGAACACACCTCGTATGTATGTGGGTATCTATGTCGGCTATACACGTCCACAATACGTAACTAATCTGACTGAAATTTTAGCAGTATGTATAGTAGAATCTGGAAAAACTTATAGTGAAAATTTCAGGTCTCTATTCCGAATATTCTTCGAGATATTTGCAAATTGCGTTGCAAATTTGCCTTTTCGCTCGCAAGCAGCGTCTCTAGCGGTGAAGATGGGAGGTAATATCAGCTGACCTAATGTACATGTAAAACGTGTTTGACAGGACATAGAGAAAAACCTGGAAAAGATATTTATCGGATTTTTAGCCAATAAAAAATAAAATTGACAGGTTTTGGGCAAAAATAGTTGTTTTTTTTTTTAGTCAGAAAATGATGATGACAATATGGCTGTATCATGTTTGATTATCAGATACAAAATTATATCGGGAAAAATTCCAAAAAGCTGAGACCACGGGTGAGCCAGTTCATTTTTAGTGTGCAGGAACAAAATTTTAACAGAAAAACATTCATTCGAGCAGAAGACACAAAGCCAGATGATCTCTTTATAAAAATATCATTTCTAATTTCCCACTTCTAATTTTTCAAATTATTATATCTAATACGAATGTCATATAATATATATAATATAGTAAATGTAGGTATTTAAATTTCTAAAAGTAATTCAAGTGTCGTGCTAAAAATGAAGTACATAACTATACCACTATCACTAATCAGCAGCGCCGATTTGCGGTCAACACTAGTACTAAAACTAAACGTAACGTCCAAGTAACGTCGAGGCAACGTAATTGCCGGTGTGTAACTGTATCAACTTTACTAAATGGTTGTTTATTTTTTGAATAAGGTAAGGTGTAAGATAATACATATTTCAAACATCGAACAATGTTTTCTATTGTATTGTAGTAAAATACGGGTAAATTAATTTTAAATTTTAATAATCATTGCATAATTTAAAAATTTTTATCAGTTGAACAATTATTAATATATTTAATTTTCTGTGAAAGTAAACTTATGTAAAAAAATGTGGATTTTGATTTCAGTCCATTTCTCCCGTATTTTCAAAATACAATTTTATGTGCGGCATGGTCTTTTTATGTATAAATTTTCATAAATCTTTTAATTTTAGAATCATGTCTAAAAAACAAAAAAGGACTCTAAAGGACGAGAATCGATTATTTAATCAAGAATGGGAATTGCAATACTTCTTAATTAGTTCCAAAGATAAAATGGTTTGTTTGTTATGTAGTAAAGTTATAACTACAATTAAAAAGTAAAATGCTAATCAACATTACATGACTCATTCGAATCATAAATATGCAATTCTTGAAGGAGAAGCACGTAAAACTATATTACAACAACTTAAAAATGAAAAGCTTCACCGGCAACAAACTTTCAATAAGTTCTTTCAACAAAATAATAATGCCACGGAAGCAACATACAAAGTAGCGTACATTCTTGGAAAATGGGGAAAACCATTTAGCGACGTTGAAATGATAAAAGAATGTATTGTGGAAGTGGTCAAATGCTTACATCCAGAAAAAGTAGATAAATACAAACAATTACCTCTTCAAGAGGAACCATCACCGAACGACAACACGAATTAGCTACAAATATAAAACAACAGTTCTGTAAGATTATTAAAGAAGAAAATATATATTTCTCCATAGCATTGGATGAATCCACAGACAATACCGTTCAGCACAGGTTCTATTTTTATTCGAGATATTACTGAGGATTTTCGATGTTTTGAAGAGTTGCTTGCATTAGAAACACTTTCAAGCAGGACACGAGGAATTCAAAATAAAAATTTGCGAAGCAGGGTTAAATATAAATAATTTAGTAAGTGTGTGTACCGATGGTGCACCAGCAATGGTAGGAAAGCGAGGTTTCATTTCGTTATTAAAAAAATAATATGCTAATTTAGAAAACTTGATTTCTTTTCATTGTATTTTTCACCAACAAAACCTATGTACTAAGTCGGCTAGTTTGAACGATACTTTAGAAAAAATTATTGGTATTGTAAATTCTATTCGATCAAATTCAATGCGTCATCGTCAATTTCGAGATAAATTAATGTCAGATAATGACACCTTCAATGGAGAATTACCATATCATAGCAAAATACGTTGGTTATCAAGAGGACAAGTTTTGATAAAAAATATTCACCCTGCGTCAACAAATAATTAATTTTTTTGAAGAACAAAAGAAATATTGCGATTTATCAGATAAATAATTTTGTAGAAACGCTGCCTTTTTATGTGACATGACAATGAAGCAAAATGAATTGAATTTAAACTTGCAGGGAAAAACTAAATATATTTACGAAATGTGGCAAAAAATTCAAGCTTTTCGAAAAAACTTTTATTCTTTAAATCTTTACTAGGTCGATTAGAAAATTCTAAAGAACATTTCCCACAGTTATCGGAAATTATGATGGAGCAAAATTATTCCCCTCAAAATTTGGATGAGTATATTTCTGTTCTGGATATATTAATTGAAAAATATAATAAAAGGTTCTCAGATTTAAAAAAAAAACATGTTTTCACACTTAAATTAACTTTCGAACCAGACATTGTTGATATCGACGTAGAGCCCAAAGAATATCAAATGGAATTATTTGAGAAAAGAGAAGATAATATCTTTAAATCACAATTCGATTCAAAAAAAGATCCTATTGGAATATGGAAGACTGCAGTTATTTATCCTCGTCTAAGACAACACGCACGAAGAATTCTTTCATGTTTTGGAAGTACATATTGCTGCGAGGCAACATTTTCATACATGACTCAAATTAAAAACCGCCTAAGAAGTCAAATAAGTGATGTTCATCTGAAATATCAACTTAAATTACGTACCACGTCAATTGAACCAAATATTTATTTTTTGTCATCCAATAAAAACCACAGAAATCCCATTAAATTTTCTGGATTGTAAAATTAAATGTCAATTTTTTTGGAATTCATTAATTGTATGTCATTTTGGGAAAAATAAACTATTTAATTGCATAGAAAATTATGTATTTTAATTTTGTATATAAATCCCTTTAATTAAATTGTACATAAAACTTGCAAAGTGGAGAAAGCATCTCATATTTAATAGGATTTGTGAAGTCAACAATTTTATACCACCAACCCTCAGAATAAAAGATCCTGTCAAAAACCATTTTTCAAATTAAATTATAAAAGATACCCAATTCAAACTGCTCAGATCTTAAACAAAAGGATGTTACTCCAACATAAGACTTATTTCAAAAACAATAAAAGATCTAATAAACATTGTATCTCAAAGAATCCCCCCAACAGAAATGCTACAACTTATCATCAGCACCACTAAGGACATCAAGTCATTAAACTCCACCATAGAGAAGAAACACCAAAAGAAACTTCAATTCTGGTCTAAAAAATACAACATCCAACTCATACCATCTGAAAATCAGGCTAATATCCTCAACATATCTAGCTATACTCTCTCATCTGATGAAATTAACTATTTATCAAAAGGGACCAAACATAGATTCCCCATGAAAACAGATAATTACAAAATAATTGCAGGAGTCGAATCGGCAATATCTACCCTAACACACAATGAACAATCCAAAATTAGAAACTTAGTTACTACTTCCTTAGAAGAAACTTCAAGATCACCTACCTTTCAACCCAATATCCAAAATATAGCCAATTCACTAAGAAGCAAGAAAGAAATAGTAATTACAAAAGCAAATAAAGGATCCCAAACAGTTATTATGAACACTCTAGATTACATATCAAAAATGAATGAAATCCTAAGCAACTCCACAGTATTCATACCTATAACCACCAACGAAAAATCACAATCATATGCTCAATATACAAAATATCTAAGGAATTTATGCAGAGGCAAGACTATTACTACAGAAGACTTAAAATCGTTCCTTGAAAACATAAAAAGTACCGCTTATATTTACGGCCAACCCAAGACCCATAAACCAGGTATTCCTATTCGCCCTATCATAGCCTATCATATGTCTCCTATAGCCCCCTTAGCTAAGTTCCTAGCAAACTTCCTTATCCCCATTCTAAAAGATAATCCTACCACCACATCCATCACAACCATACCAAAATTTATAGAAAATATACACAGCCGCCCCCCCTCTCCTAACAGCACCATGATATCTTTTGACGTAGTTAATATGTACCCAAGCCTACCACACCATCTAATAATAGATAACACAATATAATTTTTACCATTAAACAATATTCCTCCAGATACTTCTTCTAAAATTATTTCATTAGTTAAACTCAGCCTAAAATACAACATATTCTCCTTCAATAGTAATTTTTATAGACAAACCAAGGGCTCCCCCATGGGAAGTCCTCTCTCTTCACCTTTAGCAGAAATAGTAATGAGATAAATAGATAAAACAATAAGCAAACTTTTTCCCACAGATATCATCATCTGGCAGAGATACATAGACGACATCTTTTGTATAGCCAACTCTGCCAAAATAGATACCATTTTTACCCAACTAAAGTCCATACATAATGATATTGATTTTACCATAGAAACAGAAAACAATAAGACCTTACCATTTCTAGATGTCCTTATACTAAAAACACAAAACCAATATACAACAGAAATATACCATAAGCCAAACTCCACTCCAGATTATATACACTTTTTCTCTTATTGCCCCCTCAGTCACAAGATCAACACTGTAAAAACCCTCTCAAAACGAATATATACACATTGTTCCACCCAACTCTCAAAAGATACAGAAACCCAATTTTTAATCAATAAACTCACTTCTAGTGGATATCCGAAAAACTTTATATTAAGACATTTCCATAATCCCTCTCTTATAAGAAATAATCATGTTTATAAATCAATATGTATATTCCCCTATTCCCATAGTAGTGCCAATATAGCCAGAATTTTAAGCAAACACGGTATAAGAACATACTATGAAAGCAACCCGAGTATAGCAACCATAATAAGAAACCCTATTACAAGAAACATTATTCCTATAACAAATTTATACAATAGCAAAGCAGTATATTCCATACCATGCAACCAATGTAATAATGTATATGTAGGTGAAACAGGCAGACATATAAAAGATAGAATAGACGAACATAGAAGAAATATTAAAAACAAAGACCCCAAATCTCTAATAGTACAACATATTAGAAACACAGATCACGATTTCAACCTAGCAAACCCTAATATTCATTATACAAACATAAATAGTAAATACAGAAGATTAATACTGGAAACACTGATTTCATCAAAATATAATAGTATAAATAGACACATAGATATCCCGGAGACATATGATAGGCTGGTCCAAATACTAAAATAGAATTATCCGTTTTCTCTTCATTACACCACTTAACAATTTTGCATATAATAATATAAACCAATTGAAAAATTTACATAGCAATATTTTTCTCAAATAATAAAATATAAAACTACATAAATAATCCTAGATATGCAAAAAATAGGGCATATACTGGAAATAAATTATTGGTCAACTAGTATTTCTAGGGGCAACACGCCTCTCTTTATCAAGGCTTATCTTTGATTTAAACTAAATCACGTGGGTATGCGATCCACTCACGCTATACAAGACCAAAGCGAGCAACCATTTAAAGAAAATATTTATAACTGTATATACATGGCTACTTAAAATTGTATCCATTATTCCTGTAGAAGGGCAGCTTACGCCCGAAAGCTCGAATTTATTTTTCAAATAAAGAAACTTATCCTTTTTGAATCTTTTCGTTATTATAAAATATATATATATGCATGCGGCCTTCTCAAAAATGGTAAAATGAAAATTGGCCTTCTAATATAAAAAGGTTCGCCCCCCCTGGTTTAAACCATTGGTTTTCGACCGCTACGACCCGGGTTCGATTCTCGCATTGGGAACTTTTTCGGAGGAAAAATACTCCAATGGCCCCCGACTCTTGCAAACTTTCTGATAGTTATTATTTATTTATTTATTTTTGCTTATCCCTAGTATACGTGCTACAGGCCATGATGGTGGGTAGAAGTTGGCGACTGCTTTTACTATAAGTACACCACATATCTACACATGTGAAAAGCAATTTGACTTTGCACTTACAAATGTGCCAGAACCCCCTCTGATAGTTATTCTACCATCATGAGACAGATAAGGCAATCAACCTTGTCTTCTGTATTTGTTGCTGTTGATGGATATTTTCATCCATCTTCTCACATGCTTACATCAATTGTGGCTTCTGTGTATGCATTTTTCAGTCTCTGGCGAATCTCTGAAGCTGAACATCTTTGCATTTCCGAAAATTCAATAACAACTCTTTGTTTCTGTCTCAATTCCCTACTTTCACCTAAGGTATTTGAAAACAAATGGATAATTATTAGATAAGGCTGCACTAAACAACATTAAAATGTAAATAAAATTAGCCAACTATTATTTGAGTTATGGACAAACAGGCATTACTTTTGGAATGCCCTAATAATTCAACAAATTCTTAAATTTTGACAACAGTTAATGATAAGGCACAATTTGGATTATAGATTATAAACGCTCGAGGAGCATGAACTCATGGAATTCGTGTAATCGTTACACAAGGGGATAAGAAACAACAGATATAAAAACAAGGTAATAAGACCAAATCCAAAAAAAAATTGTGTGTGACATTTTGCTAACAGCGTTGTTACCACCTTCAGTACTTTTGTCTCATTCAGTATTTTTGTCTGAAGATGGTAACAACGCTGTTACCGAAACCTCGCACACTAATTTTTTATTTGGATTTGGTCTTATTACCTTGTGTTGACAACAGTTGATGTGGTTTAAACACAACTTTATCACTGAAAAGGCATTACCATGGCACTGCTACAGTTGTTGTTTCTTATCCCCTTGTGTAAAGATTACACAATAAGTTCATGATATCATGGAATGGAGGCTAGGGGTGCAGCTTTCGATGATCCAGGCATATTTTGGTGAAAGTCTGACTTTGCCTAACATACTGCCACAGTAATCAGCACATGCCTGTTTGGCCAAAAGTACTAAATGATTTTTATTCAAATTTTGTACACATATAAATTAAATATTTGTGAATAGAATGGTATTATTTAAAATATTCTCCAGCGGAGTCTATACATTTCCTCCAGCATTGAACCCATGCTCTAAATCCGCTTTGGAAATATGATGGAGGTAATTTACTCAACCATGTCTTTATGGCCGAAAGCTAAAGTCTTGCAATGAGGGAGTACAAATGCTGACAGCATCATTGCCAACCATAGCATGATTTTAATTTTCTCTTGGATGATTTTAGATGTCTTACAGCTGCATTGCTTCAATAATCTAATCTTAAACAGATGGAAGTCACCACAAGAAAAACAAAGATGTATTGGTGAGTAACAACATTCTGCTATTTGAAATAACTTACTGAAGAGAAAATATATGAATGGCTTTTGAAATTTGATCAGCTAAGCCAAATACTTTAATCTTACTTACCTAATTCTTATCATCATAAATATAGTTTTTTTATCCCTTGTACACATGGTATACAGGCCATGGTGATCATGGTGGGGGGTAGTAAGTGAATGTTTTTACTTCAAGTGCATCACATGTCTACCCAGGTGAAAAGAGGCAAAGTCAGACTTTCACCAAAGTGTGCCTGGATCATGGTGTCATGATCAACGAAAGCTGCACCCCTACATCCCATTCAGGAAATAAGAAAAAACAACAGATTGATCAGCTAGAATGTATCCAGAATAGGATTCTAGCCCAAAAGCCATAAAAGATTTCTTCAAAAGATATTCATGTTTTTTCTTTTAAATGCAATTTTTAGCTTTTTTAAACTTGCCCACTGCAATTAATCATTTAGATTAGAGCCTACTGTGAACACAAGAATCCGACAACGGTCGGTGACCAAGTTCCTCTTTAAGTCTGATGACATTTCAGCCACAACAATTCACTTAAAACATCAGCCAGCATATGGAAACGAAACATTGGATGAAATCATTATACAGAGATGGGTTCAGCGCTTCCAGAAAGGTGATTTTGATCTTCATGACAAAGAGAGGCCAGGTAAACCTTCAACTGTCACAACAGACCAAAATCTGGCTCTTGTTGGGGAAATTGTCGAAAATAACCGGACAATAACGACATATCAATTAATCAAATAACTTTAAATCCTTAAAGGAAGTGTTTTTAAGCTACTTTCCGATCTTGTTTATCGAAAATTGTTCTCAAAATGGGCGCCAAAGCTTCTAACGCGGGAAATGATGCAAACTCGGTAAGAAATTTGTTTAGACCTAATCGAATCTTACCCAGGACCAGCTTCTGAGGTCTTTAAAGGAGTCATAACTTGTGATGAGACATGGGTTTACCATTATGACCCTTCTTCAAAGCGTCAATCAATGCAATGGACCCATAAAATGTCTCCATTTAAGAAAAAACCAAGGCTTTCCCTTTCCAAAGACAAAATCGGATCACGGTCTTTTGGGACCAAGATGGGTTCATATTCATGGACATGCTTGAAAAAAATACTTCCATCAACAAGGAAAGATATTGTAAATAAATTGAAAAGCTAAAAAGAGATTTTTCAACAAAAAAGCCAGGACTAAAAGACTGTCAAATCAAATTTCATCAGGACAATGCAAGACCTCACACCGCGCAACAGACATTGGCTCAAATTTCCAGATATAGTGGCCTTTGATGCCTCACCCAGCTTACAGTCCTGACTTAGCTCCTTCCGACTTTGATCTGTTTGGTAAATTAAGGAATTCTCTACGCGGTGAACATTTGAAAATGATGAAATGTCACTCCATGAGGTTAGAGGGTGATTCAGAAAGCAAGATGTTGCATTTTACCATAGTGACTTTGTGAGTTGGAAAGAACGCTGGACGAAATATGTACAGAAGGAAGGTGGATATATTGAATGATATTTAGCTAATAGTTAGGTATTCATATATACAAAGTTTCATACTTATGGTTTGTTAAATAAAAAAATTATCAATGATTGTGCATTACATATTGACCCAACCCTATAATTGCTGTTTATTACAAGAATATATATATTTTTCAAAAAATATGATTTTACCGAGTTAATATTTGGATGCCCTGGAAAATATTCATTAGGAGGAAATGTGATGAATGGATAATCTTAACTGACTTTAATTCAACCAAAGGTTCTCCTTGGAGGTTTGAAATAAATATGTTAAACGGCAATACTATGTTTCAGAAAAAATATTATGATTATATCCTATCAGAAAAAAATTCTCAATAGTTGTCATAGTGAGTGAATAAGTTGAAAAATATTCTGAAATTGATATAAAAAGCTTTATAGAAATATTAGCTTATATGTTAATCTATATATTCATCTACCTATATGAAAAAAATTCCCAATGGTTTATTCAGTAGTTTTGGTGTTAAAGAGTAACAAACATCAATAAATCTTGACAAGAAGAGATTAGTAGGAAGTGGATGTTTGCCCGAAAATAGTCTTCTTCTTCTTTCTTATCTCCACTCAATCATATTTGGATATATGTTTGATAACCATCATGACTAAGTGAAGTATAATGCGTCTGCCCTTGTCGTTAAGACTGGGAACACTACTCTGTGGCAGGCCGACTTAGCTCCAATAGAAATGGCTTCCTCTAACATGAGGAACAGACGCCTTGTGCAGCTGCTCCTGACATGGAGTACGGGCGCTGCTCATCCTGTATTCCTGGATTGTGAGCCCTTACAGGGTACTATCAGCCGGGCCAGCTGAACCCAGTTTTTTAGTCAGCTTGTTACCGCTGCCCTCCTCCTTTTTCATCCGGGCTTGGGACCGGCAAAGGCGGAGTTTTGAAAATAGGAATACTTATTATCGAATTTACTTGTTATTTGAAACTGTATCGAAAGTTAATGTTTTATAATGAAGTATACGAAACTATTATAGACACGTAAGATTATTTTCAAAATTAAACAATTTCTACTGCCCTTACTGCAATAGAACCATTGCAGTAAGGGCAGTAGAAATTGTTTAATTTTTAAAATAATCATACGTGTGTCTATAATAGTTTTGTATTTTCATAACAAATGGCGCGCTAATGCATCATAATATCAATGTAATGAAGTACATTTAGTAGGTCCATACGAATTTAAAGTTATTTAGGTTCCTCGTGCTTATTTCTTAGTAGAGAGTAAATGTAAAGAGAAAATATCCATATGTTTCTCTTTCGAATTCTATTGCAACACCCATTTTGGTAATGTGAATGAAGTGAGTAGATATGTTGTTAAATGAAGGAGATTAATTTCTTCGCCCATTTTTATTGAAACCATCAAAGTTAGCAGGACAACTATGTGCCAGAATTTCATTGGAGTAATAAGGTGGGAGCTTTATAGCATTGGTGACTGCCAGAGCATCTTTGGACGATCATTTCATTGGAGTAATAAGGTGGGGGCTTTATAGCATTTGATGGCAATCGGGGTAACTTTGGGTGATCATTTCATTGAAATAATAAGGTGAGAGCTTTATAGCATTTGATGGCAATCGGGGTAACTTCGGGCGATCATTCCATTTGGAGTAATAAGGTGGGGGCTTTATAGCATTTGATGGCAATCGGGGTAACTTTGAGCGATCATTTCTTCGGAATAATAAGGTGAGAGCTTTATAGCATTTGATGGCAATCGGGGTAACTTAGGGCGATCATTTCATTGGAGTAATAAGGTGGGGGCTTTATAGCATTTGATGGCAATCGGGGTAACTTTGGGTGATCATTTCATTGGAGTAATAAGGTGGGGACTTTATAGCATTTGATGGCAATCGGGGTAACTTTGGGCGATCATTTCATTGGAGTAATAAGGTAAGGGCTTTATAGCATTTGATGGCAATCGGGGCAACTTTAGGCGATCATTTCATTGGAGTAATAAGGTGGGGGCTTTATAGCATTTGATGACAATCGGGGCAACTTTGGGCGATCATTTCATTGGAGTAATAAGGTGGGGGCTTTATAGCATTTGATGGCAATCGGGGCAACTTTGGGCGATCATTTCATTGGAATAATAAGGTGAGATCTTTATAGCATTTGATGGCAATCGGGGCAAATTTGGGCGAAAATTTCATTGGAGTAATAAGGTGGGGGCTTTATAGCATTTGGTGGCTGCTAGAGCAACTTTGAGCGATCATTTCACTGGCGTAATAAGATGGGGGCTTTATAGCATTTGGTGGCTGCTAGACCAACTTTGGGCGATCATTTCATTGGCGTAATAAGATGGGGGCTTTATAGCATTTGGAGGCTGCTAGAGCAAATTTGGGCGATCATTTCATTGGCGTAATAAGATGGGGGCTTTATAGCATTTGGTGGCTGCTAGAGCAACTTTGGGCGATCATTTCATTGGCGTAATAAGTGGGTGCTTTATAACATTTGGTGGCTGCTAGAGCAACTTTGAGCGATCATTTCATTGGGGTAATAAGATGGGGGCTTTATAGTATTCGGTGGCTGCTAGAGCAACTTTGAGCGATCATTTCATTGGGGTAATAAGGTGGAGGCTTATAGCATTTGGTGGCTGCTAGAGCAACTTTGAGCGATCATTTCGTTGGCGCAATAAGATGTGGGCTTTATAGCATTTGATGGCAATCGTGTAACTTTGGGCGTTCATTTAATTGAGTAATAAGATGGGGGCTTTATAGCATTTGGTGGTTGCTAGAGCAACTTTGAGCGATCATTCATTGGAGTTATAAGGTGGGGGCTTTATAGCATTTGGTGGCTGCTAGAGCAACTTTGAGCGATCATTTCATTGGCGTAATAAGATGGGGGCGTTATAACATTTGGTGGCTGCTAGAGAAACTTTGAGCGATCATTTCATTGGAATAATAAGGTGGGGGCTTTATAGTATTTGGTGGCTGCTAGAGCAACTTTGGGCGATCATTTCATTGGAATAATAAGGTGGGAGCTTTATAGCATTTGAAGGCAATCGGGGCAACTTTGAGCGATCATTTCATGATATTGGTCAATAGAACAAGGTGTGCCCTGGCCTCCAACCCGAACAGTGGTTGCCCTAGCCTCCGACAGGAACAGAGGCCGCTCGTTGCCTCTTAGATGGCCTATTAGACATAAGAGGTTTTCCATTCTTCCACGATAGATCGCCCAGGACTCCAAGTTAGCGGAGGTCGCCCACTCCTCCAAGACTGTGGAAGTCTCCCAGGCCTCAAACATGACGAAGGTCGCCAAGTTCTGTAACACATAGGAGTTATTCCAATCCTCAAATTCATCGGAAGTTGCACACATACCTCTAAGATCAATGGTCGTTGATTTCTCCAACAAAGTGGAGTCTGACCAGTCCTCTAAGACAGCTGAGGTTGCCCAATCCTCCAGCCTAGCGGAGGTTGCCCAGACTTCTACGATAGATCGCCTGGGCCTCCCAGTCAGCGGAGGTCGCCCACTCCTCGAAGACTGTGGAGGTCACCCAGGCCTCAAACATGGCGGAGATCGCCCAGTCCTGCAATACAGAGGAGTTAGTCCAGTCCTCCAATACACCGTAAGTTGCTCTCTTACCTACAATAACTTCTCCTGACGAAGACAAAAGATTTTTGTTGAAACGTTGAGAAAATAAAAAACTCCAACTGGCCGAAGTGTCTATTTTTATATAAATAACAGAGGAGTTCGCCTCATCCTCCCCGACAACGGAGGATGTTCACTCCTCCACCACAACGGAGGTTGCCCAGGCCTCCGTCAGTCATCGCCCCACGGTCCACCGAGGCGATGGTGGCTCTCCCCCCGGATGAACATATCGTCCTGGAGACCTCGTACACCTATATCCCCTATCAGCTAACACCCAACGAAAACCCCGCCCCGCCGCCTTCTCTCCTTCTCCCCAACTCCCGAGGGAGTTTACTGGGGGGAAGGAGAGGAGGGGGTGGTGCCGTGTGGAGGTGAAATCATGCTAGCTAGGGGGCAGTCGTACCAATCATCTGATGTGAAAGACTGGGGCAAAGAGAACGAAGACACGGGGTTACACGGAACACGAGTTAGTAACGAGGGGAGAGACGACCAACAACGGAGGTGGACAGGGACACAAGGGGGAAGGGAGGGACAAGGGGACAGGGAGGGTTTAGTAGACAGAGAGAACAAAGACAACGGGAGGGAAGAGGACATAAGGGACGAATGGGGGGACAAATCAACGCTCTGATGTAAACATTCAGGGGAAACAGTCAGGTGAGAGCTAATAGAGGGTATAGGTGCACGCTGTTCCACAACAATATATTCTTCCTTCCTATAACAATTAAAAACTACTTTAGCTTCTTTCTGTGCGAACTATTGATTGATAAGATGTCAAATAAAAATGGTAATTGTCACTATCATTCTTTCTCTTTTAAAATTATTAGTTCTAGATCTAATAAACATTTATTTTATATATTTGATCTCAATTATAACAGTCTCTGTAGCGTGCACCATATAACCTGTATTCTTCTCTATTCTAATTGATCCCTAAGTAGTTAACAGCACCACTTTCTACATAATATACCGCACTATATATAACAGGAATATTATTATAATAAACACTTAGGTATAACTGCTATAATTCTGGTAACTATTTATTTATGAGAATTAAGAGACAATTTGGACAGTAAATCTTTTAATTCTCTCGACGTTTCGACAAAAATATTTTGTCCTCATCAGGAACAAATACAAATTAAAGCATTTGGCAAGGAGTTATGATCATTAAAAAAATATTTTTAAATAAATATTTTTGTCGAAACGTCGAGAGAATAAAAAAAGATTTACTGGCCGAAGTGGCTTTTAATTCTTAGAAATATTAATGCCGGCCAGACAACTTCTATCTCCATGGAACTATTTAGTTCAAGGAGAAATATATTTCGCGACATTAAACACTTTGAACATCTTTCATAAGTACACAATATAAGGCTGCTGCATTTAAATGTTAAATTATGGGAGATTTAACTTGAAATACTACACTTTGTTATTAAATATTTATTTTCATAAGCTGTAAATATATAACAACAACAACAAAAAGTTTTATTAAGACCTTTTAGTCTTATACAGATTCTCCAAGCAGAAATGTAGGATACGTGCAGGAAAAAAAAAGTAATAGTATCTTAATGGTAATATGATATTTATATGCAGGAAAAATCATATAAAGACAATCAAGCCAAAAAATAGACCAGTCTGGGTAAACCGGAGGAAAATAAATTCACTACAAACGGATATACCACGAATTCTCCGCAAATGAAGTAAATTTATAAGAGATAATTGCCATTTTATTAGTTTTTAGAGATTTTCAATAATAACAGATATAATATATAATATTAAATTTGTTCTTTTATATTTGATAATTTGCCAAACGTCTATAGTGTAGCAAATAAATGCATTTTATTTCTGCCTTTACAAACTTAAAAGAAGGTATTTAAACAAATTTATTCATATTTGAAATGTATCTAATTTTTATATTCAATGATATGCGAAATTTATCCCTCTATCTATTAAAATATTTATAAGAATTCTATTCATAAAAATAATTACTGGCATTTCAATAAAGAAATTTGGATTTTGCAATATCACTATTCTTTTTAACGCATTAACTTATATAGTTTATAGGTTATTTAAAACTTGCAACTCCTCTCGCAGATTTTTATTTGTTTCCATAAATACACACTTGAAGGTATTAATTCAGGGTAAAATTGAAGAAAAAACCCTCGCTGCAGAGTTTAATTCAAATTCTGTGTAAAACTTTCTCAGATGTGTTTACTATTTTAATATCAATCCACGAGACTCTCGTTTGTTTATATTCAGCCGAGTATAGGATAAACAACACGTGTGTAAAGTGAAGCACAATCGCTATCAAGATTTCCACATTTCATATCTTTTTAAAGCAAAACTAATAGATAGTTATATATGGTCTTAAAAACATTTCTATTTAAAAAATCTCAATTAGGTCAAAAATAAAGCTCTTCTTTATATACAAGGATTATTTAGGAAGTCCTACAAAAAATATATGTTTAATGTTTAAAAAGAAAAGTAAATCATTGGAGATGCGCAAAATTATTTCGCATATTAGCTCTGCTTGATTACATACAGCATCTTGTATATTTACTCAAAATGATCATAGTAGTTGTTTCTTTGGTATTAGGCCAGTACTATTTCTTCTCTAATCTTAGACTATATATAACTATAAGGTAGTAAATTCCACCTACCTATCACGCCTCTTCTTCTTGCCGCAGCAGCCCCCCATGGTGCTGGCCTGATCGCTTCGGTTACAAAAGATCGCTTTCAGAGATCACTCGGATCTCAAGATAGCTCACACAGTTCTCAAGACCGCTTCGGTCACAGAAGATCGCTTAGATCACAATAGATCGCTCTGATCACAGAAGATCACTTCAAAGAGTTCGCTCAGATGAGTTAAGATCGCTTGCAAAGATCGCTTTGGTTGCTCGCTAGTCGCTTGAGTTGCTCGCTAGATCGCTTTTGTTGCTAAAGTGAGAAAGCCTTTGTTGCGGCGGCCTCAATGGAAGTCCAGAGGGGAGCGGGGTGGATTTAAAGAATAGAATTTGATATTTTATAAATTTATATATCTATGTAGGAATATATTACTATTTTGTAATAATATATGGGGTATATCTAGAAAAAAACATGGTAAGGGAAGGGTTAGGCAGATAAGAAATATATTAAGTATTGTCATCATATATTAATATTTAGTGTATGTGTGTGGGGGGCATTTATATATCTAAAATAACATACAAAGAGCAAATATATCTCTATATAAATGAATACAAATATATATAACAAATATTAAATAATAAAAAGGCATATATTGGATTTAATAAAAGATTTATTTTGCCTGTCGGTACCAAAACTGGTTAAAATCGATTTGAAAATAGTGCAATCAATGGGAAAATAATTCTTTTATAAAATCCAATATATTCCTTTTTATTATCTAATGAATTAAAATATAGATTGCTCTATTTTAAAAACAATATAACAAGTATTTATATAAAAAATAGACACTTCGGCCAGTTGGAGTTTTTTATTTCGCATATTAGCTCTGTTTGATTACATACAGCATCTTGTATATTTACTCAAAATGATCATAGTAGTTGTTTCTTTGCTATTAAGCCAGTACTATAAAACTCCAACTGGCCGAAGTGTCTATTTTTTATATAAATATGAATGCCGGCCAGGAAACCTCTATCTTTTCGATAATATAACAAGTATATATATACAAATAAACAATAATCATTCAACCTAACTGATAACTGCTATATTTGTCAAATAAATTTGACAGTACTACTGTACAGATATATATTAGTAAAATACGGTATTATGTATGTACAGTTAAACCTGTCTATAGCGCCCCCTCTAAGTAGCGCCTCTCTTTCTATAGCGCCCGATTTTAAATAAGTAGTACAATGCGATTTACATTAAAAGTGACCTGTCTATATCACCCCCTCTCTATAGCACTCTATTTTGGTGAGTCCCAAGAGTCGGTGCTATAGACAGGTTTAACTGTATTATGTAAGAGTATGTGTGTATGCTTGAGGAATATTACACAATAAATAGGTTGAATGATTATATAATAACGAGGCGTTTATATATCTAGTATTTATTTATATATAAAACAAACTTTAAAAAACGCCTTTTTAAAATAAAGTGTTTTAATTAAATCCTATCATATTAAATTATATTAAATCCAAAATCCATATTAAATGTATGTATGTATGTATGTATGTATGTATGTATGTATGTATGACTGAACCAATTAATAATATTTACTTGTCATTTTTGTTTTTAATTAATATTTAAAACTCAAATTTTTGATCGAGAATAATATTATAATTTACGTCTCTCTTCATCAGTTTAAAGTATGTATTATTATAGTTAAATTATATAATTCCTAATTTTGTTTTTTACACCTATTTTTCATGTACAAAAAAAGAAAAAATACGAAAACCTAAGCTCTAAAATAAACGACAAAAAAATCTAAACCAAACATAACGAAAGATAAAATATAATATATTGGGCTACAATATATCATCAAACGAAATAAAGAAATTCCAATGTAAAGATGCTTTAAAACAGCGAGCGAAAATATATAAAAGAAGACAGCAGAGCCTTTACAAAAGTTTCCTGTTATGTAACATTTACCACTACTTTTCATTATGCAATAAGCCGCACCTATTGAACAATCTACACAAAGTTTTCAAAAAGCAAAGAACGAAAAATGTTCTATCCTTGAAGGTGGGAGGTAGCCAAGTGTGAGGTGTCGAGGCTGAGACAAAGACGGACTCCCGTAATCTCTTTTATTACATAAATTGACTGACTGCCTGCTAACAACTTGTAGCGCTATTTATACATGAAGTCAGAAATGAGTATGCAAAGAGGATATTTGCATTTCTGCAAATATCCCAAGTATGCAAATACACAACACCCTCCTCTCCTAATAATATTGGAGACGGTCTGGCGGACTCCTGGATCGCTGGGGTTTGGGGCTCCGACTCGGGACTTCTCCTCCAGAAGCAGCAACAGGATTCTGGTTGGCTCCAACAGGTGCCAAGTTCTGCCTTGTTAACCGCGACTTCTCTCGCTGGAGTCTAGTGCTCCGGCTTGGGACTTTTTCTCCAGAAGCAGCAACAGGACTCTGGTTGTCTTCAACTGGTGCCAAGTCTTGTCCTGTCGATTTCGGCTTCTCTGCCAATTCCATATCTGGCAGTTTCCTCTCAGGGATCTCCAGGCCAACTTGAGAGGGCTTCATCTCAGGAAGGTTTTCCAGGGTTTCCGTAGATGTACTTGGAAGTACTAGCCTCGGATCTTTCGGTACTGTAGTCTCTGGTTTTTCCTTTACAGGGCGCAACTGGTTTATATGCATCTTTAAAGTTTGGTCCTCATACCCTATTAGGTAGTGGCGGCAACTAAGGTGTTAGCACGTTTTCTTTGATGTTTCTTCTAGAAACAACGAGCCGACTCAATTCGATTCAATTCGATTTATTTCACACAACAAAAAAAGAATTACACTACGATTTAATGCGATTTAGTTGTATGTAACACAAAGGAAAACAGAAGAAGAAAAAAAACAACAAAAAGAATGATGATAAGTAACAAAAAAATTCTATGAATATGAATTATAATTAATTAATAAAATACAATAATAATAATAAAAATAAAACCTAAAATATAGATTACTATAATAATGATAATAAAAAAACCTAACATACTCCACCCCGGTGGACTAACTTAGTCCTCAGCAAAAGGTAATGGTACTATTTTAGAGACAGTTCTAGTAAGGTGTTCATGGTGCTTGGTCTTCACCTCGACGACTCGAACTTTTCCGTCTGCTCCCGGAAAGACTTTGGTGATGCGACCAAGGCTCCAATACATTGCTGGTGGTGATATGGTATCCTTGAGCAAGATGAGGTCACCTTCCTTAATGTTGGGTGAGGATTTTTGCCATTTTAGGCGTTGTTGCAAATTGTTGAGGTATTCTCGATTCCAACGTTTCCAAAATACATCTTTAATTTTTTTATTTTGGCTCCAGAGGTCGAGGTAGTTTATCGGAACATCATCATCATAAGATTCTGGAAGGGCAGTTAAGGGTCTCCCGATTAAGAAGTGTCCTGGTGTAAGAGGATTAAAATCGTCTGAATCTGAACTTAGAGGACAAATAGGTCGTGAATTTAAACAAGCTTCTATTTGAGTTGTCAGAGTACTCAGCTCTTCAAATGTGAGTATCTGAGACTTTAAGCATCTGAGAAGATGAAATTTGAAGGATTTTATTCCAGCCTCCCAGATACCTCCAAAATTTGGGGCGGAAGGAGGTATAAAATGCCAGTTGATTCGTTCATTAGATATGAATTTTTAAATTGTTGTAGATTTCAATATATCAAACTGCTCTCGGAGAATGTTGTTAGCTCCCCTAAAGTTGGTCCCGTTATCACTAAATATATCAGAAGGTTTTCCTCGACGAGAAATAAACCGCTTGAGAGCTGCGAGGAAAGCCGCTGAAGATAGGTCTGATACAATTTCTATATGAATTGCTTTTGTGCAGAAACATACAAATAAAGCAACATATGATTTTAATTTTACTTTGGATCTTTTGATGTTTGGTTTCATCAAAAACGGTCCTGCAAAGTCGATTCCAGTTTTAGTGAACGGATTTGATTTCACAATTCGGTGCATAGGCAGATCTCCCATGATTTGCTTGGTAACTTGACGTTTAGCCCTGAAACACACCATGCATTGGTGGATTAGTTTCTTGACCAAATTTCTGCCTGCAGGAATCCAATATCGTAATCGTAGTGCTGTCATGGTCAGTTGAAGACCAGAATGTAAATGATCCAGATGACACTGTCGCACTATTAATTCCGTGATAAAATGATCTCTTGGCAATATTATTGGATGCTTTTCATCAAATTGCAGATTTGAATGACGTAATCTTCCTCCAACCCGTAATAGTCCAGATTCATCAATGAAAGTATTCAAAGATGAAAGCCTTGAGTTAGTTGGTAAAGATTTATTTTGTTTGCAACAGGTAATTTCTGATTGAAATTCAGAACTTTGGATGAAACGAATGATATTGTGAATTAAACTTGTTAATTCGCTTGAAGATAGATGTCCTTTCTTTCTTTCATTGTAAGAACATTGGACATTGAATACAAATCTATAAATTCATGCTGTAATTCTAACAAGTTCGTTGATATTTGAGTATTTGAAAATGAAGTCTGGGAAAAGAAGATTAGTGGAATTAAAAACAGAGAATGTTTTTCGTCTTTCACCTGAAATTTCTTTCGGAAAATCATATTGAGTTTGAATTGGATCTTCAAAGTTCACATCCGAGAGCCAAGTTGGTCCTCGCCACCAAAGAGAGTGATCCACCAGCTCTGAAGGAGTTATACCTCTGGAAGCGCAGTCTGCAGGATTATTTTTCGAAATGACATAATGCCAGGAAGAATGTAAAGTCAATCTTTGAATTTCAGCAATCCTATTTCCGACAAATGGTTTCCAATGTCTAGATTCAGATTTAATCCAGCTGAGAACAATTTTGGAATCAGTCCATAAAAATACTCTATCAATTTGTAAGCATAAAGAATTGCGAATAGTATCATATAAAGTTGCGAGAAGAAGAGCAGCGCACAGCTCCAGCCGGGGTATTAAAATCATTTTCAGAGGAGCTACCCTCGTCTTGGAAGCAATCAGAGAAACTTTCACTTGGCCTGATTTGAAATGAGATCTTATATAAAATACTGCCGCATATGCAACTTCTGAAGAGTCACAAAAACCATGAAGTTCAACAGAAAGTAAAGCTCCCCTGCACGAGAAGTATCTAGGAATTTGAATTTTATTTAATACAGATAATTCCTTTTCGATTTTCTTCCATTGAGAGCACAAAGTATCGGG
The DNA here is from genome assembly GCA_030710605.1 of Cordylochernes scorpioides. NCBI lineage: Eukaryota > Metazoa > Arthropoda > Arachnida > Pseudoscorpiones > Chernetidae > Cordylochernes > Cordylochernes scorpioides. The sequence continues at coordinate 6,715,739 of CP092869.1, forward strand.
CAAGGGATCATCTCAATTCAACTTTTGTTTCCAAAGTGATTGAAGCAAAATTTTAAGACGAATAATAACTGGTGACAGCCATCCTATAGGATCAAAGATTCTGGAGATGTGGGACAACAAATGTCTTTTAGAATTTGTTTGTTCTGGAATGTCATTAACAAGAATCTGAAAAATGTCCAAGGAAGGATTCCAACAAATACCAAGTATTTTGACACATGAATCACTCTCAAAATCCCAAAGATTATGCCTATCTTCAACCTGTTCTGACAAACCAGAAAGGACCTCCGGGACGTTTGATCTCCATTTCCTAAGAGAAAATCCGGCTGAAGAAAGAAGATTATTGACTTCACGAATATGACATGTAGCTTCTTCAATTGTGTCTGCACCAGAAAGCAAGTCATCAACATAAAAATCGGTTTGTATTATTTTTGAGGCCACTGGGAAAGTTGACACCTTGTCCCTTGCAAGTTGATGTAGGGTACGCATGGCGAGATATGGCGCACAAGACAATCCATATGTCACAGTCAGTAGTCTATAATCCAATAAAGGTTCTGATGGGTTTTTTCTCCATAAAATTCTCTGGAAATCACAATCCCTAGAATCGATTTTTACTTGGCGATACATTTTCTCTATATCTCCTGAAAAAGCTATTGGGCGTGTTCGAAATCTTATTAGAATGTTGAAGATATCCTGTTGTAGTTTTGGTCCTACATGAAGAAAGTCATTTAGAGATTTGCCCTTGCTAGTTTTGCAAGATGCATCAAAAACAACTCTCAATTTAGTGGTAGTGCTTTGCTCCTTAAAAACACAATGATGAGATATATAATAACATTTTCCTGAAGGTGTATCCAGCTCATCACTGGGAATAAGCTCCATATGATTGATTAAAAGATATTCGTCCATGAAATCACAATATTGTTTTAGGATACTTGGAGATTTTTGTAATTTTCTTTCAAGTGATAGAAATCGTTTCAGAGCATTGATCCTAGATTCGCCAAGAGTTGGCAATGTTCTAAATGGCAGCCCAACAGAGTATCTTCCATCTTCCAGAATTTTGAGATTATTAATATATATTTCTTCACACGAAATTTCTTCTCTGGTTAAAGATTTGGCAGAGGGTACTGGCTCCAGCTCCCAGTATTTTTTGAGAAAATCATCTTATTCCTCCGACGCGAACATAGTTATATCTTGATTGGAATTTTCACCTGACAGTAATATTTTACCTGTAAGTAACCATCCCAATTTGGATCCGCACGCAGTGGGTCCAGATAAATTTTGGAATCTAACCTTCTTGTTAAATAAGCATGGAGCAAGCTCTGCTCCTATCACTAAATCAATCTGGCTAGATTTGTCAAAATTGGGGTCAGCCAACAGAAGATTTTTCAAATAAGGCCAATTATCCTTTTCTATAAAGAAATTGGGCAATTCTGATGTGATCTTATCAATGACTATAGGATTGGCGTTGAATATTAGGTTTGAGAAATGTGGGCTAAATTGGAGAGAGACCTCACCCATTGATTGTTCTACAAGTTTGTTTCCCAAACCAAAAACTGTAGTTTTACATTCAGCAAGAGGAAGATTTAATTTCTTTCGACAACTATTTGTTATAAGACACCTTTGAGAGCCTGTATCTATGAGGGCTCTACATGTTTGAAGAACCCCGTTTTCCGATTTGACCTTTATTAAAGCCGTAGAGAGTAATATCCGATCATGACTTTTGTTGTCTGCAAAACATGAGACACTGGCATGGGTCAATGGAGATAAGTCCGCAACAGGACTTAACATTTCCGGTTTGAACTGATGCAAAAGAGTATGATGTCTCTTATTACATGATTTGCAATTTTGTGTGAAGACGCATGACGATACTCTATGGTTAGATCTTAGACAGTTGTAACATAGACTATTATCTTTTACAAAAGTCCATCTTTCAGGTAACATCATACCATTAAACTTAGGACATTTTAACAAAAAATGTTCACCTTTACATAAGACGCATGACTTGACTCTGCTATCTATACTAGAGCTAGAGGCAAATGTTGCTGAATGAGAATGAGTGGATTTATTCATTTTGTAGAATTGTTTTGAATTTTCTTTATTCTGAAAACTCCCGAGACTTCTAGCAAATCTTTCCAGGAAAGAAATCATCTTTTCATACGATGGATATTCTTTTTCATGCAAACTCATCTCCCATTCCTTTCTTATTGAACGATCAAGTTTTGATTGAATTATATGAATTAAAATTATATCTGATAAATTATTACGTTCCAATCCGAGGATAGAGAGATTCTGAATGCTTTCGTTACAAGTGTCCAGGAGATCAAGTAAATCTTTAGTCGATTCTTGTTTTACATTTTTTAGATCATACAAATTTTGAATTTGTTTAAAAGCCAATTCACTTTTTTTGTCGAATCTATTGACCAAGGTTTGCCAGGCAATAGAATAATTTTCATCAGAAATATTGAACGCCCTAATAAGTCTAGCGGCATTTCCTTTTAGTGCAGAATTTAAATATTGAAGTTTTTGAAAATTTCCCAGTGTTGGATTTTGATCAATAGATCTAATAAAAATTTCCTTAAAACTCAGCCAATCTGAAATATCACCACTAAAGGTGGGCAATTGAAATTTAGGAAGTTCTAAATTGGTTTCACCAGAAAATGTATTTTTATTTAAATTTCCCAGCGATCTATTTATTTTTATCAAAAAAGAATTGATTTTAGACTTTGCCTCAAAGGATACCTTCAATTTTTCTTCAGCATTAATGCCTTTATATTTTACTAATTTCACATATTGATTATCAAAGCTAGCTTTTAAATTTAACAAGTCTTCTTTATTTTGCATAAGTGCGTATTTATCATTGCCTTCTAAATTATATTCTACATCTGCTTTTATCAATTCAAAACTTTTAATCAGAGATTCAAAAATTAAGATTTCTCTTCCCATATTTTAAAGATTAGTATTCAAAACCTTACCTTTCTTTATTTCTATGGCTTCTAAAAACTTTCTATTTCTTCTACTTCTTTCCCGGGTTTCGGCACCAATAAATGTTAGCACATTTTCTTTGATGTTTCTTCTAGAAAGAACGAGCTGACTCAATTCGATTCAATTCGATTTATTCACACAACAAAAAAGAATTACACTACGATTTAATGCGATTTAGTTGTATGTAACACAAAGGAAAACAGAAGAAGAAAAAAAACAACAAAAAGAATGATGATAAGTAACAATTAAATTCTATGAATATGAATTATAATTAATTAATAAAATACAATAATAATAATAAAAATAAAACCTAAAATATAGATTACTATAATAATGATAATAAAAAAAAACTAACATAAGGAGTTTTAGTATTGTGCCAAGCTTCCACTTTGGTCCAGCAGCATAATTCCGGAAATAAACATCGGAACCTATGTTGAAATTCTCTTGCTTTTTAGGGCATCATGAAACACCTCTCCTTTAAATTCCATTTTAGGCATTAGATTTGAAAACCTTGTTTTCAAACGCCTTTTCATCAATAGTTCCGCCGGCGATTCCTTCATCACTGTCTGTGGAAATGCTCTCTGAGCCAATAAAAATCTCTCCAAGTTTGTCTCAAGGCCATCCTTTCCACTGTTCTTCCTTAGTGAGGTCTTGAACTCTCGCACATAGCGCTCAGCTAATCCATTTGTGCTTGGATTGTATGGGCTTGTCTTTGTATGCCGAATTCCGTTCATCTTGGTGAATTCCTCAAATTCCTTTGAGACAAACTGTCGCCCATTATCCGTTACTAATATTTCCGGCAGTCCGAACCTGGCAAACACTTGCCTAAGATGGTGAATAATGGTTTTGCTGGTTATTTATTTCAGGATGAAAATCTCTAACCATTTTGTATAGGCGTCCACTATGACCAAAAACATTTTACCCATAAAAGGGCCGGCCAAATCCATATGTAGTCGATGCCAGGGTTTTTCGGGCCAAGTCCATTCTGAAATCGTGGAGGGAGGCATATTTGCCGATTTCTGACAGATGGTACACTCCCGGGCCATATCTTCGATGTTCCCATCTATTCCAGGCCACCAAAAATATCTCCGTGCGATAATTTTCATTTTTACTATTCCAAAATGCATCTCATGGAGGTCTCTCAGAATCTGGATCTCAACTTGGGAGGAATTACTATCTGTTCCCTCCATAGTAAGCAGCCAAAATCCACACTTAGCTCATTCCTAATTTTGTAGAAAGGGAACAGCGGATTTTCTTTCGAGATTTTTGGTATTTGCCAATTTTCTTCCCGGACATTCCTCAAAACAATTGAGAGGATCTTGTCTCTTCTAGTTTCAAAAGCCACATCCCGGAATGAAAAAGGCACTTCATTCATTTTTCTCAGAAGCAAGACTTGATCTTCATCAATAGACTCTCTCTCTCTCTCAACTGCTTTTAACGGCAACTTTGATAAAGCATCCGCATTTCCGTCGGTCGTCAGTCTTCCGAAATTCAACCGAGTAATGAAAAGCACCCAGCTTTAGCGACCAACGCTTTATCCTTGACGCTGCACATACTGGAATCGGTTTGTGAGGTGAGAACAAGTGCATCAGCGGCCTGTTATCCGTCACCAACACAAACGAGCGTCCTAGAAGGTATTGCCTGAATTTTTCACAGCCATAAACAATACTTAAGGCTTCTTTTTCAAGCTGAGAATAATTTTTTTCAGCATCTGAAAGGGTTCGCGACGCAAACGCTATTGGACTCTCCTGCTCATTTTTGTCTCTGTGACTATGCACCACACCAAGTCCATAGCTTGAGGCATCGCATGCCAGTACCAGTTCCTTTGTTGGATCATAGTGTGCCAATACTGACTCATTGGTCAATAATGATTTACATCTATTGAACAATATCCGATGTTCTCTTGTCCATTTCAAATGAGTATTTTTCTTCAACAAAACTTGTAAAAAGGAGTTAAAATATGAGAGATATATCTATATATATATATAAATGAATGTTTGTATGTTTGTCTGTTTGTCTGTCTGTATGTCTGGTATACAAATTCGCAATAGTTCACTAATTCAAACCAAAATTTCCATACATAGGTAAAAGAATTCGGGGAAGACGATAGGCTATTTTAAAAAAATATATAAATCAATTATTAAAACTATATATTTTTAGTCAGAAAATGATGATGACGATATTGCTGTATCATGTTTGACTATCAGATACAAAATTATATCGGGAAAAAATCCAAAAAGCAGAGACCACGGGTGAAACCAGTTCATTATTTTGTATACAGGAACAAAATTCTAACAGAAAAACATTCATTCGAGCAGAAAACAAAAGCCAGATTATCTTTCTATAAAAATATCGCTTCTCAGACACAAAGTTTGGAGCGGGACGTTTCACAAAAGTGACATCCACGGCGCCAATTTATAATTGTAACGAATAGTAATTGAATAGGGTACATTTAATAGGGTAAAACCCGGGCGTTGCCGGGTCATTCGGCTAGTTCTCTATAAATCTGGCGTAGTACATCAACATTCCGATAAATGATCGTAACTGGCCAATGTTCTTAGGCTCAGGAGCATTAGAGACTGCTTTTATCGATTCGAAAACCCAAGTATTCAACCGAATCAACAGCGAACCTGCATTTATTTTTATTCGATTTCAAGCCTTTGTCCTCTAATCTTTTAAATACCAGCTCCAACTTGGCTTTATGCTCATTTGCATCTCTACCTGACACCAAAATGTCGTCAATATAACAAGCCACTCCTGGTATGTCAGCAAAAATGTTGTCCATCAACCTCTGGAATTTATTCGGTGCTACAGCCACACCATAAGGGAGTCTTTTATATGCAAACAATCCCTTCGTAGTATTTATATTTACTACTCCTTTGGCTTCTGCTAGCTCTACCTGCAGATAGGCCATTGAAAGGTCCAGAGTAGAGAAAACTGTACTACCCGATAATTTAGAAAAATATCTCATCTATCGTAGGCAATGGGTATTTATCCAATATAATTGCCTTATTTTTGTACTCCTAAAATCTTCACAGATTCTAATTCTGCGCGCGCGCCATCTTTCTTTAAAACTGGCACTATGGGTGCTGTCCAGTCGGCGTAATCAAGATGCTCTAAAATTCCTTTATCTACCATATCCTCCAATTCATCCTCTACCTTTTTTTTCATAGCAAAAGGCAAACATCGAGCCTTACAAAACACTGGTGCTGCGTCCTTCTTAATGCAAATATTTAATTTTACATCTTTAAGCAACCCAGTTCATTATTGAATAGAATTGAATATTTTCAATTAATGACTTCATGCAATATTTTTCGAAGATTTTATTCACATTTAGTAACCTACAAATAGTCAATATTCAAGAATCTTAGCCATTCCCTTCCCAGTAAAACCTCTGGGAAACCTTCATCCACCACTATTAATCTAAGTTTCTTTCCGGCTTCTCCAACAAAACGTCCCTTTCTCCTACTATCTTGATAGGATTATTGCACAAGGTTCTTAAATTCTTCGAAGTAGGAAATAATTTTACTTTCCAGAATTTCTTGAAGATGGTTTTCGGCATCAATGTTACCGGACTTCCAATATCCACTACACACTTTAATACATTTCCGTCTAAAGTGAGCGTAACTTTAGCCTCCGTTTCGCCCTTGAGGGACAGTATCTGTTCGTGCACATAGCTATTTTTCAGTGCATAATTTGCCGCTTTGCATACTTTACTTAGATGCCCAATCTTTTTGCACTTATAACAAGCCTTTGACTTGTGTGGGCATGCTGGTGCTAGGTGGGAATTCCTTTCGCCGTACCTTTTCACTCCTGCCATAGGGCTATATTTCTGCACAGGGGTGTGCCTCTCCCTTCTATTTCTTTCAGAACGCGAAGTCACTTTGCCTATGCAATTTCCATGCAGTTCACTAACATCCTTTACGGCTAACTCGTACGAGACCGCAATGGCCAATACTCGATCCAGCTTTACGACATCATCTTCCTGCAAGAGTCTCTTCTGGAGGGCCTCGAATGACAAGCCTGCTACGAATCTATCTCGTAACATCATCTCCAGCATACTGCCAATTTCACAATTTGTGGCTAGGTGCTTCAGTTCTCTTAGATACTCAGAAACAGTTTCAGTTTCTTTTTGCACCCTTTTAAGAATTTGCATAGCTGAGGTATAACTTTTGGCTTAGGATCTAGATGTTGTCTTATTTTTTTAATTATTACTTCATAAGAATTATCTTTAATCTTCTCAGGGTAGAACAAATAATTTCCTTATTTAAGGAGTTCAGAGTTCAATAAACTTAACAAGATTATGACCTTTTTCTGATCACTTGTTTCATTAGCTTTGCACGCCGCTTCAAATCGCTGTACGAAGATTTCAAAATTTTCTTCCTTCGAATCGAAGACTCTGAACGGCACAGTTTGATTTGTTGCCATACTTCCTCAGTTTGATGCTTTGAGTCAGTCTAAGTACGCAATCCTTAAAACCTCGTGGTCGCTCCCGTAGACACGTACCAATAGTTGCAAACCTCGTAGTCACTACCGTAGCTTCCCTAGATTTTCTCGTCGCCAGAATTGTTCTATCCTTGAAGGTGGGAGGTAGCCAAGTGTGAGGTGTCGAGGCTGAGACAAAGACGGACTCCCGTAATCTCTTTTATTACATAAATTGACTGACTGCCTGCTAACAACTTGTAGCGCTATTTATACATGAAGTCAGAAATGAGTATGCAAAGAGGATATTTGCATTTCTGCAAATATCCCAAGTATGCAAATACACAACACAAGATGCATCTAAGGGAGGAGGAGTATGAGAAAGCTCATACTGACTTTTTTGAAGCTTTCAAGAACCATGATGAGTCGGGCAGCCATAGGTAAGTGAGGATGAGAGGAAGGAATGTAGATGACTGATGGATGTGCCCGTAGAAGGACTACCTGCCTCAAGTATCTTGTCCTGGCCAACATGCTCATGAAGTCCGGCGTCAATCCCTTTGACTCCCAGGAGGCCAAGCCCTACAAGAACGACTCTGAAATTCTGACCATGACCAACCTGGTCAGGTGAATCAATTCTTTGTGTTTCTCTTAGTTTTTAAAATGAATTGAAAAGAAACCAATTATTTTTTTCCTCAGCTCCTATAGCTGTGCCTGCCCTGTGATAAAACAATGACTGTAATTCTGTTTGTTCCAGTGCCTACCAAAACAATGATATCAACGAATTTGAAAAGATTCTCAAGAACAACAGGAAAAACATTATGGATGACCCTTTCATTCGAGAACACATTGAAGGTAACCCTTCCTCTGAGTTTGTTGATTTCCAACAATGAGGAACTGGTGGTCCATTCTATTATAGTTTCTGGATGTTAAAGATTGCAATCAATCAGGCTGCATTCAATGCTCCCATTGATTTTGAGTTGACCTCTGCATCTTGAGTATTGCTTTTTCTCACACACAGAATAGACTATGACTGGTGGCATAAATAGAAAAGATTAAAACCTTCAGCAATAAGTTTTTTGATTACAAAAAAACACAAGCTTTTGAACTTACTCTTCAACAGGCAAAATTATATCAGAGTTAGATATTGTCGTGTGTTGCCCCTGGTCCTTCCCGACAACGCCACTTCTTCCCGCATCACCAACCATGACTCTGCTGCTTCATCTCTGTAGCCCTACCCTACAGACAGCCCAAAGCCTCCAAGAACCACTACTCTTGTAGATCTCCTTTCCCTCTGGCAGTATCTCTCGATCTGCCACTGGTGGGGGGACACGAGAGACTTACTGTGATGTTGGAGGAGGAAGTCACAACAGAAACCGGGAACAAGTCTTCTCTTTATTAGGCTTTCATTCACATTACATTTAAACACAAATATGAGTCAACTGGTATTTACAGCAATTTAAGTCTTACAACCAACATAAAGATGCATTTACAATCATAGGCCATTTAAATCAGAATTACAGCAGTAGGCCTTCTCCACATCAGCCCTAGACTGGAAATAGACCAAAGTCTTGTAAAGCACCATCTGTTAACTGGGGTTATTACTGTTCTTCTTAGGCTGATACTTGCAGGAATATAATTTTACCCTTTGGAGAGCAAGAGCTAAAAAGCTCGCAGTTTCTTTTTTGTAATAAACTCATTGCGAAAGGTTTTGATCTTTTTATATAAGTTTTTTACAATTTTCTTATATATTTGATTATGACTGGCCTATTTACCTTGCTGCACCCCTAAATAGAAAGGCACCTTAAACCATAAAAGATGACAAAAGAATTATTGTAACCCCCTGCTGCTGCCAATTTTAGCTCACTATGAGAGCCTCCTTTATACCACCAGCATGGTTATAATATCTTAATTATCAATTCCCTTTTATTACCTTGTGTTTCTAATCTATAATCCAAATTGTACATAATCACTAGTCCAATCAATGTCTGCTGACATCTCAGTAATGGCATCAGGTTGAAGCTACACAGTCTACTTATCTCCATTTGTTCTCACCTTTGTTATCAAAATTGTGTATTTTATTTATAAAGGTACTTTTGTTTTTGCTACTGGGTCTCAAATAGGCAAGGAAAAAAATGACCTAATTTATTGTCACCTGCCACTTGATATGTTGAAAGCTGTATTGTGTAAAATTTCAGATCTGCTGCGGGACATCAGGACTCAGGTGCTGATCAAGCTTATCAAGCCCTACACCAGGATCCACATCCCCTTCATCTCTAAGGTAAAGTCCCAGTGTTGTACCATCTCTTGGGATTGTGGTCCATTGTATGTGTGTGTGGTACAGGAACTGAAGATTGATGTGCCTGAAGTGGAGAACCTCCTGGTATCCTGCATCTTGGATAGGTAATGGCTTCTTTGTAGGCATCTAGTTGTACACTGCATTTGTAAACTAACTACAGGGTGGCCACAAGTCCCGAAATCTTATATTTTCAAAAATTAAAAAGCAAACTAGAATAAAAAATATAACTATTTTATTCCAGTTTACCTTTTAATTTTTAATTAAAAAAATAGAAGGGTTTGGGACTTATGGGTCTCCCTGTAGAATGCACACATTGAAGAAATTTGAGTATACAGTAGAACCCTGCTAAAACTAACCTAGGATATAGTGAAACTTCCCTTATAAAGAACCTGATATAATTCCCATTTTTTTATGTTATAGTACAGTGAAATATGGCTACGACAAACCATGGCTATAGTAAACCACAGTTTCAGTCCCATTCCCTATAGAGGGTTTTTACTGTATATGAACTAAATTATTAAAAAAAACTATATTCAAACTATATTATTTTAAATGGAATAAACAAATTGTACAGTAGAACTTTGATAATTCAAATATCTTAATTCAAAAATATCTTTAATTTGAATATTCATCTTGTCCCTAGATTTTTAAGCCTTTTTCAAAACATTTTTAATTAGAATTTTTGAATAATCCGAATATTTTTTTTTTGGTCCCCTTGGGCTTTGAATTATCCAAGTTGGAGCTGTATTTGTAGCGACCAGATTGGTTTATAGAATTGTCCTAATTAAACTTGAATCATGCGACCACATGAGTTCACCCACCACTTGGACAATGAGCTTGTCCTTGCTGATCAACACTAGCAGGTGTACTTCACTGACCCCCACAAATGGTGGCAGGATGTAAGAGAGGCCTACAACATAATTAGACTGAAGAACTATGTAGTCAACCGATTGACCAACAGCAGTGTAGTGTAAAAAAATAAAAATAAAAATAAAATGGATTCAGTTATAAATTCTATAAATTTAAAATTGGATGAAGTATTTCAATACTTTAATAATAAATATTTAGGCAATCAAAAAAACGTAACTAAAAATGACATATCCTTTTTATCAACAATGATTACTCAAGCAAAAGAAGGAGTTTCTTCTCTTTCTGATATGAATATAAAGACTCTACAATAGGAATAATAACGGAAGCTGTCAACTCAGCAATGGAAAATAAGGTTGAAAAAATATTGAGAGAAATTTCGGTACACAGACCCACATTTGCACAAGTAACAAAACAAGAAAATGTACAACAATTAATTGTCAAACATCAACAAACTCAAAACATGGAATTTACGCTAATTGCAGCTCCAGCCAACAATGAATCTATATCTGATGTTTCTCAAGCTATTTCTAGAACCATAAAGAAAATAAGGGAAGTCGGTGGGAATATTAAAATTAATAAAATTTTCAAAACACGGAACGCAGTGGTAATAAAATCGCCATCGCAGGTAAAATTGAATGCTCTTCAGGAAGAATTGGGAAAATCGGATGAGTTAAAGGCAATCAGTAAAATGTATATTCCTAGGAAAAGAGATCCAACGGTTGTGGTTAAAAATGTTTCTAAAATAACGGACACAGCAACATTTGTAAAGACAATCTGCAATATGAATCCAGAGTTAAGGGGAATGGAGGATGAAATAAGGATGCTGTTTGTAATGAAATCAAATACTGCTACACAAAACATTGTTTTAAGACTTTCACACCAAAGGCATATCAAATAATTAAGAAAAATAACAATACTCTTTACACTGATTTAGAACGTTGCCATATTCAAGATAAGGTTTTAGTAAAACAATGTCAAAAATGCTTTCAATACGATCCAAACCATAAGCTTAAAGACTGCCCAAATGAGAAAATCTGTAATATCTGTGGGGTCCATGGAACCCATTCCTTCTCGAATGAACTGAGTTGTCACAACTGTTCTAAACACCCAATTTTCAGAAATAAACAAACAAATCACAGGGTTAATGGGACGGACTGTCCACTTTACAAAATAAAAGTAGATAGAATTATAGATAGAACCCAATATTTTTATGATTTGGAAGAAGAATAGAACAGAAATATTCTCATATGAAATTTTCATAAGCGTTTTGCATAAATGTCCATTATGAAAGAAGCAAAAAAATTAACCATAGGAAAATTTGAATGTATACAACAGAATATTAGGAAAAGTATAATTGCAACTTCCGAACTCAGAAGCTCTATTAGAGACAATCCTCCAGATATTCTCCTTCTTCAAGAGCCTTATGTTTTAAATAGAAAGGTCGTGTTCGATATGGACTCGCACATAGTACAATGTTCCTCAACAGAAAACACTTATACTGCAACGGTTATATTTAATAAATATATAAAATATAGGAAGTTGGAGGGTTTTTTTCACAAATCAGTTTTGTACATCAATCTCTATTAATACACCTAAATCTAGGACGATAATAGCAAACTTTTATATTCCTCCAAACAAATGCGATGACGAACATTCGAACTTTTTAAAGAATTTGATAGCTACCTTCGAGAGTACTCCCCTAATCTTCTGTGGAGATTTTAATTCCCGTCACCCGGTTTGGTTCGATAGAATTACAAACTCTAACGAATATAAAATGCAACCTATTATTAATGAATATAATCTTTTTATTCACAATAACAAAACTCCTACCTGTCGTAATAAAAGCATAATAGATCTCACTATTTCAAATAGACATTCATTGAAACTGGTGAACAATTGGCAAACTTTTGAATTAACCAATATTTCCGACCATGTGACAGTTTCATTTGATATCAATGTTAACTTAGATATTACAAACAATCAACAAAAATCTACATGGAAATTTAGTGAAAAGAAAGCAGATTGGTCACTGTTTTCAAATACAATTTCTAAACAAGAAGTAAGAAGATTGGAAAACGATATAAAAAAGGTCGAAAAAGAAACTGATATTGACATGGTAGTTGACAGGCTAACGGATATAATTCTGGAAGCTGCATATCAATCACTGGAGGTGAAATCTTCCAACTTCACTTTCGATACCGGGATCAAGTGGTGGAACAAAGAATTAGAACAAAAGAAAAAGTATTTTCATTATGTGAGAAATCTATACTTTCATCATAAAGCAATTAGTGTCAATGAATATAAGTCTGTCAGAAATAAATATAAAAAATAGTATTAGAAAAGTTAAGAGGAATAGTTGGCGGAATTTTATAAAAGAAAATGGATCTAATAATCCGTTTGGAAACGCCTATAAAACCTTGAAAAAACTTAGTTCCTCTTATCAACAAAAAGGATTACCAATAATTGAACAGGCACCAGTAGATTCTAAAGAAACTCTAATAAAAGATCTGGTTAATGAACTAATTCCTGATGACACAACTATATCGGATACTGCTCACCATACATCAATAAGGAATTATGCACCGAATTTTACAAACTCCAACTCATGCAATATTCATAAGAAAGAAATAGAAGAGCTAATCGACAAAATTAATGTAAATAAATCTCCTGGTCCAGACAATATTAGAAATAATATGATAAAGAATGCTTTTCAACTAATACTTCCGATTTTACACTCAATATTTAATAAATGTATTCAAATAGGATACTTCCCAAAAAATGGAAAACAGCAGCACTCAAAATAATAGCCAAACCCGGCAAAACCAATTATGAATCAGCTAAAAGCTACCGTCCGATATCTTTATTATCAAATTTTTCAAAGATTTTTGAAAAAAATTCTCAAAAATAAAATATATGAATTTTATATTCAAAACAATCTGTTAAGCTCGAGGCAGCACGGATTTATCAAGTCTAAGTCAACTATCACTGCTTTGAATACTATAATCGATGTATTAATGGAGCATAAGCAAAAAGAACTGTCTGCACTAGTTACAATAGATATCTCGGGGGCTTTGATAATGCCTGGTGGCCAGCGATCATCAAAAGAATAGACTCAGATAATTTACCGGAAAAACTGATCAAAATTCTACAATCATATTTAAATTCCAGGATCATTTCTTTCAGTTACGACAATTTAACAACTTCAAAGCCAATTACTAAGGGGTGTCCTCAGGGCGGTCCGCTTTCTCCACTTCTATGGACAATTTTGTTGAATGATTTGCTGATGAATTTTCAGGTGCCCAATTGTGAGTTGATTTGTTATGCGGATGATATTTCGATCATATGCTGGAATAAAGATCTAGCATCACTAAAAATAGTTATAGAGGAAGCATTGAATACTATCGAATTGTGGTGTATTAAGAACAAGTTATAAATCAGTTCCGAAAAAACAAACATTTTATATTTGCGTAATAAAGAGAAGATCCCAGTTAAATTTAAGAGTGGATTAATTTCACCATTACAAAAAATAAAAATTTTAGGAATAACAATTGCAAATCATAGAAGAAAAAACAAATTGAATTTTGCTTTTCATATAGAGGAAATAGTGAGCAGAACTCTAAGAATAAAAAAATTTCTATTCTCTCTGTGCAGCAAATCATGGGGTTTGAGCTCCCATAAAAGAATTACATTGTATAAATCTTTATTCAGATCAACTTTAACATATGGATCAGAAATATGGTTCAAATTTTTAAATAAAAAATCGATACAAATATTAAACTCAATGCAATATCAGATATTAATATGGAGCATTCAAGCTTACAAGACAACTTCGTACAACTGTGTTCACAGTTTGGCTAAAACTCCATTGATTGCAGACTACATTGAAGCAAAAAATATGAGATATGACTTAAATAACTTATCGTTCGAGAACAAGCAAAAATACAACATCGATATTCCCTTTATAATTAAATCCTATATAGACGAAAGAATGTTGCTCTTACTGAATAATACAAACGAGACATTTACAAGTTTTTTCAACCGGGGTATTCCAAATTATTTTCGCCCTAATTTCCACAACACACAATTTGTAACCAACCATGGTAATTTCGGGAGTTTTCTGAAAAGAATCCGCGCATCGGAGGATCCGGGCTGTTTTTGTGGATGCCGCATTCAAGATTCTACTCACCTTTTACTTAAGTGCCCAGCATTTCAAGACTACAGACTCAATAACGGTATTATCTGTACCGATCCAAGAGAACTGATATCCAGCAGGGATTCCTACATTGTATTCATAGATTTTGTAAATTTTTATCAAAGTTTTTAAATAATCTCAAGTGTTAGGTATAATTAACAATGTGCTGTATATATGATTTTTTTCCTTTCTCTTTATTTTGAGATGTGTTTAAATTAAATTACCTATGTATATAGTAGGCTTGTTTGAAATCAATTTCAAGAATATGGTAAATGCCTTGAGCATATGTTTTTGGATATATAAATAGATTCTCCCTCTCTCTCTCTCTCGTATTGCTTTCCTTTGGGCGCCAGTGTCCTTGGTGGGACATCGCGCTTTGTATCTACAGTTGAATAAAGTTGAATGTGTAGTGTAAAAGCTTATATACGGGGCTCTGGCACATTTGTAAATGCAAAGTCGAACTGCTTTTCACATGTGTAGACATGTGGTGCACTTACAGTAAAAGCAGTCGCCTACTTCTACCCACCATCATTACCTTGGCTTGTACCACATGTACTAGGGATAAGCATAAAAAAAAAGATTATATTTTGATTGCTGCTCTTCTGGTTACTCTAGACCAGGGGTGGCGAACCTTTTTATATTAGAAGGCCAATTTTCATTTTACCATTTTTGAGAAGGCCGCATCCATATATATATATTTTATATATAAATATATGTTGTAATATATTCCAATATATCTATGTCTCCATGTATGGTATAAATGTATATGTAATTGCCAAAGTGACAAATAAAATTTCGAGTGAGTGACAGTCGATGCCAGAAGGAGGAAAGAGGTCCGAAAAACAAATCGGGTTCCTGGGTGTGCTCTTTCTTACTCAAACAGATTAGTCGGCTTTGAGACACAATGATGGACAGACCCCTCTAGACAGATCTCTCCCTACCGGCGCCGGCTACACTCACTCTTTCGCCATCTCCGTGGTGACATCTAATATGCCTCGTCCTTTTGTGTAATCTCAATTCCACGCCTGAAACCACTCTAATCATTGTGGCCACCACGACTGCAAACCAACATGCACACTACATTCATCCAACAGATACAACTGTACATTACTACATATATATATACGATTTAATTAAAGGGATTTATATACAAAATTAAAATACATAATTTTCTTTGCAATTAAATAGTTTATTTTTTTCAAAATGACATACAATTAATAAATTCCAAAAAATTTGACATTTAATTTTACAATCCAGAAAATTTAATGGGATTTCTGTGGTTTTTATTGGATGACAAAAAATAAATATTTGGTTCAATTTACGTGGTACGTAATTTAAGTTGATCTTTCAAATGAACATCACTTATTTGACTTCTTAGGCGGTTTTTAATTTGAGTCATGTATGAAAATGTTGCCTCGCAACAATATGTACTTCCAAAACACGAAAGAATTCTTCGTGCGTGTTGTCTTAGACGAGGATAAAAAAACTGCAGTCTTCCATATTTCAATAGGATCTTTTTTTGAATCGAATTGTGATTTAAAGATATTATCTTCTCCTATCTCAAATAATTACATTTGATATTCTTTGGGCTCTACGTCGATATCAACAAGGTCTGGTTCGAAAGTTAATTTAAGTGTGAAAACATGTTTTTTTTTAATCTGAGAACCTTTTATTATATTCTTCAATTAATATATCAAGAACAGAAATATACTCATCCAAATTTTGAGGGGAATAATTTTGCTCCATCATAATTTCCGATAACTGTGGGAAATGTTCTTTAGAATTTTCTAATCGACCTAGTAAAGATTTAAAGAATAAAGGTTTTTTCGAAAAGCTTGAATTTTTTGCCACATTTAGTATATATATTTAGTTTTTCCCTGCAAGTTTAAATTCAATTCATTTTGCTTCATTGTCATGTCACATAAAAAGGCAGCATTTCTACAAAATTCTTTATCTGATAAATCGCAATATTTCTTTTGTTCTCCAAAAAAAAATAATTATTTGTTGACGCAGGGTGAATATTTTTTAGCAAAACTTGTCCTCTTGATAACCAACGTATTTTGCTATGATATGGTAATTCTCCATTGAAGGTGTCATTATCTGACATTAATTTATCTCGAAATTGACGATGACGCATTGAATTTGATCGAATAAAATTTACAATACCAATAATTTTTTCTAAAGTATCGTTCAAACTAGCCGACTTAGCACAGGTTTTGTTGGTGAAAAATACAATGAAAAGAAATCAAGTTTTCTAAATTAGCATATTATTTTTTTAATAACGAAATGAAACCTCGCTTTCCTACCATTGCTGGTGCATCATCGGTACACACACTTACTAAATTATTTATATTTAACCCTGCTTCGCAAATTTTTATTTTGAAGTTCTCCAAGATGTCTATTCCTCGTGTCTTGCCTGAAAGTGTTCCTAATGCAAGCAACTCTTCAAAACATCGAAAATACTCAGTAATATCTCGAATAAAAATTGAACCTGTGCTGAATCGGTATTGTCTGTGGATTCATCCAATGCTATGGAGAAATATATATTTTCTTCTTTAATAATCTTACCGAACTGTTGTTTTATATTTGTAGCTAATTCGTGTTGTCGTTCGGTGATGGTTCCTCTTGAAGAGGTAATTGTTTGTATTTATCTACTTTTTCTGGATGTAAGCATTTGACCACTTCCACAATACATTATTTTATTATTTCAACGTCGCTAAATGGTTTTCCTCATTTTCCAAGAATGTACGCTACTTTGTATGTTGCTTCCTTGGCATTATTATTTTGTTGAAAGAACTTATTGAAGGTTTGTTGCAGGTAAAGCTTTTC
This sequence comes from Cordylochernes scorpioides, assembly GCA_030710605.1. Lineage (NCBI taxonomy): Eukaryota > Metazoa > Arthropoda > Arachnida > Pseudoscorpiones > Chernetidae > Cordylochernes > Cordylochernes scorpioides. The sequence goes on from CP092869.1 coordinate 6,733,327, forward strand.
ATTTTTAAGTTGTTGTAATACAGTTTTACGTGCTTCTCCTTCAAGAATTGCATATTTATGATTCGAATGAGTCATGTAATGTTGATTAGCATTTTACTTTTTAATTGTAGTTATAACTTTACTACATAACAAACAAACCATTTTATCTTTGGAACTAATTAAGAAGTATTGCAATTCCAATTCTTGATTAAATAATCGATTCTCGTCCTTTAGAGTCCTTTTTTGTTTTTCAGACATGATTCTAAAATTAAAAGATTTATGAAAATTTATACATAAAAAGACCATGCCGCACATAAAATTGTATTTTGAAAATACGGGAGAAATGGACTCAAATCAAAATCCACATTTTTTCACATAAGTTTACTTTCACAGAATTTTAAATATATTAATAATTGTTCACCTGATAAAATTTTTGAATTATGCAATGATTATTAAAATTTAAAATTAATTTACCCATATTTTACTACAATACAATAGAAAACATTGTTCGATGTTTGAAATATGTATTATCTTACAACTTTTACCTTATTGAAAAAATAAACAAACATTTAGTAAAGTTGATACATTTACACACCGGCAATTACGTTGCCTCGACGTTACTTGGACGTTACGTTTAGTTTTAGTACTAGTGTTGACCGCAAATCGGCGCTGCTGATATAGTGGTATAGTTATGTACTTCATTTTTAGCACGACACTTGAATTACTTTTAGAAATTTAAATACTTACATTTACTATATTATATGACATTCGTATTAGATATTTTTAATAAAATAATGAAAGTAATTGAAAACGGCGAAACAAAAATTATAATTTTGAATTTATGAAAAGGCCACAACTTGGGCAAGAAAAGGCCACATGCGGCCTTAAGGCCGCACGTTCGCCACCCCTGGTTTAGACCATCCTTCCACCGACCCCCTTTTTTTATTGATTAGTGAAAAATATAATCATAAAAGGCGATAGAGCCACAAAAATATCTACAGGGAAAGCTTTTTTTATAAAAACAGACCAATTTTTTATTAATTATCTGAGATATAAAAAGAGACAGGCAATTTAGTTGACACTTGGTTATCTCGTGTGTCTTCAATAAAGGTCACTGTAATATCTTTTAGAGTTTTTGTCTGTCTCCCGATATACATGCTAAAAGGTACAACTTCCTTATGTTTTTTCCATGAGTGTATATTGGTTATCTCGTGTGTCTTCAATAAAGGTCACTGTAATAGCTTTCAGAGTTTTTGTCTGAATCCCGATATACATGCTAAAAGGTACGGCTTCCTTATGTTTTTTCCATGAGTGTATATTGGTTATCTCGTGTGTATTCAATGAAGGTCACTGTAATATCTTTCAGAGTTTTTGTCTGACTCCCGATATACATGCTAAAAGGTACAACTTCCTTATGTTTTTTCCATGAGTGTATATTGGTTATCTCGTGTGTCTTCAATAAAGGTCACTGTAATATCTTTCAGAGTTTTTGTCTGACTCCCGATATACATGCTAAAAGGTACAACTTCCTTATGTTTTTTCCATGAGTGTATATTGGTTATCTCGTGTGTCTTCAAAAAAGGTCACTGTAATAGCTTTCAGAGTTTTTGTCTGAATCCCGATATACATGGTAGAGGTACAACTTCCTTATGTTTTTTCCATGAGTGTATCTTTCAGAGTTATTGTCTGAATCCCGATATACATGCTAAAGGTACAACTTCCTTAAGTTTTTTCCATGAGTGTATCTTTCAGAGTTATTGTCTGAATCCCGATATTTATGCTAAAGGTACAACTTCCTTAAGTTTTGTCCATGAGTGTATCTTTCAGAGTTATTGTCTGAATCCTGATATACATGCTAAAGGTACAACTTCCTCATGTTTTGTTCATGAGTGTATATTGGTTATATCGTGTGTCTTCAATAAAGGTCACTGTAATATCTTTCAGAGTTATTGTCTGAATCCCGATATACATGCTAAAAGGTACAACTTCTTTATGTTTTTTCCATGAATGTATCTTTCAGAGGTATTGTCTGAATTCCGATATACATGCTAAAGGTACAACTTCCTTATGTTTTTTCCATGAATGTATCTTTCAGAGTTATTGTCTGAATCCCGATATACATGCTAAAGGTACAACTTCCTTAAGTTTTGTCCATGAGTGTATCTTTCAGAGTTATTGTCTGAATCCCGATATACATGCTAAAGGTACAACTTCCTTAAGTTTTGTCCATGAGTGTATATTGGTTATTTCGTGTGTCTTCAATAAAGGTCACTGTAATATCTTTCAGAGTTATTGTTTGAATCCCGATATACATGCTAAAGGTACAACTTCCTTATGTTTTTTCTGTGAGTGTACAACGCTTATTAAAAACTTTGTCTGTCTCCCACTGACTATTTTAATCACAAACAACCCTTTAGGCATCGACTAACTCTTTGTAATGCCAACAATGAAAATATATTTCTCTTTTTAGGATATAAAAATTATTATCATTTATTTCTTACATCAATATGATTTTATCAATTACTTACAGTGATAGTACACTATTTTACATAAATAGAGGGGTATAAAATCACAATATAGTAATGTTTTTAAAACGATATAAATAAATCTTTATACAAGTTCGTTTGGTAATTAAAAGTTTTGATACATAATCTCTGTAAAATGAATGTCCCGACACAATTTCTGTCTTCTTACATCCTTTATGGAATTTATAGTCACAGCTACAATGTAACTTCAGAAGATGGGAATGAAGAATTTTCAGTCGACGGAGGCAAAGCTTCTGCCAGTCTTACTTCGCTCAATTCTTTCTTGGGATCAAAAGCTGATAATTTAACAAGAGAATGTTGGTATTCATCTGGATCATTTCACGATAGATCTCTTCTTCTTTACAAGGTGAATTCTTTTCTTCTCTTTCTTTCTTCCCTAAATTAAAAGTTACTTTTTTCTTCTCTTTTATTTGTATCGGAATGTGGACTTTGCTATCAGCATATTCATTTTCTTCTTTTTCTTCTTCTATGGTCCAAAGATACATCTTTGAATGCAACTTCAAATTTTGCTTGTAAGCTTTGAGATTTAAAGACTTTCTTTTTAATTCTTTACGGATTTTTTTCTGGTAGAACTCTTCAGTATAGGGTAAAAGGTGAAGCCAGTAGTGGTAGTACATATTGTAGTTTTGCCACCACCATAAGTTCTGTTGGTAGTTCATGAAATAGATGTAGTTAGCGAAGAAAAGATCATGAATCCAATCTTTCTTTTTCTGTCGTCGACGTTCCTTGTTCATCGTTGCCTTCAGGATGCAGACCTTGCAACAGCACCATTCTCTTGTTCCGTTCTTGTAGAGCTCTGCAACACGCCCTTGCATTTAGAATTTGTATCCCAACATAAGCGCACTTCACAAATATTGATATATAAGTATATGATTGATATAAAGCTTATTTTTGGTATTAATAGAAACCCTTAGAGCAAAAATTAAAGCAATATTTTGAGGAATTGAAGGTTTCACCTTTTTTCAAGCAATTCACGAGCCGCGAGCCTGCATTGCTGTTGAAATGGACCTTTGGTGGGATCTTTTTTTTGGGCGGAATTGAATGTATTCTGTGGATGCACTCTCAAAACAAAAAATATTTGTGAAATTTGTTAAACAATATCCCCAAGAATAAGCCTTCAGTGTATCTATATAAGCTACCTGCATCCACTGTTCAGAAGAGCCACAGACAGTCGATCATCTTCTCTTCATCTGTCCAGCATTCCTAAGACATAGGATGCAGTCAGCTATCCTGCTCGGATTGACCAACCTCAATCCTACATCTATGGCCAGCCTTCCAGACTCAACCTCAGCATAGAACTTTCTGGTCAACTGGTTCAACTTAGCAATCAAAACAGGACGCGAGTAAAATCACTCAACACTAGTCCATACTAGTGACTCCCCGGGTAGTTGGCGTTCTACGCTCCAGGAACCTCGGTTATAAATTTTCCTCTCAATATATAAACAGAATGAACATTAATATAGTTTATAGATCTGATAGATTAAATTGGCGAAATCTATGAGAGGGTTAACCATTGATTAACCAAGTCTTTCTAATACTTATCATCTTAAATCAATAATTGTATAAATTCACACCCTTTATTCTGAGAAAAAGAAATAAAGTTTAATATAATCCCATCCTGAACATAACTAAATATTATATTTTTAACGTTTATGTTTCTTTTTAAAATAAATTAATTAACTACTACCCTAACCTTTCATTGCAGTAAAGGGCAGTAGAATTTGATCAATTAACTACCACCCTAACATTTCATTGCAGTAAAGGGCAGTATAAATTTGATCAATCAACTACCACCCTAACATTTCATTGCAGTAAAGGGCAGTAGAAATTTGATCAATTAACTACTACCCTAACATTTCATTGCAGTAAAGGGCAGTAGAAATATGATCAATTAACTACTACCCTAACATTTCATTGCAGTAAAGGGCAGTAGAAATCTGATCAATTAACTACTACACTAACATTTCATTGCAGTAAAGGACAGTAGAAATTTGATCAATAAACTACTACCCTAACATTTCATTGCAGTAAAGGGCAGTAGAAATTTGATCAATTAACTACTACCCTAACATTTCATTGCAGTAAAGGGCAGTAGAAATTTGATCAATTAAATACCACCCTAACATTTCATTGCAGTAAAGGGCAGTAGTAATTTGATCAATTAACTACTACCCTAACATTTCATTGCAGTAAAGGGCAGAAGAAATTTGATCAATTAACTACCACCCTAACATTTCATTGCCTTAAGGGCAGTAGATATTTGATCAATTAACTACTACCCTAACATTTCATTGCCTTAAAGGCAGTAGAAATTTGATCAATTAACTACTACCCTAACATTGCATTGCCTTAAGGGCAGTAGAAATTTGATCAATCAACTACTACATTAACATTTCATTGCCTTAAGGGCAGTATAATTTAATTAATTTTAAAAGAAAAATATGCGTCAAAATAGTTTGAATTTTTTTATAACAGATGGCGTGCTAATTCATCATGTTAATAAAAAAATATGTTCATGAAATCTCAGAGATTGGAAGCTCAATTTATTCCTAAAATCTTAATTCTACTTCTTCTTGTCAACAATGGAGTTGTCAGTAGTCAGGTTAACTACTTTGAAATAAGACAGAGCGATTAGTTTTAAATTCTATAAACATATCTTTTGATTAACATAATGCCTTAAGCTACATTTTATTTCTCGTGTCAAAATATTAAACGGAAATATCTTTATTTACGGGGCTGCTAACCAAAATAGATGATTTTTAAGAAATATTACAAGAAAACAAGACCTAATATAAATAATTTAATAGTGTGTGACGTTTCGGCAACAGCATTGTCACCATCATCAGACAAAAGAATCTTTTGTCTGATGATGGTGACAGTGTTGTTATAGAATCGTCACACACTATTAAATTATTTAGATTAGATCTTATTTTCTTGTAATATAATCTATAATCCAAATTGTGCTTTATCATTTGAGTACACCCATACCTCGCTTTGCGTCGGGGTTACGTTCCAAAAAAACACGACGCAAATTGAAACGACGCAAAGTGAAAATATGTGAAGGCGCAATCAAAAACAAAGGTGTTGCCATATTTTAGGGAAAAAAAATTAAAAAATTAAAGACTCGAATCCAAAACAACGCAACTTCGAAAATCTAACGACGCACAGTGAAAAACAGTAAAAATTAGGCAGCGACACAACTTCGAAAAAAAAACGCAAAACGAAACGACGCAAAGCGAGGTATTGGTGTAATATTAAATGGTTAAGTGAATCTCTTTCTATTCTTCAAATTTATCAACTTCAAGATAAGATGATACTATCGTTAACATCTGACTTGATGATTTTGATTGGTTCCTGAAATCTAAACTTATCATCGATTTTCAATGTTGAGAAATTCACTTCAAAAAGAATCGTATCAATTCATATACACCCATACCTCGCTTTGCGTCGGGGTCACGTTCCAAAAAAAAAAGGAACACGACGCAAATTGAAACGACGCAAAGTGAAAATAAATTTTCTATAGAAAATTTGCGTTGAATTTTAGTTAGAAAGGGAATTCCCAAATTTTGATGGCATGGCGTAATCAAAAACAAAGGTGTTGCCATATTTTAGGAAATTTTTTTTTTAATTAAAGACTCGAATCCAAAACAACGCAACTTCGAAATCTAATGACGCACAGTGAAAATCAGTAAAAATTAAGCAGCGACGCAACTTCGAAAAAAACACAAAACGAAACGACGCAAAGCGAGGTATTGGTGTAATATAGAATGATTTTTCTGCATTAAAAGGATTCCAAAAAATATTGGGTGAATATTTAAATTATTCTAAGAGAAAGGGAAGACAAAATAGAAATCTGGAATGACCCCCCCCCCCCCCCCCCCCCCGTTGTTTATATCGCAAATACTCTGATGGAAGCACGTTCTTTTCTTTTACAATTTTGACCCTTCGCTTTTTCTAATTTGATCTCAGAAAGCAAGCTGAAAGTTTTGGCATCTTAAGTTGTTTTTGAATAAAGTATAATATTCAGTAACTTCAAATGGTCTCAAAATGCCAAAAGGATATTCATATTTAAAAAAAAATGATTTCATCCCCTTAACTATCAAAACGAAATTTTAAAACCCTGGGTTGATCTCAAAATACCAAAATGGTTTATTGAAACTTCATATGACTTCAAAATCCAAAGCGATAAAAGAAATCATATTAAGTCAACATCATAACAACAATACGTCCTCAAAAATGCCCGCCCAGAAGTCCTCCTCTACGTGGGGAGAAGCAGCACAAGTAAGGTACTGCCCTGTAGGGCGAAGTACGGTGTCATGAGCCCCGAGCCGCTAAGGTAACCGTGAACAGGGAACTCTGAAACTAACGGGGCAATGGCACCCCTCCTTTCATTGGGAGCAAGACACCACCACCATAACAACAATACAATATTTTCAAAAACCCTCAAAATATATAAATTGCCAAAACTTTATCAAAAAATTATATAAATCAAAAATACTTGAATAATGATATGTAACTAGGGATAAACTTCATATCGTCTCAAAATATCTCAAAACGATATATTTATATCGAAATAAATACTTATATGATATCTATGGTATTCTCTCTGAATGCTGCTAACCAATTGGATTGATGTTTGAGCCTTTTTGGCCCTAGCAAGCAGACAATGTACTGTTGCAATCCACCAAGTTACTTCACGCCACCAAGGTTGTTAAGCAAGTTGAGATTCCCCAGTCCAGGGAAGATAAGAGGATGATAACAGATAGAAATATAATGGCAAGTAAATAAAGGGCAGTCACCGGACAACAGGTGCTGAGATAAGATTATTTTTTGCTTATCCCTAGTACACGTGATACAGGCCATGATAATCATGGTGGGTAGAAGTTGGCGTCTGCTTTTACTGTAAATGCATTACATGTCTACACATGTGAAAAGCCGTTCGACTTTGCACTTACAAATGTGACAGAGCCCCGTTTGGTTACTTGCACTTGGGATTGGACTTTTTCTAGAATCGGGGGGGGGGGCATTGGAGCATTTTTTTTAATAAAAAAAAGTGCCCAATTCTCGATCCCGGGTCGTAGCGGTCGAAAACCAATGGTTTAGACCATCCTTCCACCAATTTGATTTAAATCAAAAAAGGCATATTCTGACCACGATTACTAGACCGCCATCTAGTGAGACAGAAAAAAGCTAAACGTTGATTTAGCCTGTTCCCTGATATTTGGCCAACCCATTTTCTTGACAAATCAAGAAAAGCCAACCACGAGCACTTTTCGGGCTGTTGGCCCTCGTCAGCGTGGTGCAGGCCATACCCCTCTATGACCAAAAATATTTTAGTCTCAGAAAACAATGTCAAATCTAGAAAAGGGTCAAATGGGTCAAGACAATTTTATGTTTAAAATAAAAGGATTTAAAAGCGCGAATGTTTCTTTTATGCATAAAACGAACTTCTACTGTCCTTACTGCGATGAAAAAATATAATGGGAGGGCTTGGCTCATCAGTGGTGAACCCTCCCAGCAGTTTCGCCAATTTAATCCACCAGACCGCTTCTCAGAGCTCTAATACTGTATTGGATCATTCTGCTTTTATATGCTACACTGAAGGATGGAATCTTAGAAATGGTTTTCAAGTAAACTATGGACATAAGCTTATAGGACAGTAGAATTACATTCAAATATTTGCTTCGAGCAATGCTCTTCAGCAAACTATAAAGACAAGGCCATTAGGAATAAATTAATACAAAGCAATAACGCGCCATCTATACATATAAAATAAAAGGATTTAAAAGCGCGAATGTTTCTTTTATGCATAAAACGAACTTCTACTGTCCTTACTGCGATGAAAAAATATATTGGGAGGGCTTGGCTCATCAGTGGTGAACCCTCCCAGCAGTTTCGCCAATTTAATCCACCAGACCGCTTCTCAGAGCTCTAATACTGTATTGGATCATTCTGCTTTTATATGCTACACTGAAGGATGGAATCTTAGAAATGGTTTTCAAGTAAACTATGGACATAAGCTTATAGGACAGTAGAATTACATTCAAATATTTGCTTCGAGCAATGCTCTTCAGCAAACTATTAATTTATTCCTAATGGCCTTGTCTTTATAGTTTGCTGAAGAGCATTGCTCGAAGCAAATATTTGAATGTAATTCTACTGTCCTATAAGCTTATGTCCATAGTTTACTTGAAAACCATTTCTAAGATTTCATCCTTCAGTGTAGCATATAAAAGCAGAATGATCCAATACAGTATTAGAGCTCTGAGAAGCGGTCTGGTGGATTAAATTGGCGAAACTGCTGGGAGGGTTCACCACTGATGAGCCAAGCCCTCCCAATATATTTTTTCATCGCAGTAAGGACAGTAGAAGTTCGTTTTATGCATAAAAGAAACATTCGCGCTTTTAAATCCTTTTATTTTATATGTATAGATGGCGCGTTATTGCTTTGTATTAATTTTATGTTTGTAGGTCACAAAATAACATCAGAAGGAATTCAAGTTGATCCCATCATTGGAAAAAAATTGATAAGGCTTGAGCAACCTATTGATAAAAAATCTCATTGGCGTATAATGGGTCTTTATAATTCTGCTGGAAAGTTCATTCCTGACCTGTCATCGCATACCAAAAATATTCGTATCTATTAAAGAAAAATGATTTGTGGCAGTGAGCCTTCAGGATGACCTGGAGTTTGAACATGTCAAGATGGAAAACAACAACGCATCATCATTATATCAATTTGACAAACATAAAAAAAAATGATTCTCCAATGCGACGCAAGCAAAGAATCCATGGGTGCTGCACTGTCGCAAGATGGCCGCCCTTTGGCATTTGCGTTAGCGGCATTTACTGGTGCTCAGGAGAATCACTCCCAAACCTAGAAAAGGAACTGTTAAGAATTTTCTATGGTTGCAAACGATTTGAGTATTCATTGTTAGGGCGTTATTTCGTAATTCAGAATGATCATCACCCACTGCTATCACTCATCAAAAAGCCATTATGTGACATTTCGCCTAGACTCATGCGGCTTATTCGTAAATTATTAACTTTTGATTTCCAGCTTGAATACCTTCTTTGAAAGAACTTAATAATTTCTAGTACACCAATACACCTCTCTTTGCGTCGTTTCGTTTTGCGTTTTTTCGAAGTTGCGTCGCTGCTTAATTTTTACTGATTTTCACTGTGCGTCGTTAGATTTTCGAAGTTGCGTTGTTTTGGATTCGAGTCTTCAATTTTTTTTTTTTTTTGAATTTTTTTTCCTAAAATATGGCAACACCTTTGTTTTTGATTGCGCCTTCACATATTTTCACTTTGCGTCGTGTTTTTTTTGGAACGTAACCCCGACACAAAGCGAGGTATGGGTGTACATTATCCAGTGATACCAAGCCGAAAGAAAATTTTAAAACATTTTTTTTGAAGACAAACTGATAATCAGAATAATTAAAGCCAAAATATCTTATGAAGAGCTTGCAATTTTTTGGGAAGAAACAAGCAATGATCACGCCTTAAATAAGATTATCAAGTATGTAATGGAAGGATGGCCGCAAGATTTCACAGCCACTGATACAGAAACAAGAACGTATTTTTCTGTTTGACATAATTTTCATTTATTGAATGACTTGTGCATTAGTTCAGCAATAGTTGTTCCTAAAACTCAATGGGCGTATATTTTGAACTTGTTACATCAAGGGCTTATCAGTCATGTGCAACCTTGCTCGTGAAGCACTTTTCTGACCAGGAATGTCTGATGATATTGTTGCATCTTGGCTAATGAACCTATTTTATTTTAATTTGTAATATTATTTTTCATATATATTAAATTCAAATTTATATTTTATATTTATTTATTTTATTAAACAGAATATATGTATTATACACAGAATTAATGTATTATAGAATCATCATTTGTATTTAGGTACACTGTGTGACTTTACTGCTCTCTTTGATGTGAGAAATAAATAAAGGATTCTGGAGGCTACTTAAAGTAGATTTATCTCATTATTCGCTTATATCCATTTGTAGGATGGTTGAAACACGCTCTGGTAAAATGCAAGACCCAGCACAGGAGAGGATCATGGTTGAAGAGCCTGCCAAGCCACAACCTGGTGCAACAATTGGTCGAGATGCAAGTTCCGACCCAGTTGTCCTGAATCCCAACATCGACCTACCCAAGTATGATGGAACGGAAGACCCTCGCCCATGGATTGAATCTCTTGAAGAAATTAGCTTCCTGTACCATTGGGCAGACTACATTATCTCCCGTTATGCTGCCATGAATATGATTGGAAGCGCCAAAACCTGAACCTACACAAGAAAAGTTTCAGCAGCTGGGAAAATTTCAAGAGCCGCCTAATTGAGGATTTTGCCTCAGACGCCAACAAAGAAGAAATGAAGATGAGGCTAAACAGGATGCATCAGTGGAATGAACCTGCAATCAGATTTGCAGAGGATATCCTTGTACTGTGCAACAAGGTCGACCCCCAAATGGAAGAAGAGACTAAAATAGACTGGGTTATTGGAGGGTTAAAGAAAGAATACTCTTTTGCCCTCCACCTAAACCCTCCTAGAAATACCAACGAACTTCTAGAAATTTGTGAAAAGCTGGATTTGTTCGAAAAGAATTACCAAGAACGTGCAGAAAACTCAAAAGCTCTATATAATGGACCAGGCTCTCCTTGTCCCCATCATCAAGAGCAATGGAAGAATTCTACGTCGTTCAGAAGACCATACCTGAACACTTCCAAGCCCCAGGCCCCCGCTCCGAGGTACTACCAGAACACTTCCAAGCCCCAGGCCCCCACTCCGAGGTACTACCAGAACAAGCCTCTGCCCCAGGTATCTGACCCTAGACGATCTTACACTCCCAATCCTGAGCCAAAACCGGTCTACCCAAGGAAAAAATACAATAAGAGCCCAGATTCAAACAGGAATAGGACAGAAGACTGGAGACCAATATGTTTCAAGTGTAACATGCCAGGACACGTAGCGCGGTATTGCAGAGTCAGGTTTGTAAGAATTGTGGAAGAGGACCCCATAGTTACACAAGACAAGGTCGAAGAAGAAATCCGAATGGATAATGGAACTGAGAAGTCGAGGCCTCTGCTCTACGCTGACGTAAGTAATAACACGTACTCAAGTGTCCCTACAAGGAATAGATATGCCGCATTGGAAGATTTAAACTAAGCATCGCGCCTGAGTCCGTCAATCAAAGCAAGTCGACCATAAATGGAATTAAAAAGTTGGACCCCAAATATAATATGAACATTAACGTGGATAGAATCGGAATCTGCGAAGCTTTGTTTGATACAGGCGCCGATCTTTCAGTGGTCGACCTTAGTACAACTCTTAATACAGGTCTTGAAATAATTAATACTGATAAAATGTGCTCCGGACCCGATGGCAAAGAATTAGATATCGTAGGAAATATTATTTTAAATATAAAATTTGATGACAAAACAATTACACATCAATTTGTGATAATGAGAACACATTTGCGAATAGTTATACTTGGACGAGATTTTCTTAAGAAAATGAACGCAAAAATTGATTGTCAGCGTGAAATAATCAAATATGACTTGACAGGAAATCATGACGTAATCAAATATCAACAGAAGAAAATAAAAATTGCAAAGGATGCCATTATACCAGAACTTTCTATTAAATTGATTAGGGCATTTGTAGAAGCAGAGGATGGCGAATACATCATCGAGGAGAACCATAAAATGTTTCAAACAAATGGACTTCGACTAGCGAGAAGCTTAATAAATGTTGCAAATAAGGAAACATTTATCTGAATAACAAACCCTTACCCTCGACCATTGAAAATATTAAAAAACCAAACATTGTGCTTTGGAAGCCAGCTAGTCAAAGTGAATCTTATGGAAGAAAGTGAACAAAAGGAGCATGAAGAACCTCAATTTCAGATAAACGAAATTTTTCATATAAGGAAATGGAGCAATTGAAACAGGTTTTGGAAAAGTACGCGGATTTGCTTTCGTCGGGATTAGGAAGATCCAACTTAGCGAAACATCGGATTGATACAGAAGGCGCGAAACCGATCAAACACAAGCTGTATAGGGTGAGCGCGAAAGAGCGAGAAATTATAAAAGAGCAAATTGATGAAATGCTCAGAGACGGAATAATTAGACCATCCTCGAGTCCATGGTCCTTCCCGTAATATTGGTCAAGAAGCGAGATGGTAAGTACAGATTCTGCGTTGACTACAGAAAATTGAATGATGTAACAGTGAAGGATGTTTACCCCAATTCCCAGAATTGATGAAGTATTGGACACACTTCAAGGATCCAAATACTCTCAGCAATTGACCTTAAATCAGGATATTGGCAAGTAGAGGTTGAGGAGAAAGATAAGGAAAAGACAGCCTTCACTACAGCACATGGCCTATATGAGTTCAACGTAATACCCTTTG
>CP092869.1:6746380-6778974 GCA_030710605.1 Cordylochernes scorpioides
GAGACTCAATCCGCTTTTATGAGGTGTCACGCTTAATGGTCCTTTATTCGCCATTATAATTTGTGTATGTCTTTATATAGAATTGTCGTGAAAAGTCGCTTGGTGTCAAGGCAAGGGCAGTTTTTGAAGTTACACTGATTTTTTTAGTAGGTTAGCTTCCAGATTATTTAGAATTGTTAACATTTGATTGTTAACAATCAATTTTGTTTATTTGTTTAAATATAAATAATGTTTATCCACGTATAGATAACTTTTATGTAGAGTTTGTATGAGGCATTTATTTAAGTCAATAGGGCTTTAGTCCCCACTTTGTTTTAATTAGATAACTTTATTTGATTTCTCATTGGTCCTGAAAGACTTTATTATTGTTAGGGTTTATTTGATAGATAATTGTAGTACTTTGGCATTTATAGCAATTTTTAACTATAGTATGAATGCAGTCTGCGAATGAAATATGTATGAATGGAATGACTAATGATTGTTGTCAAAGTTAAAAACTATTATACTGTTAGACCAAAATTACTTTAGAGTAGTGTTAGGGAATTTAATAGGTTCAATTTTCAATTTTGATTTCTTTATTTGTTAGGAACGATAGCCTCACAGGACTGTAAAAACTCTATTGTTAGGAAAATATTCGCTCCATTTTTGTTAGGTCTCCTTTTGGAGGAGTATAAATTTTTTTTAATTTCTATTACTAGGGTAATAAAGTACTCTTTGTTATTTATATCAACTTGAATTTTAAGAGTCGTAGATAATGATCATATCTCGATTCTCAGACTGGAAGGTTGTGGGAGGTTATGATCAGACCAGAAAACCCACAAAACTTCTCCTCATTAGAGGAAACGAAGAGGTATAGATTGAATTTTATGCAGGATGGGGGATTTGTTTTAGCCATGCCGTATAGCCTGGGGTATAACGGCGCGACCTTGGGTAACCGATCTGACACCGTAGTTTCGACGCTTTTAGCGTGGCTGGAGCGAGGGTATTCCAGACGGGAGGTCCTGTGAGATTGGCATGTAGGCAGAGATTGCCCAGTTATTCTAGACGAAGTGTTTCCGTCTATTGAATTTTTTTTTTTGGTACCAGTTTGATCCCCCATAGCTAGCGGAAGTTTCTTCTAATAAAGGATTCGCCCTGCCATACGTTTTGTTGGAATGAATTCGAGCATAAGACCGATTCGAGAGACAGAATAAGTAATTATTAGGACCTTCAACGAGTTTAGACTCGTTCCATGTTAGGATAAGATTTTAAAGTATTAGTTAACTATAATGACCGCGAACGAGACACCAGAACGAGCCAATGAGTCAAAGTTTTAGAAGTGTTGTATGGAGGACAGTAGAATTAAGAGCAGTTATACAGGGAGTAGAATCCTGAAGGAATTTGTAAAAGGAACCAAAATTTAAGATTGATAAAATTCAAATTTATAAGATGTAGATTTATAGGATTCAGGTCAATGAATAGGGAGTATATTGGTAGATGAAAGTAATATGAATTTCTTGGAAGGGGGAGGTAGCTGAACTGTACACACCCCAGAGGCAAGGTAAACGGAGCCACAAACAAAATAGTAGAAATTGATTAGTCGCTCTGCCAAAACAGAAAAATTCTCTTCATACGGTTGTCACCCTAGATTTAAATGGACTGTGTAGTTTAATAGAGGTCTGGGCTATGCTCCATTTGACCAAGATTCTAAATGACGTTCCCATCTGGGTTGAGAGAGTATTGGAATTTGAGGAATCTAACACACAAGAGAGAACCCACCCTCCAGTAGGATCGGGATAGACGAATATTACCCAGTGACCAACTCGTGATTCCAGACTGAATAAGATTGAAAACTTAACTGAGATACTAAACCTTGAACCTTCAGCGCACAAATATATATAATGTGTTTTCATTTTCTTATTGAATAGGTTATTATTTTTATATCATTTATATTATATTATAATTATATACTATTCATTTCAACAAATTTATTTCCTTTGATATTCATGATATTAGTAATATTTACCTGCCATGTTGCATTTTTTTTTTAACATGTTGTCGTGGCTTATTCTTCCCTCAAGGCATGATCTATTTTATCCTTATTGTCTTTTATCCGCCTTACTTGTATATGTATATATATTTTGTCATCATATATAATTTTGTAGTGGTTTTCTTTATCATCTATCATGGGATGAATTTTATCATATTTAATCACTATCCGCATGATATGTGTTTTCTTCAATATATATATTATACCCATCATATAACATGGAAGGATTCATTTTATCATTACATATTTCGTGCCTTATTTAATAATTACTTTCACAATTTGTTTCTGTAATTTTTTTAATTTAGCAAAAGTTATCATGTCATAGGCTAATTATTATGTATCAAGATATTTCTTTCAGCTAACTATAATTATCCTTTCCTTTGATTGTATATGTATAACTATACCACACGAATGTCTTGATTGGTACTTAAATAAAGATGCTGGCATGTTTTAGGAGTTGGATTAGTCAGTTATTTCTAAACGACTTCTTGGCGCCCAATTTTTTTTATATATAATATGTAATAGGGAAATGTTCTAACTGTATTGTTAGCAGAAAGAAGGTAGCAATGAATCCAGTACCCCAAGAGGCAAGGATGGGGTTGAGAGGACTTACCACTAGGAAGGCCTACTCCTCAAGGCCAAAGAAGAAAGTGGAAGGGTGGTATATATACCCATGAATGGTAAGACAGATGACCTTGCTTACTTCCATACATATGATATGACTGTCCTCAATAACCTATTTTGATAACAGTGTTCTGACAGAATAATAACACATGAAAACCCCTTTGCCAGGATGCGCAATGCCCACTAATGTTCGGAATAATAAACATCTAGAATGGCATACCATCATTTTGACTAGCCTTATCTTCTCTATAGGTTTCGGTACATCTGGCTTCACCTAGTAATGGAAAATGCATTTTGCTAGAAATGGGCCTGCTTTCATAGTAACTGATGAAAGGCAGATGAATAATGAATAGCACAAACGCATTTTTCCATTACTTGGCAGGGGGAGGATTGTTGGGGGCACGTTTTTTGTAACCATACCCCAACAGAAGGCGTATGTATAATCAAATCAAATGGATACATGGCTTCCCTCCCACATAGACTTACAGACCATCTTTTTGCCCAGAAACCTAGACAATTGATGACACCAGACTTCCATGCCGAAAGCTGATGCCTGGTAAAGAAGAAGACATCCAGAGACATCCGAGCTGGAAACTGTTGTTTCATATGTACATATATTCCCCTCA
Organism: Cordylochernes scorpioides; assembly: GCA_030710605.1. Classification (NCBI taxonomy): domain Eukaryota; kingdom Metazoa; phylum Arthropoda; class Arachnida; order Pseudoscorpiones; family Chernetidae; genus Cordylochernes; species Cordylochernes scorpioides. Next base: position 6,749,660 of record CP092869.1, read on the forward strand.
CCAAAAATTTAGGTAAAGGTGACCAGAAAAAAAAATGGAGAAGGAAGATCTCTAAAGGACTGAACCTTATAAAATATCCTTCCCGAGAAAGGAAAGCGTTATATTACAGTTCAAGTGAAAAGGGGCCTGTGTCGATTTATAGCTAAGACGGAGGGGGGCGATATATATATACCGTCCCGAGAAAAAGGGAGGATGGTATTTCAATCCATGTGGAAGGGGGGGGGCCTGGCGTCTGAAATTTTACACTATCGCCGTAGCTGTTTCTCTCTTTAGATTTTTTTGTTTTGGTAATCCTATATGTTCTATTTTGATGGGAGAGGCCTGGGGCGTCTATGAAATTGTAGACTAGAGCCGTTGGCCATTTTGATTGGTGTTTCTTTCGGCGAATGAAAATGGAGAGAGACATGAATAAAAGAAGGTTCTTTGCCAAAAGGCAAGATTCGATCTGAGTCGCTCAGTGAAAGGACAGTCTTCAGACGGGAGACCAGACCTTTGCCGGCACTTTCGAGAAAAGGTAAGCCATTTGTCATTATGACTTAGCGCCTCCCCCCCCCCCCCCCCTTTTGTGTAGTAGCCAACCTAGATTTCGCATGGGCCCTAAAGGGCTATAAAGTAACTTCAGGTCACCTCTATCTATATTTTACTATGTAAATAGCATATCTCGTCAGTATAGACATGTTCCCAAATTTTAAGATATTTAAATAAATATCTAGAGAAATCTTCTTGTTTCCTCTGTTACCTATTTCATACATAATTTGCCTTATGGTGCTACTCCCACTGTTTAAATGAAATGTTGTATGTTTCTTACCTATTTGAAGGGAATGTTACTAATAATCAAGTCTCCCATAAATTACCGGCCACATACATTGTCGCGAGTGTCTGTGTTTCAGTGTTTTATAGATTGCCCAATTTAATAACGATTTCATGGGTTGCCTGATGAAATTGTATACTAGTGTCGCGGCTGTTTCCATCTTTAGACCATTGTTCTGACAATATTATATGCTCGATCCTTGCTTTAGCTCAACTCTTAATCAATTACAGAGTTTTTCCCTCCTTTTTTTTTATTTTATTTATCCTGTTTGCACAAATTGCATTACATGTGATGATGTAAAGACATATGCCGATAGTGCATCATTGACAGCTGTGCTGCTATTATACAACATTAAGGTCTTGCTGCGGGTTATATACATGGGGATGTTGGCCTAAATTGCTATATATATATATACTTAAGTAAGGAAACTTTAATAAGTCACATCGTGTATCATCCCTTTCAACTATCCAAACCGGGGAACGCAACACTGACTTATAGGAATACACAAAGGAATAATCTTCCACCGCCAACACAATTGTTGTTAGCTAGAAACACAAGCTGTTAATTGGCGCGGACTACACCGCAGTATGGCACCAGTACAATCGATCCTAAAGAAATCACACAAAAAAAAATAAAATGATTATGAAAGAACAATTTGACAAAATCCAAAACAGCACTCCATTAAAAACTGATGAGAATGCATGGGTCCAGATTTTGTCTCCAGGTACTATGCTAAATAGCTTTGAAGTATAAATGCCAACGGGAACAAGAAACCAGCATTTATTGCGACCTTGAACTGATTTAAATTAAAATGACCATCAACAGAGTGTTGTACCCTATCAGTGTTATAATAAATCAGCACAGTTCTCTCAAGAACGGAACTATATCTTAATATAATTGTTTGTCAGCTATTTATCTCTCTTTATTTCTTATTTTTTTGGCTATATGGATCATTGAAAAAGCATTTCTACTAGTAAAAGTAATGATGTAAAAAAAAATCAATGAATTAAATTCTTTTACAAAATTGTAGCGCCTACATCATTCAGAAAATATTCTCATTTTATTTTTTTAAATGTTGCATAAAGGAAGAAAATTTGTTTCAAAATGAAGCAAAAACAAAAAAATACAATCGATACATACAAACCAAATAAAATACAATGCAGGGCTCATTGAAGTTTGTAATTATATCCAAATCGTTGCCGGAACGTTTTATTATTTTTACTATATATTTTAAAATATATGAATAATGCTCGAGTTTCAATAAATTAAGTATTATATTGCTATTTTAAAGTAAAAAGTAGTTGCTTGCTAATCAAAAATAATAGATACAGATTCTCTATACAGAAACAAATATTAAACTTTAAAATTTATAGCTACTTATAAGAGAGAGAAAATTGTTCACGATTTTTTTTCTATTTGTAATTGAAATAATGAAAATAAGACTTCAAATAGTAAGGAGATAATTTCGTGTGAAATTAGAAATAAAGTGCTAGTGTTCGCAAACATAACATATATGTATATTCTATTTTTTTGCTGCGCGCGGGAGAAATACATTTTTATTATGATATTATATTTTAAAATATTTAAGAGAGATCAATACACAAACCTAATTTTAAAACCAATATATTCGGATAAGCTCTTTGCTGTTATTTATATTTTGAACTTTTGAATTTCAATGATTATGAATATTTCACCTTGCAACACTGCAATAAGTCACCTCACTTCCTACTCTTCAAAAATATTTAGTAAATACCGATTCTTAATAATTGATTTTTAATTTTTTAAGAACATTTTAAAACATGCAAGCTAATCGCTTAATAAAATTGGCTCCATCTTTATTCAGAGTGAGTAAATACATAAGTACAATTATAATTTCAACACCAAAAGTTGTTTTAAAAATGTAAACTTTTCATAAAATTACATTAAAGTGGTTTTTAAAATATTACTCAACTTTGCAGCTAGAAATATTTAATGAGAATGCAAATACATTGTTATTTATTAATGTAAATTCATTTGAACCCCTAAAAATTAAAGGGGCATATGATTTTTGTTTAAATCTCCAGATTCTCTAAATATATTGCACAAACACTATTTTAAAATATAAAAACTTTGTAATATACGCATTTTAGTATTAGAAAACACAGTTAATTGTCAAAAGTGTTTTGGAAATAAGGATGACCTTGTAGAAATATCATTTCTGAACCATTCAAGAACCATATCCAAAGTTGATTGAATATCTTTATTTAAAAGCCAGATTTGTTTTAAAATATAAAATAAATGCTCATTTTAAAGAAAATAAATACCTTTACACATGATTTTTTTTTGTATTTATACATTTGATGAGAATTCATAAGGGCAAAAGTAGATATTTTTAATAAAAAAATTATAGTAATTGTAATGTGTGTGTTTAAATAAATATATATTGTATAAAATATTGAGAAAAAATTTAATAAAAACACAAATGCTATATTGCAAGATGATTTCAAAAGATAATTAGATGTTGCTGCATTGTTTTTAAATATTTGTTTCCATAAAAAAAATTACATTGAAATAATTAGAAACTAAAAAAAGTTGTTTTTTCCCACAATGATCTTATTTTTATCCTAAAATTTTCCACTCTACATAAAGTAGGGTACCATGTGACAAATTTAGAAATTTAAAAATATTGTTTAAAGAGATACACCTATCCCCCGATTTACACGGTAGATACGTTCCTGAGAAAAACGTGTAAATCGAAAATGAAAAATTTTTAAAAATGAGAAATACAGACACGGTGTGCGTGTGCAGCAAGTCAGCACATAAGCTCAGGATTCCTCGTGAGATGGGTACACAGCGCATGTGTTCAATCACAGTAGCATTTAGTATAGTGCGATAAAAAAAAAAAAAAAACTTATTTGGAAAACCGTGTAAAAGCGAAAACGTGTAAAACAAGTGCCGTGTAAATCGGGGGATAGGTGTATTTTTATACCAAAAATCTTTTGTCTATTAAGTAAAAATACTATTTAATAAGTTTTTTTTTTTTTTTTAAGTTGTTTTTTTTTTTAAATGATATTTCTAAATCATACATATAATTAAGTTGTCAATGAGAAATTTTCAAACTATACCAAATGTTTAATATATATATATTTTTTGCTTATCTCAAGTACACGTGGTACAGGCCATGATAATCATGGTGGGTAGAAGTAAGGGACTGCCTTTACTGTAAGTGCACCACATATGTGAAAAGCAATTCGACTTTGCATTTACAAATGTGCCAGAGCCCCGTTTGGTTACTTGCACTCGTTGGTGGGGTTGGACTTTTGCAAGAATCGGGGGCCATTAGAGCATTTTTTTAAATCAGAAAAAGTGCACAATGCGGGAATCGAACCCAGGTCGTAGTGGTAGAAAACCAATGGTTTAGACCAGGCTTGGCCAACCTGCGGCCCGCCGTAAAAAATTTTGCAGCTCGCCATTTAACTTTATATTTCTTTTGTAACTTTCATTTCTCATCTGTATATTCAAAAACAGAAAATATATTGAAATAATTATAATAATTTTTTTAAATTTAAAATATGTCCCACAATTTTTAAAATACATATTTGATTCCATAAAAAGGAAGAAAAAAAGTTAGGAATAATGGTAATTTATAGAAATATTTTTTAAATTGTTATTTTTATTTAAAAAAAGCAGCCAAAAAATAAAAACATTAAGCATCAAGGAAGTATTAAGTATTTTTTAAAAATACATTTTAAAGTTAAAATTTTGATTTTTTAGACCTTGTTTACGATTCCGTGCGGCCCGTGGCGTCATTTAGGTTGGCCAGGGCTGGTTTAGACCATCCTTCCACCGACCCCAATGTTTAATAATAAAAGTAAAGAGCATCCACATATAGTATATACAGTAAAAGCCAACAAACCCTAATGGAACTACATTTTTGGTTCACTATAACCATGGTTCCCTATGGTATCACCCTAATTGTGGATTATTTTAAAGGTCATTATGAATGATAAGGTACAATTTGGATTATAGATTATAAACACAAGGTAGATAAGACCAAAATACCTACATAGTGTGTGATGTTTCGGTAACAGCATTGTTACCATCTTCAGACAAAAAGTGCTGAATGAGAAATTTTACCACAGCATGTTTTAAAGAGTTACTGTTATCAAGTGTGTAAACAAGATAGCAGATAAGAAGATAGTTTTCTTATTTACACACTTGATAACAGTAGCTATTTAAAACATTCTGTGATAAAATTTATCATTCAGTACTTTTTGTCTGAAGATGGTAACAATGCTGTTACCGACAGTCACACACTATTTATTTATTTGGATTTGGTCTTATTACCTTGTGTTTATAATCTATAATCCAAATTGTGCCTTATCATTTCAGTTTAAGATATCCTTGAGTTTCTTGGTCACATGTACTGATATTTTAATTTTGATTCAAAAGCTTTCTACATACAGGCTTTGTGGGTTGCACCTCAAGCAAGTTGTCAAAGCCATTTCAACCAACAGTCTCTCTCTCTCTCTAATTCCTTATCTTACTATATGGACGGAGGGGGAGCAGTAACAAGCTCACTAAAAAAACCTAGGCTCAACTGGCCCGGCTGATAGTACCCTGTAAGGGCTCCTGAGATACAGGATGATCTGTACTCCATGTTAGGAGCGGCTGTACACGGTGTCTGTTCTTCATGTCAGAGGTGGCTACTGAGTAGTGCTCCCAGTCTTAATAATAAAAGCAGACACATTCTACTTCACCCAGTCATCACTCCACCTTTATTGGTCCCAAGCCTGGATAAAAAAGGAGGAGGGGGAGCAGTTACAGGCTCAGTAAAAAACCTGGACTCAGCTGGCTCGGCTGATAGTACCCTGTAAGGGCTCCTAATCCAGGGATACAGGATGAGCAGCGTTTGTACTCCATGTTAGGAGCGGCTGTACATGGATTCTGTTCCTCATGTCAAAAGCGGGCCATTTCTTTTGGACCTAAGTCGGCCTGCCACTGAGTAGTGCTCCCAGTCTTAATGACAAAGTAGGCATTCTACTTCACCCAGACCCTAATATGATTGAGTGGAGATAAGGAAGAAGAAGACTATATGGACTTTCCAATAAACCTTTTTTACCCCTTATCTAGATAGCTCTATATTTAGATAAAAAGTCATATATTGGATCAAAGTATTATTTATTTTACCAATATTTCAGTTGGCTGAATGCCAACCTTTATCAAGGTATTATAACATTTTAATGTGTGTCAACACCTTATATTACCTTGATAAAGGTTCAGCCAACTGAAGTATTGGTAAAATAAATAATACTTTTGTTGTTTATGTTGTTTTTGTGTCTATTTGATCACGCAGAATGCAACTGAACTAAGTATTTATTTATTAACCTATATTTTATGACATGGTTATATATCTAAGAGTGTTTACAAGTCGAGTCTGCAGTGTTGCCGGATCAATCATAACATGTTTCCTTTAAACAAAAATAAAAAAGGATTGCAGTTCTCCTAGTCTCTATAACGCAAAGGTTTTCTCACAGTTCTACCACTGCGGGTTCGCACACTAGGAGAAGTAGATGATTCGTCACCTTTCTTGGCAACGTTCTCCCTTGGATCATATGCTCTTCTGTTTTCGGAAGTGGGTCTTCCATGATCTTGTATGTTGTCATCCATGGCTGTCCCTGCTTGAGATCCAGGAATGCTTGGACTTTGACTTGTTGGGGCAGAATCTTCTACACTGAACTTTCTCGGTCTAAGGTGAGACCTGTTCCTGCGGTATTCAGAACCACTTGGTGTTTTCACCATATATGAGCGTGGAGTTTCATGCTTTGCGGTCACTGTTGCCGGAACCCATTTTCTATGCCTTTCCTGCAACATGATGTTGTCTCCTACTTCCAAAGGTCTCAAAATTCTCTTTGGACTTCCTGCATACTTTTGTTGATGGTCTCTCAATTTTTGATAATTCTTTGTTGTGTCAAACAGTGGTTTCAACTGTTGTCGGGTGTATGTCGAAAGAGTTCTCACAGATCTTCCCATAAGCATTTGGGTCGGAGATGGCAAGTCATACTTAGGTGTGTTGTTGAACTCCATCAAAGCCAGATTGGGATCTCTTCCTGACTTCACAGCTTTAATTATCAGTCCTTTGATGGTTTGAATTGTCCTCTCAACTTGTCCATTAGATCTTGGATATTTGGGACTGGAGGTTTGGTGTTTGAATTCATATTTCTGAGCAAAATTTTTGAATCCAGTAGAGTTAAAAGGGGGTCCATTATCCGAAACTAGAGTTCTTGGAATTCGGGCATATTCTGTATGGAGTTGGACTTTGGAATACTGCTGTCCCATGTTAAGGTTTTGCGACTTGTGGCTTTACCAGAATGGTGGTGATGGTGGTGTGTCGGGGACCTATGACTCCCAGTTGGCTTAATAATAGGTACAATAATGGCTTATAGTTGTGATGGCTGCTTAATTTTGATTCTAGTTTTCTTTTTTTTTTACATAAAAGAATAAATATAATTTAGAGCTCTCTCTCTCTATTGAAGTTGAAAATATTTATATATTTAAAAAAAACTGAATATGGATGTGGTGCGCACTAATATATTATTTATATCATTAAATATGTTATGTAAAAAATGATAATTGAATTTAAAAATTATTTTGATAAAGTATTCTTATAGCTAATTGAATAATAAATAATCTCAAAATATGAAAAAACTAGGTGGAAATTGTTGTTTATGTTGTTTTTGTGTCTATTTGATCACGCAGAATGCAACTGAACTAAGTATTTATTTATTAACCTATATTTTATGACATGGTTATATATCTAAGAGTGTTTACAAGTCGAGTCTGCAGTGTTGCCGGATCAATCATAACAACTTTGATCCAATATATGCCTTTTCTCTAAATATTTATTTATGGGTTGCTCTATTTTCAAAAACAATAGCTCTCTATATATGCAACTTTTACCATATTTACACAGTGGCCAATCTCTTTTTAATAAGACCTTCCTACTGGGAATTAGTCCCATATAACAAATATTCAGTTGAAATACCCCTGAAATCAACAATTTACAATAAATAAACAAGATTGTGTTAGATAATTAGATCAAGATTATATATGGGACTACTGATAATTATAAAGCACAATTTGCTTTATAGATTATGAATACAAGAAAATAAGACCTAATCCAAATAAACTAATAGCGTGTGACGTTTCAGTAACAGTGTTGTTACCATCTTCAGACAAAAATTTCTCATTCAGTACTTTTTACTGAAGATGGTAACGACGCTGTTACCGAATCGTCACACACTTATCAATTTATTTGGAATAGGTCTTATTTTCTTGAATTTTTATTATTATTATCTCTAATACATATGATAATCTTCTTTCTATCTCCACTCAATCATATTAGGGTATTAAGTTGGTAGAGCTTATATAATTGCCTTTTATATTAATTCAATGTTGAATATATTGTCCATATCATTTTGATTACTCAAAGTCTTGAAGAGAAGATACTTCTTCTTCCTTATCTCCACTCAATCATATTAGGATATCAAGTTGTGACCCTTGATGGTGTCTGTTTGACAACCATCATGACTGGGTGAAGTAGAATGCGTCTGCCTTTGTCATTAAGACTGGGAGCACTACTCAGTAGCAGGCCGACTTAGCTCCAAAAGAAATGGCTGCCTCTGACATGGAACAGACGCCATGTGCAGCCGCTCCTAACATGGAGTACAGGCACTTCCTGTATCCCTGGATTAGGAGCCCTTACAGGGTACTATCAGCCGGGCCAGCTGAACCCAGGTTTTTTAGCGAGCTTGTTACTGCTCCCCCTCCTCCTTTTTTATGCGGGATTGGGACCAGCAAAGGCGGAGTTGTGGTAATCATAATGGGTGGTAGTTATCGATTGCTTTTACTGCATGTGCATCACATGTTTACAGATGTAGAAAGCAGAGGCTCAGCTAGATAGGTTGAATTATATATGACTCTAGTCTCTCCAGTTTTATAAATCCTTGGATACAAACAAAGGAAGGTAATAAGTCCCAAAAAATAAATAAATAGTGTGTGACGTTTCTGTAACAGCGTTGTTACCGTCATCAGACAAAAGTACTGAAGTTGCTGATAAACCACAATTTGGATTATAGATACAAGAAAATAAGACCTAATCCAAATAAATTAATGGTGTGTGGCGTTTCGGTAATGGTAACAATGTTGTTACCGAAACGTCACACACTATTAATTTACTGAAGAGCTGTTACCGAAACGTCACACACTATCTATGCATTTGGATTGTCTTATTACCTTGTGTTTATAATCTATATTCCCAGCTGTGCCTTATCAAACAAACAAAGGATAATCTTACTGAAATAAAAGACTTACCCATCAACTTACCCTAGAAGGAGTTTTGAAGGAAAGGGAATTAATCAGCAATTAAATCTCAGCAAAATTAACACTTGAATATCTCTAGTTTTATTATAGTCACTTCTTCCCCTGTACTGAAAAGAATTGGTAATGGGAAATTTGTATATTTAAAAACTGAAATATTTTCTATTTCACCTTCTCCAACATCAATTTTAGCTAGCTACACCATGGAGCACCAAACAGCGTGTTTGTATGTTGTTGTGGATTCCCTGCTGTTGACATCCTACTGAAGATTTCTTTCCTCTACTTTTTTATATATTTCCGGCTCTACCTGGTATTGCTCTAGCTGTTAATTCCTTCATATTCTCAAACATCTTATCTTATACAGTAGAACTACCTCCTTGTAAAGGACAACACCTAATTGCAGAGCCAAAGTGTCTTTTAGGGAGAGGTGTCCTCTTACTGGAGAGTTGCTAAATACAGTAGAACTACCTCCTTGTAAACAACACCTAATTGCAGAGCCATAGTGTCTTTTAGGGAAAGGTGTCCTCTTACCCAAGAGTTGCTAAATACAGTAGAACTACCTTCCTTTAAAGGACAACACCTAATTGCAGAGCCAAAGTGTCTGTTAGGGAGAGGTGTCCTCTTACCGGAGAGTTACTAAATACAGTAGAACTACCTCTCTGTAAAGGACAACACCTAATTGCAAAGCCAAAGTGTCCTTTAGGGAGAAGTGTCCTCTTACTGGAGAGTTGCTAAATACAGTAAAACTACCTCTCTGTAAAGGACAACACCTAATTGCAGAACCAAAGTGTCTTTTAGGGAGAGGTGTCCTCTTACTGGAGAGTTGCTACAGTAGAAGCTCCCTGTAAAGGACAACACCTAATTGCAGAGCCAAAGTGTCCTTTAGGGAGAGGTGTTCTCTTTCTGGAGAGTTGCTAAATACAGTAGAACTACCTCTCTGTAAAGGACAACACATAATTGCAGAGCCAAAGTGTCTTTTAGGGAGAGGTGTCCTCTTACCAGAGAGTTGCTAAATATAGTAGAACCTCCCTGTAAAGGACACCTAATTGCAGAGCCAAAATGTTCTTTAGGGAGAGGTGTTCTCTTACTGGAGAATTGCTAAATACAGTAGAACTTCCTCTCTGTAAAGGACAACACCTACTTGCAGAGCCAAAGTGTCTTTTAGGGAAAGGTGTCCTCTTACCCGAGAGTTGCTAAATACAGTAGAACTACCTTTCTGTAAAGGACAACACCTAATTGCAGAGCCAAAGTGTCTTTTAGGGAGAGGTGTCCTCTTACTGGAGAGTTGCTACAATAGAACCTCCCTGTAAAGGACAACACCTAATTGCAGAGCTAAAGTGTCTTTTAGCGAGAGGTGTTCTCTTTCTGGAGAATTGCTAAATACAGTAGAACCTCCTCTCTGTAAAGGACAACACCTAATTGCAGAGCTAAAGTGTCTTTTAGCGAGAGGTGTTCTCTTTCTGGAGAATTGCTAAATACAGTAGAACCTCCTCTCTGTAAGGGACAACACCTAATTGCAGAGCTAAAGTGTCTTTTAGCGAGAGGTGTTCTCTTTCTGGAGAATTGCTAAATACAGTAGAACCTCTCTGTAAAGGACACCACCTAATTGCAGAGCCAAAGTGTCCTTTAGGGAGAGGTGTCCTCTTAAAGGAGAGTTACTAGATAGTAAAAATGGTAATTTTGACAATGAAAACTGTCCTTTGTAGAGAGGTGTCCTCTAGCGTGAGTGTCCTTTCATGGAAGTTCTACTGTATATGCCAACTCCAACCAAGATTGTAAAATTGATCCCTGAATAAGTCTCCCTAACTTTGTACAAATGAGATTATAATATGTATATATATAAAAAGCCTTAATTCCTATATGAAGTACCTTAAAATTGTATTTTATTTCTACTTTTTCCAAGTACAACATGGTGTAAAGTACTCATAGAGAAAACTTGGGGAAATCGAAAGTCTTTGATGTCACCAGTCTTCTTTTTTTTTAAGGAGATAGAGGCAATTTTGTACACACTTGGTTATCTCGTGTGTCTTCAAATATCTTACAGAGTTATTATCTGGATCCAGATATACAAGATACAACTTAAGTTTTGTCCATGAGTGTAATGTAGGAAGAGAAAAGACAATGAGCATGTTAATAATTTTGAAAGTAATTGTTCGATAACTTCTTTTTGCTGGTTTTCTCCTGTTCACTCTTCAACCTAGAGGTATAGTCAGCGCAAAATTGTTCTCCTAAAATGTAGCGGGCTTTCCAATTCCTAACTATGTAAAGGCACTGGTCTCACAAAAGCTCAACTCCTATTTTATTTCCAACCACCATATATATATACAATAAATTCACACACGTGACCAGGCACTCCTGGTCAAATATAATATAAACATATATACACAGAGTTATATTAAAAATAATAATAAAAAAACTCTAACAGTAATCAACTTAGCTCCTAAACCATACAAAGTGTAAAAGTCATACTGGTTCTACATGTATAAAGCATGTGGTGTACTTGCAGTATAAGCACAGTTTTAACAATACCCACCATGGTCTGGTACTACATATGTAGACAGGTGGTAAACTTCGTCACCCCCCTCCCTATACACCATGAATTTAAGAAATACTACAAAGACCTTTTTTTTTGCTGATCCCTAGTACACGTGGTACAGGCCATAATAATCATGGTGGGTAGTTAGTGACTGCTTTTACAGTAAGTGCACCACATGTCTACACATGTGAAAAGCAGTTCGACTTTGCACTTACAAATGTGCCAGAGCCCCGTTTGATTATTTGCACTCGCTGGTGGGGTTGGACTTTTGAAAGAATCAGAGGCCATTGGAGCATTTTTTTTTTAAACATAAAAAATGCCCAATGCGGGAATCGAACCCGGTTCGTAGCGGTCGAAAACCAATGGTTTAGACCATCCTTCCATCGACCTCCCCCCCATACACCATGAATTTAAGAAATGGTACAAAGACCATTTTTGAAAGATTGAAAGCCTTAAGTCTCTATAAATAGTGTTAAAAGATAAGATAAAAAAATTTAGGGGTGAGGTTTATGAATACATGTTGAAAATTTACCATCTACCATCCACACACATGGATAGAAATGCTACAAGAAAATAAGACTTAATCCAAATAAATTAATAGTGTGTGACGTTTTGGTAACAGCGTTGTTACCGAAATGTCACACACTATCAAGTTATTTGTATTTGGTCATATTTTCTTGTAACTATAATCTCTAATCCAAATTGTGCTTTATCATGGATAGAAATACTAACCCGGTCCATACTGTCAGAATAGAAATTAAGACTATATTTGTGACCATAAATCTGATTTGTAGACTGGCAGCTTAATTTCATTGAGCCACCATTATTTTGGCTTCATCCTATAGCTGCCTCTGCAGAGATATACGGGTGTAGATATTCCAGCAACATTCAGGAAGGAAAAATGGGTCTTACCTCTCATAGCAACCAGCTGCAGCCAAGTTGTGTTCCCTGCCACATGTGGCCTTTTCCCAGATCCTTTTATCTTCCTTTTAAAAACTTTGCTTGGTCCATTATCATCATTTTTTACCTGCCCCATGTAGTACATGTGGTATCAGTTCATCAACATTTTATCCCCCCCTCACCAGGAGTTTCTAGAATTCAAATTGGTTTATCTACTTTTCACATGTGTAGATATGTGGTGCACTCACAGTAAAAGCAGTTGCCTAGTTCTACCCACCATGATTATCATGGCTTGTACCGCATGTTTTTTTTGCTTATACCTAGTACACGTGGTACAGGCCATGATAATCATGGTGGGTAGAAGTAGGCGACTGCTTTTACTGTAAGTGCACCACATGTTTACACATGTGAAAAGCAGTTCGACTTTGCACTTACAAATGTGCCAGAGCCCCGTTTGGTTACTTGCACTCACTGGTGGAGTGTACCACATGTACTAGGGATAAGCAAAAGAAAAAAAAAATTTGGTGCATTGTTGTAAGGGGATGGTTTCTTTCTATGGCAACCTTGTAACTCAACATATGCAGAGCACAGGCCACACTTTCAACATCAAAAACCCCACCATACATTACAGGCACATACATATCTTACACCAAAGACTTATCCTAGAATCCATAGTATCCCACAAACTGAACAGTATCAATAGAAAAATAGAGCTTCCAGAAGCTTATCATCCTCTTCTGTCCTTTATTTAAACCTCCCACATGTTTATTTCAATAGCCCTAATCATGCGCCGTCACGTGGTTTCAGACTGCAGATTTAATATTTACTTTGCTCAAAAATCAGTCTTCTGTTAAGATTAACATATAAATAGTTTAAAAAACTTTCCTTTTTTGTATATATTAAATCCTTCCTACCATTTGTACCATAGTTCATATAGTCGCGCTTCATTGCTCGCCTGTTGAAGGGTTTTTACCCGAAAGCTTGCACCTATGCATCAATAAAAGAAACTTGTCTTCCTTCACCATGTTTTTTCTTCTAATTGTAATTAATGGATTTAAAACTGAAGATAATTTGTTGGTTGTAAGTAGATTCAGAGAACAACACAGCCACATCAACCTATAGTTTAACTTACGACATTTCAGTAACTTCCTGATATTCTCTTCAGTGGGAATGACAGGGGAATGAAGAGGAGTGACAGAAAGTCACGTTGCAACACATTGAAAAGAAATACAGGAGCTTTTAACCCCAATGGGACTGAAGCTATGGTTCACTATAGCCACAGTTCATTCTAGCCATAGTTCACTGTATTATAAGATAAAAATGGGCATTATATAAAGTTCATTATAAGGGAAGGTTTGCTATATCCCAGGTTCATTTTAGCAAGGTTTCGCTGTATAATATTTTTTTTATATAAAAGTTCATTTTCAATAATGAGATATTTAACTATAGTTTACTATAATCCTTTACTAAGAAATACAAGAGCGTTCCAGCAATTTAACATATACCTTAAACTGATGAAGGCCTTGCCTTAAAGTTACCTTTCATCCATTTGTTACAATGTAGAAAGAAACCATCCCCTTACAACTATCCAATTTGAAGAATTCCTTTCTGTTCTGAGGTCCAGAAGATTATGAGGATAGTGAAAGATGTTAAAGGCAATGTTGCATTGAAAAGAAATACAAGAGCTTTCAGACGAAGCATTTTTCAGCAGTTTAAACTGATGAAGGCCTTGCCTTAATGTGGCTATGCTATCTTTCATCCATTGACCAATAGTTTAACTCAGCTCCCACCATTTCTGTGACTTATTGAAATGGTGGGAGCTGAAATTGGTCAATGGATGAAAGATAGCATAGCAACTTTAAGGCAAGACCTTCATCAGTTTAAACTGCTGAAAAAACGCTTTGTCTAAAAGCTCCTGTATTTATTTTCAATGCAACGTTGCCTTTAACATCCTTCACTATCCTCATAATCTTCAGAACCTCAGAACAGAAAGGCATTCTTCAAATTGGATAGTTGTAAGGGGATGGTTTCTTTCTACATTGTAACAAATGGATGAAAGGTAACTTTAAGGCAAGGCCTTCATCAATTTAAGGTGTATGTTAAATTGCTGGAACGCTCCTGTATTTCTTAGTAAAGGGTTATAGTAAACTATAGTTAAATATCATTATTGAAAATGAACTTTTATATAAAAAAATAATATACAGCAAAACCTCGCTAAAATGAACCTGGGATATAGCAAACCTTCCCTTATAATGAACTTGTAAAAATCTCCATTTTATCTTATAATACAGTGAACTATTACACAAATAAATTTACTAGCAATGCGTTTCTTTTAAATATTATCTCTACAGACGAAACCGCTGAGAGGGTTCACTACTGATGAGCCAAGCCCTCTCATTCAATAACTCATATCATTGCAGTAAGGTCTGTAGAGATAATATTTGATGATATTTAAAAGAAACGCATTGCCAATAAATTTATATGTGTAAAGTTTTAACGATAGATGCCAATTAAATTTAATTTACAGTGAACTATGGCTAGAATGAACTGTGGCTATAGTGAACCATAGCTTCAGTCCCATTGGGGTTTGCTATATAAGGGTTATACTGTATATTCTATGTTCAACTTGGATTTTCTGAAATATCCGCTAGCAGGAATGTCTATTATATGGTAAATAATTAATTAATGCATTGGGAAAGTATCCGGTGTTTGGCAATGTCTGCTAGCACGAATGTATTTTCAATGGGAAGGCAATTTTGATGGTATAAACTGGCCGTTGTTTAGAAGTGTCTGCTACCACGGGTGTCCGCTAAGAGAGGTTCTACTGTACCTTATCAATGTACACCAATACCTCACTTTGCGTAGTTTCATTTTGCGTTTTTTTTTTTCGAAGTTGCGTCGCTGCTTAATTTTTACTGATTTTCACTGTGCGTCGTTAGATTTTCGAAGTTGCGTTGTTTTGGATTCGAGTCTTTAATTTTTTATTTTTTTTTTTGAATTTTTTTCCTAAAATATGGCAACACCTTTGTTTTTGATTGCACTAATTTATTTTCACTTGGCGTCGTTTCAATTTGCGTCGTGTTTTTTTTTTGGAACGTAACCCCGAAGCAAAGCGCGGTATGGGTGTACACAGAATAAATTCATTTTTATACCTTGATAAAGGTTAGCATTCAGCCATTAGAAATACACATTGACCAATGAAGCAATTTTATGATGCAGATAAGGCACAATTTGGATTATAGATTATAAACACAAGGTAATAAGACCAAATCCAAATAAATAAATAGTGTGTGACGTTTCGGTAACAGCGTTGGTACCATCTCCAGACAAAAGTACTGAATAAGAATGATAAGTCACAATGAGTCAAAGTTCAGTACTTTTGTCTGAAGATGGTAACAACGCTGTTACCGAAATGTCACACACTATTTATTTATTTGGATTTGGTCTTAATACCTTGATTTTTATGATCTTTAATATTGATTGGTCTAGTTTCAATATAGGATTCCTCTTCTTTCTTATCTCCACTCAATCATATTAGGAGGGCATCAAGCTTGTAGAGATAGGATTCCTTATACAGTAGAACTAAAGGACAATACCAAGTTGCAGAGCCTGTTGCCGTTGAGAGGTGTGCTAATATCGGAGAGAGCAGCTAATTGGTAAAAAATGATCATTTTGGATCTGAAAACTGACCTTTGTAGAGATAGGTGTCTGCTAGCATGAGTGTCACAGAGATTCTATTGTACTTCTATTTTATGTTGGAATGTCTCTCAATGCTCTGGGAGGAAACTGACCTTGAGCTGTGGTGTTCCCAGCACAAGAAGACAGCTTCCCCCTACTGTCTACTTAAGGCAACCTACTCCACAGAGGCAGGTAGGTTTCATGTACTCTCTACCTACTCTCTTACTGTCTCTTTATTCTCTAAAGGTAGCAATGGGTCAATGTCAACTTTTCAGAAAACCCACCCAAAAATCCATGGATTCAGTCAGATTCTTATCCGTCCAGTGTAGATCAAGATTTCATTGGACTCAAGTCTCATTGGACTCAAGTCTCATTGGACTCAAGTCTCATTGGCCTTGAGGCTCATTGGACTCGAGGCTCATTGAACTCGAGGCTCATTGAACTCGAGGCTCATTGGACTCAAGACTCTTTGGCCTTGAGGCTCATTGGACTCAAGTCTCATTGGACTCAAGTCTCATTGGACTCAAGACTTATTGAACTCAAGACTTATTGACCTTGAGGCTCATTGGCCTTGAGGCTCATTGGACTCGAGGCTCATTGGACTCAAGGCTTATTGACCTTGAGGCTCATTGGCCTTGAGGCTCATTGGACTCGAGGCTCATTGGACTCAAGTCTCATTGGACTCAAGACTTATTGGCCTTGAGGCTCATTGGACTCGAGGCTCATTGAACTCGAGGCTCATTAGACTCGAGACTCTTTGGCCTTGAGGCTCATTGGACTCAAGTCTCATTGGATTCAAGACTTATTGAACAAGGGACTACACCTAGTTGCAGAGCCAAAGTTTCTTTTATAGACAGGTGTCCTCACACTGGAGAATTGCTAAATAAAAATTGTAATTTTGGTAATGAAAACTGTCCTTTGTGTAGAGGTGTCCTTTAGCAAGAGTGTCGTCTAATGAAGGTTCTATTGTAATTTTCTTTAAACAATTTAAAAAACAAATTTCACATTGAAAATAAACTTGTATCTTTCTTTTTCTATACCAAATTTCAATGATATATAAAGGTGGTTTTCTCACCCTTAATATGTATATGTAAATGTATATGCAAATATATATGTAAAATAGTAAGTGAGCCGAAGTGGACTTGATTCAATGGATGCTTGTGGTCCAGAATCTGACCTGGTCGTGATTGGATCTGGTCCGGGAGGCTATGTGGCTGCAGTCAAGGCAGCTCAGCTGGGACTGAAGGTAAGTCCGTCCATCTCTTGTTTTGTCAATTGTCCACATTGAGTCCTAGCTTGGTGCAGCATCTTGGACACCCAGTCTCTCTATATTTGCTATTTACAAAGTGGACAGAGTTTTTAACCTAAGGTAGCAGGATCAAATCCAAAACAATACATTATGCATGGTAAACACAAGGTAATAAGACCAAATCCAAATAAATAAATAGTGCGTGACGTTTCAGTAACAGCGTTGTTACTGAATCGTCACACACTATTTATTTATTTGGATTTGGTCTTATTACCTTGTGTTTATAATCTACCAGTACTTTTGTCTGAAGATGGTAACAACACTGTTACTGAAATGTCACACACTATTTATTTATTTGGATTTGGTCTTATTACCTTGTGTTTATAATCTACCAGTACTTTTGTCTGAAGATGGTAACAACTCTGTTACTGAAACGTCACAGACTATTTATTTGGATTTGGTCTTATTTCCTTGTGTTTATAATCTATAATCTAAATTGTGCCTTATCATTACGCATGGTGTATCAGTAAACAGAATTGTTACCACATCTTCAGACAAAGACAGTACTTTTGCCTGATATGGTAACAATACTGTTACATCACAATTTTTTTATTTGGATGTAGTCTTGTTATCTTGTTTCTAATCTATAATCCAAATTGTACCCTATCAGCATTACAATAGAGGTTTTTTTTATGCAACTCATATGCAATTATAGTACAGTTAAACATGCTAGAATTTTTATAAGGAATTAACATATGCAGCCTGTATATAAAATTTTAAACTATTTTTTCAGCTCAAATTTTTCTTTTTAACAAATAAAATAACTTCTTGCTGTCCTTTCTAAAATGGAAACATATCGGAAGGGCCTAGTTTTTTTTTTCACCTGTATTTTTTCATATCAGAAAAGAAAGCAATTTGTTAAATTGTAAAAGGAAAAATCACTAAGTAGTCTTAATTTGTCATACTACAATTCTTATATGTGTGGGTGGATCATAATGAAGTGTTGACACCATCTTCATACTTATAAATTCAATTGCCATTAATCGTTAAAATTTGTAACAATTATTTTTTTTTTGGCAATGTGTTACTTAGATATGTGTGGGATGTGGTTGCGTGCGTGTTGGTGTGGCTTGTGGAAAGGGGCTGCTGATAAGATTATAATTATTTTTTATAATTAAAATTAATTTATTTAAAGCGAGAAATTTATAAAGAGAAAATAAGTAACAGCCCCGTTGGGAATAAGCCTTTTTGTTTATGACGCCAGTGGCCAGAAAATCCCGGATGATGCCCGCACATGTGTAGTGAGGTGTTCTCCAAGCTCGCATTTGCCGAGGCGTAGTGAGGTCGCCACACTACCGCCTGTATGTGTATTAAAGCTTTGTCCCAGTTCGCGCTTGCTGAAGCAAAGTGTGGTCGCCACATATGTATTACCAAATAAATCCCTACAGACCTTACTGCAATGATTAAAGGTATTAAATGAGAGAGCTCTGCTCATTTGTTAATTCTAATCATTGCAGTAAGGTTTATAGAGATTTTATTTGATAATATCTCTATATACGTGAAGGTAAACATATGTATATATGTTTGTCGGCTATGCACGTCTTCAATACGTAACTAATCTGGCTGAAATTTTAACAGTATATAGAGTTGAAATATGATAAAACTTAATAGTCAAATTTTCAGGTCTCTCTCTCTTAAATATTCTGGGAATTATTTACAAATTTGCCAATTTCACTTGCAACCAGCACCCTACTGCTGCACTGAGAGAATTACATCAAGCACATGTGCAATGACCAAAGTCAGAGATAGGTTTCAGTTTTGGCAGATAGCCTGTTGTAGCATCAAGACAAGAGGATTTAGTAATACAATTTTCAAATATCGTTGTACAACTTTTACTACAATTTTTAGGTTTTCAATTATTCTTGATATTTTTCTCTAATTCAACTAAAAATTCTGATTGGGTATTGAATTAAAGAAATTGGACTGTGTATATATAAATACTTGTATCAAGCAAGGCTCTTCTAAGCCTGTTTGGAATGATTTAAACATAAGGAATAGGCTGCCTTCTATTCAATTGTAGTAAATAGATGGCACACTATTGTGCCTTCTATTGTTCTGATTGTGTTCAATTCAGGTTGGTATAGTTAGGTAGTGAAGATATTTTGCCACCTACCTGCCCTGTCCTTGTACATCCATTGGCTCTTGGGAAGTTGAGAGCTTCTTGGGAACATTTCCCTTCAGTATAGATTGAGGGCAAATCTCAGTGAAATCCAAGAATAGGTAAATATGATTGTTTCGCAATTAATCCACTACTGTTTCTGCCGTAACAAAACTGGTATTAAGTTGTGGACATGGATCTATAAATTGGTCAGGAGCCAAAATGGAAGAGAACTTTCCAGAAACAGGATGCTGATTGACATCTTATCTTTCTCCCTCTGGGTGAACTCTCTCTCCCGGCTAATTGGACCTTGATTCTTCAACAAGCTAGGTTACAGTAGAGTCCTAGGGATTAAACCTGGCCTCTCTTGGAGGTAGTCTCTCACCATCTGTTTCACTTGAAAGACACCTTCACGGTTACCATAGCCCCACAACTGATATAACAACAGTAAAATACCTGCAACAGACTTTGATCTTCCTAGGCACAGCACATGCTACTGAGTTTCCAAATTATAAATAAGCCCTAATAATGCCATTACATTCAATAAAACAAAATGCTTCCTCCTGTGTACCAAATAAAACAAACAAACAACCTCACCTTCAATACATTGGTGGAGCATATAAATTGAATCGACAAAGTAGATACATAGCACCTCAATGTCCCCTTGGAAGTTGTCTAATCATCAGACATTGGGATCAGGAAGAAGAAAGATTATCACTAAACACTATTTACATACTTGGCTCATCTGGTAGTGCAGCCATCTCTGATATGGTCATCATTGGAATGCCACCTTGTTCTCAACAATTCTCTTCTAATACAGTACAACCTCCCTGTAAAGGACATCTAATTGCAGAGCTAAAGTGTCCTTTGTAGAGATGTGTCCTCTTACCAGAGAGTTGCTAAATAGTAAAAATGGTAATTTTGCAAATTAAAACTGTCCTCTATAGAGAGGTGTCCTCTAAAGGGAGGTTTTACTGTATTCCATCATTCTATTAGACAATCCCTTCCTTGATAAGATACACAATTTGGATTATAGATTATAAATACAAGATAATAAAACCAAATCCGAATAAATAGTGTGTGATGTTTCAGCAAGTGTTGTTACTGAAGGTCATACACTATTTATTTATTTAGATTTGTGGTCTTATTACCTTGTCTTTCCTTCCTTGATCCACCTCTTCCTTCATTCTTCAATCCATCCAGTATGTTCATTAGACAATTGTTGTTCATGTCCTGTAAATTTCAATTATCTTTTGATTATACTCATTGACAAAACTTAAAGAAGCTGCATCTTTTAGCATGTATATCGGGATGCAGACAATAACTGAAAGATATTTGATGCACACAAGATAACCAAGTGTGAACAAAATTGCCTCTCTCTCTAAAAAAAATATATGATGGCGACATCAAGACTTTCCACTTCCTTAAGTTTTGTCTACGAGTGTAATTCACTCAGAAAGCTGGCTCTATGTTCTCTCCTTTGATTCTTCTCCAACTTTCGCTGTTTGCCTCCAAGCTAGCTCTCCATTTGATCTTAAGAGAATTCTTTTCTACTACATCAGATATCAAAAATTCCCGCTCTCAGGGGTCACACCCAGAGAGATTGGTGATTCCTACTAAAGGCAATGTTCAATTATTGTCTGTTAAAGTCAATACTTTAGTGCAGATTTGAAAACTGGTTGAAGTTTGTTGAATTAAAGAGGTTATACTGTACACCTATCACACACTTGTGAAAGAACTAAGCCTTTACTGATAAAGCACAATTTGGATTATAGATTATAATACAAGAAAATAAGACCTTATCCAAATAATTTATTAGTGTGTGATGTTTCGACAACAGCATTGTCACCATCATCAGACAAAAGAATTAAAATGATCTTTTGTCTGATGATGGTGACAATGCTGTTGCCGAACTGTCACACGCTAATAAATTATTTGAATTAGGTCTTATTTTCTTTTATGATTGAATTAAAGTTTGTTGAATTAAAGAGGTTATACTGTACCTCTATAACACTTGTGCAAGAACTAAGCTTTTACATTTATTCATCAAGTGATAAGACACAATTTGGATTATCAACATATATAGTCACGACCGTCTTTCCTCAATCAATCAATTCCTCAATTCCTCATGTCACGGATGCGCGCGCATCATCATTATGATCATTATCTTCTATAGAAGCTTCTATCTTTATAATTATGTATATTTACAAAAAGTCAATTCGCTCGCGCCTCTAGCGGTGAAAATGAGGGGTAATACCAGCTGACCTAATGTACATGTAAAGTTTGGAGCGGGACGTTTCACAAGAGTGACATCCACGGCTCCAATTTATAATTGTAACAAATAGTATTGGAATAAAAACATTCAATCGGGTAAAACACGAGCGTTGCCCGGGTCATTCGTCTAGTAGATTATAAACACAAGGTAATAAGACCAAATAAATAAATAGTGTGTGACATTTCGGTAACAGCGTTGTTACAAACAAAAGTTACTGAATGAGAAATTTTATCACAGCATGTTTTAAATAGTTACTGTTATCAAGTGTGTAACATGTACACAACGCTGTTACTGACTGTTACGTCACACACTATTTATTTATTTGGATTTGGTCTTATTACCTTATGTTTATAATTTATTTTGCATCCTTGGAGTTACCTTTTAAAATTCTGATCTATGTTGTATAGCTACTTATATCTGGATGGTGTACTCAGCCTGTCCCAGTGTATGAATGAGAAGTGGAGACAAAATGACATGAGATGTGTGTTAGACAACATGTGTGGAGAAAGACGACTCCCTGGGAGGTACATGTCTCAACGTGGGCTGTATCCCCTCCAAGACCCTCCTCCACAACTCCCATCTCTACCATCTGGCCCACTCCCAGGATTTGAAGAGCCGTGGTATTGAGTGTGAGTAACTTTTACTGCTGAGACTATGCATTCATTATTGACTATTGACTCATCCATTGATGAGCTCTACTCTTCCCCAAACTCCGCCTTGCCGGTCCCAAGCCCGGATAAAAAAGGAGGAGAGGGATTAGTAACAAGCTCACTAAAAAACCTGGGTTCAGCTGGCCCGGCTGATAGTACCCTGTAAAAGCTCCTAATCCAGGGATACAGGATGAGCAATGTTTATACTCCATGTTAGGAGAAGCTGCACATGGCGTCTGTTCCTCATGTCAGAGGCGGCCATTTCTTTTGGAGCTAAGTCAGCCTGCCACTGAGTAGTCCTCCCAGTTTCAATGACAAAGGCAGACACATTCTACTTCACCCAGTCATGATGGTTGTCAAACAGACACCATCAAGGGTCACAACTTGATATCCTAATATGATTGAGTGGAGATAAGGAAGAAGAAGAAGACTCAGGTGCTACTCATGTGCCCTAGCATGTCTTTAGTTCAGGTTCACTTCAACCTCTTTAATTCAACACCCCAAGGGCATTGTTTAACAAGTTTTACCACAAATGTTTCTTTTTTTACAGAATGAAAAATCGTAATTTTTAATAATTTTAAAGAGAAATAATGACTATTCCTATCCTTACATATGAAGAATGAAAGGATGAATTATGAAGAGTAATGATGAACGGAAAAATAAAAGTTTCCAGGGGATCCCAAAGGCATTGATGATTCCTACTAAAGTCAATAATGATAAAGACACAAGAGAACAACAGTCTTTGATTTCCAGACTTAAGTTTGGTCATCTGCGGACAATGACTTTCCAGAATGGTTGCAGGGTTTTCCCACTATGTACTAAGTGCAATTCTCAACCTGCAACCCCAAAACACATTATTGACTGTATTGACTCATCCATTGATGAGCTCTACTCTTCCCCGGCAAACACCATCAAAAGTCTCAAGCTTTACAAGCTTGATACCTTAATATGATTGAGTGGAGATAAGAAAGAAGAAGAAGAAGACACAATTTAGATTATTCTATATACAGTTACGAGCGTCATGCGTTCTTCATCTCTGTCACCGTTTGCTTTTTTTTTTTGGAATGGCACTCTCCTATTGGTCCGCTACGATGGCGCCGCCACTGCGCGAGACACTTTGTTTTTGACTTTGCCCCCCCCCCCCCCCCCCCCACTCGCTTTTTGGTTTTTGTAACCATTGTGTTGGAGCAGGTCGCTCCTTAAATAAATGCATATATTAGTTAATAACTAAATGGAATCCTCTTTTTCTTTTTCCCAGTAAGAGACGCCTACGGAAGCCAACAGTACATAGACAGATAAAGCACATAGGCTATAGTTATTAACCAATATATGCATTTATTTAAGGCGCCAATTTATAATTGTAACAAATAGTATTTGAATAAAAACATTCAATCGGGTAAAACACGGGCGTTAATGATCCAACAGGTCCACGTGTCTAAATTAAAACACGGGCGTTGCCCGGGTCATTCGGCTAGTAGATTATAAACACAAGGTAACAAGACCAAATCCAAATAAATAAATAATGTGTGACGTTTCGGTAACAATGCTGTTACTGAAATGTCACACACTATTTATTTATTTGGATTTGGTCTTATTACCTTGTGTTTATTAAAGTTAATGTTGAATTATTGTCTGTTAAAGTCAATACTTTGGTGGGTATTTGAAAACTGGTTGACTTAAAGTTTGATGAATTAAAGAGGTTGTACTGTACCTCTATCATACACTCGTGCAAGAACTAAACCTTTACATTTATCCTTCTAGTTAAATTGGCATCACATTTTCTAATTAAAAAAAAAAAAAATACTCCAATGGCCCCCGATTCTTGCAAAAGTCCAACCCCACCAGCGAGCGCAAGTAACAAAACGGGGCTCTGGCACATTTGTAAGTGCAAAAGTCGAACTGCTTTTCATACAGTAAAAGCAGTCGCCTACTTCTACCCACCATGATTATCATGGCCTGTACCACATGTACTAGAGATAAGAAAAAAAAAAAGAGTAGAAAAGAAACAAGTTTAATTGAACCAATTTCAGTTTTTAACTTTGATTTTTTTCTGGTTCATGTTCAACTCGAATTGGATCCCCTGTACTTTTCAGGCATCCCAATTTGCCGGAATAGAATGGGTTGATGCGCTATGGTAAAATTTTCAATGTTTTGATAGTGTTCTATATTCTAAGAACATAGTTTCATTATAAACACAAGGTAATAAGACCAAATCCAAATAAATAAACTGTGTGTGACGTTCCGGTAACAGCATTGTTACCGAAATATCACACACTATTTATTTATTTGGATTTGGTCTTATTACCTTGTGTTTATAATCTA
The DNA here is from genome assembly GCA_030710605.1 of Cordylochernes scorpioides. NCBI lineage: Eukaryota > Metazoa > Arthropoda > Arachnida > Pseudoscorpiones > Chernetidae > Cordylochernes > Cordylochernes scorpioides. Next base: position 6,774,597 of record CP092869.1, read on the forward strand.
TAATCTAATGAGTTGCGCATTGAACTGTATATAAACCATGCACTAGGTGCAGCATTTGGAAGCTAACTTGGCTAACTCTGCTGTAAGCCAGATATCTGACATGGGAGAGACAGCAGGAATGGTGTGTGAGCAGTTGACAACCTGCGAGTGAACCTGGACAGTATGATGGCCCAGAAGAAACTGGCGGTCAAATCCCTTACTGGGGGGATTGCAGCCCTCTTCAAACACAACAAGGTAACCTTGGCTTAGCTCTTCTTCACCACCATCATCCTGTAGAGGACACACACTTGCTAGAGAACACCTCTCAACAAAGGACAGTTTTCATCATCCTATTTGAAAACCTGGTTAAACTCGGTGTTGTTGTTGTTTTTTATCCCCTTGTGTAAAGATTACACAAAAATTCCATGAGTTCATGATCTCATGGAATGGAGTATAGGGGTGCAGCTTTCGTTGATCATGGCACCATCATCCTGGCACACTTTGGTGAAAGTCTGACTTTGTTTGACTTGGTTTTTCCTGGAAGTAGACACTCTGTTTCAAGTGAAAGACTCCTCACAACTTGGCCTGAAATGACACAGAGTTTCTGATGAGAGACAATCTCCAGGAGAGACCCAGTTTAAGCATTTTTCAAAGCTACGGTCTCTCACAGGAGACTACAGTACAGTAGAACTACCCCCCTGTAAAGGACAACACCTAATTACAGAGCCAAAGTGTCCTTTAGGGAAAGGTGTCCTCTTACCGGAGAGTTGCTACAGTAGAACTACCCCCCTGTAAAGGACAACACCTAATTACAGAGCCAAAGTGTCCTTTAGGGAAAGGTGTCCTCTTACCGGAGAGTTGCTACAGTAGAACCTCCCTGTAAAGGACAACACCTAATTGCAGAGCCAAAGTGTCCTTTAGGGAAAGGTGTCCTCTTACCGGAGAGTTGCTACAGTAGAACCCCCCTGTAAAGGACAACACCTAATTGCAGAGCCAAAGTGTCCTTTAGGGAAAGGTGTCCTCTTACCGGAGAGTTGCTACAGTAGAACCTCCCTGTAAAGGACAACACCTAATTGCAGAGCCAAAGTGTCCTTTAGGGAAAGGTGTCCTCTTACCGGAGAGTTGCTACAGTAGTACCCCCCTGTAAAGGACACCTAATTGCAGAGCCAAAGTGTCCTTTAGGGAAAGGTGTCCTCTTACCGGAGAGTTGCTACAGTAGAACCTCCCTGTAAAGGACAACACCTAATTACAGAACCAAAGTGTCCTTTAAGGAAAGGTGTCCTCTTACCTGAGAGTTGCTACAGTAGTACCCCCCTGTAAAGGACAACACCTAATTGCAGAGCCAAAGTGTCCTTTAAGGAAAGGTGTCCTCTTACCTGAGAGTTGCTACAGTAGTACCCCCCTGTAAAGGACAACACCTAATTGCAGAGCCAAAGTGTCCTTTAAGGAAAGGTGTCCTCTTACCGGAGAGTTGCTACAGTAGTACCCCCCTGTAAAGGACAAAACCTAATTGCAGAGCCAAAGTGTCCTTTAAGGAAAGGTGTCCTCTTACCGGAGAGTTGCTACAGTAGAACCTCCCTGTAAAGGACAACACCTAATTGCAGAGCCAAAGTGTCCTTTAAGGAAAGGTGTCCTCTTACCTGAGAGTTGCTACAGTAGTACCCCCCTGTAAAGGACAACACCTAATTGCAGAGCCAAAGTGTCCTTTAAGGAAAGGTGTCCTCTTACCGGAGAGTTGCTACAGTAGTACCCCCCTGTAAAGGACAAAACCTAATTACAGAGCCAAAGTGTCCTTTAAGGAAAGGTGTCCTCTTACCGGAGAGTTGCTACAGTAGTACCCCCCTGTAAAGGACAAAACCTAATTGCAGAGCCAAAGTGTCCTTTAGGGAGAGGTGTCCTTTTACCAGAGAGTTGCTACAGTAGTACCCCCCTGTAAAGGACAACACCTAATTGCAGAGCCAAAGTGTCCTTTAGGGAGAGGTGTCCTCTTACCGGAGAGTTGCTACAGTTAAACCTCCCTGTAAAGGACAACACCTAATTGCAGAGCCAAAGTGTCCTTTAGGGAGAGGTGTCCTCTTACTGGAGAGTTGCTACAGTAGTACCCCCCTGTAAAGGACAACACCTAATTGCAGAGCCAAAGTGTCCTTTAGGGAGAGGTGTCCTCTTACCGGAGAGTTGCTACAGTTAAACCTCCCTGTAAAGGACAACACCTAATTGCAGAGCCAAAGTGTCCTTTAAGGAAAGGTGTCCTCTTACCGGAGAGTTGCTACAGTAGAACTACCCCCCTGTAAAGGACAACACCTAATTACAGAGCCAAAGTGTCCTTTAGGGAAAGGTGTCCTCTTACCGGAGAGTTGATAAATTGTAAAAATGGTAATTTTGCAAATGAAAATTGACCTTTGTAGAGAGGTGTCTGCTAAAAGGAGGTTCTACTGTATATGGCAAACAAATATTTTTTAAATGTCTGTGTTGGTTTTTACATGGATGTAAATTTACAAATAGTTATAGAAGAGTGCATGAAAATCCAATAATACAACACTCTAATGACTGTCTGTAGTATTGTTTGTTGTGTTCTTGTAATCAAAGCAATGCACAGACTACAAGTGTTAGAACAACAGCCTTCTGGTGAAATTGACACCAATCCCAGGCAGCTGGCCGATTTGACATTTATGTACAGTGGGCTTCTAGCATGTCTAGATAGTAGCTTGAACTGATTAACTCATCTCAGATGTCATTTGTTTCCATTGTCACCTAATTCTTCACAATTTAGATCTCAAATCATCTCTGAAATTCAAACCGCACAGAAATACTTACTCTGTGGTGGATCATTGTGTTGTTGTTTTTTATCCCCTGTGTAAAGATTACACAAATTTCCTGAGTTTATGCTCCTCAAGCTATTTTATGATAAGCAGTGGCCTCTCCTAAAGGTCCTGTTTAGTACATCTAATACAAGTCAAAATGCGTTCTGGAGCTGCAGGTGCCAAGCTATATTTTGGACAAGTGGGGTAGATTTTGTTGTTATTTTCTATCTTCAATGGTTTGAGATGGCCTGTTCTAAATCTTGTTAGTGTTGTTTGATGCTGTGTAGTGTGTTGTAGTGAGACAGTGATAAATATATCACTGAAAAATTTGTTTAAAGAAAGCTGTATTTGCATCTCGTGATAGGCCAAAATAAAAACGGATGGTGAATTGGAAGAACCATATAGTTGAAACATTTCTAAATTTAAAAAAATATATAGAGAGAGAAGTGTGTGGAACTTTGTTTTTAACATCAACTTGATGACAACATCATAATTCTAAAAGTTCCAAAACTTTAATATTTTAACTGTGGTTATAACAACATAAAATCCAAGTAATACTGTTATATAAGCTGTATGTGGATGATATTATGTAACTCATTAAACTAAGAATTAGGACAGCAATTAGTTTCAGAGCCAAAATGTCCTTTAGAGGTGTCCTTCTTACCAGATTGGTAAAACTAGGTCATTTTGGCCATAAAAACTGTCCTTTGTAGAGAGTTGTCCTCTAGCAGCAGTGTGCTCAATCTACAACCCAACTAGACGAAAGAGACTTCCTACGTACCATCAAAACCCAATGCCTGCAGGAATGGAAATCTGATGCTGCACATGACTGGTACAGAGCTGGAGGGACAAGCACAGATTTTGTCCTCCCAAGAGAACAACAGTCTTTGATTTCCAGACTTATGTCTGGTCATTTATGGACAATGACTTTCCAGGATGGTTGCAAGGTTTTCCCACTATGTACTAAGTGTCAACCTACAACCCCAAAACACATTATTGACTGTATTGACTCATCCATTGATGAGATCTACACATCCCCAGCAGACACCATCTCAAGCTCTACAGTCTTGATACCTTAATATGATTGAGTGGAGATAAGAAAGTAGGAGTGTCCTCTCCTGAAGGTTGTATTGTACTGGTGTGTTAGACTGCAGCACAAGTCTGGCCCCATTCAGCAACACTAAGCTGTAGGCCTCTTGTATGGGGCCCCACACCCAATTTGGCCTCTCGTGACCTCAGTGTTCTTGTAGCATTCACTTGACCTGGCAGCAAGAAGGGGGTGTGTACAGTGACACATTTAAGATACAACTTAATGTAAGATAAGGCACAATTTGGATTATAGATTATAACAACTATATTATAAGACCAAATCCAAATAAATAAATAGTGTGTGACGTTTCGGTAACAGTGATGTTACCATCTTCAGACAAAAGTACTGAATGATTCTTCAAAAGACTTCAGTACTTTTGTCTGAAGATGGTAACAGCGTTGTTACCGAAACGTCGCACACTATTTATTTATTTGGATTTGTTCTTATTACCTTGTGTTTACAACCTAATGTAAGCAATGCTTGCACTATATGTATTTAACTTGATAAT
>CP092869.1:6779074-6927810 GCA_030710605.1 Cordylochernes scorpioides
TATGACACACATCATGTTATTATTATAACCACTGTTAACTATTAAAACCTTAGTATTATGAGATTATAAACACTAGTTTCTGTCATAAAGGAGGCTGTTATAATAAGGTTCCACTGTGTTTTTTTTTCTTTTATTTGATAAAGGGGATATATACCACAAAAGCTTGTAACTCAGAACTTTAAAGGGGCATTGTGAGCATATGCTCCAATGGTCCCCTTATATCCAACCCCACCAGAGTGCAAGCAACCAAAACGGGGCTCTGGCACATTTGTAAGAGTAAAGTCGAACTGCTTTTCACATAATGCTTTGTGACAACATTGTGCTTTATCGCTTTATCATGCTTTTCACATGTTTACACTTACAATAAAAGCAGCCACCCTACTTCTACCCACCATGATTATCATGGCCTGTACCATGTGTACTAGGGATAAGCAAAAAAAAAAAAAAAGGGGGGGGGGGGACGGGCATTATGATAGCATTGTAATAATTGAACTGGTATGCGCTGAATAATTATCAAGTTAAATACATATAGTGCAAGCAATGCTTACATTAGGTTGTAAACACAAGGTAATAAGACCAAATCCAAATAAATAGTGTGTGATATTTCGGTAACAGCGTTGTTACCATCTTCAGACAAAAGTACTGAAGTCTTTTGAAGAATCATTCAGTACTTTTGTCTGAAGATGGTAACATCTTTGTTACCGAAATGTCACACACTATTTATTTATTTGGTCTTATTACCTTGTGTTTATAATCCAAATTGTGCCTTATCTTACATTAGGTTGTAACTTAAATGTGTCACTGTACACACCCCCTTTTTGCTGCCAGGTCAAGTGAATGCTACAAGAACACTGAGGTCACGAGAGGCCTAATTGGGTGCTGGGGCCCCATACAAGAGGCCTACAGCTTAGTGTTGCTGAATGGGGGCCAGACTTGTGGTCCTATATCATGCTGCAGTCTAACACACCGGTACAATACAACATTCAGGAGAGGACACTCCTACTTTCTTATCTCCACTCAATCATATTAAGGTATCAAGACTGTAGAGCTTGAGATGGTGTCTGCTGGGGATGTGTAGATCTCATCAATGGATGAGTCAATACAGTCAATAATGTGTTTTGGGGTTGCAGGCTGAGAATTGCACTTAGTACATAGTGGGAAAACCTTGCAACCATTCTGGAAAGACAATGTCTATAAATGACCAGACATAAGTCTGGAAATCAAAGACTGTTGTTCTCTTGGGAGGAAAGAACCGGTGCTTGTCCTTCCTGCTCTGTACCAGTTATGTGCAGCATTAGATTTCCATTCCTGCAGGCATTGGGTTTTGATGGTACGTAGGAGGTCTCTTTTGTCTAGTTGGGTTGTAGATTGAGCACACTGCAGCTAGAGGACAACTCTCTACAAAGGACAGTTTTTATGGCCAAAATGACCTAGTTTTACCAATCTGGTAAGAAGGACACCTCTAAAGGACACTTTGGCTCTGAAACTAATTGCTGTCCTAATTCTGAGCTTAATGGGTGACATCAACCACATACAGCTTATATAACAGCATTACTTGGATATATTTTATGTTGTTATAGCCACAGTTAAAATATTAAAGTTTTGGAACTTTCAGAATTATTATGTTGTCATCAAGTTGCTGTTAAAAACAAAGTTCCACACACTTCTCTCTCTATATATATATATTTTTTAAATTTAGAAATGTTTCAACTATATGGTTCTTCCAATTCACCATTCTTTTTATTTTGGCCTATCACAAGATGCAAATACAGCTTTCTTTAAACAAATTTTTCAGTGATATATTTATCAGTGTAATTTACGTGCCATCTATAAATAACAAATGAAAACATTAAGACGCGAATGTTTCTTTCACAACTAAATCAAACTTCTACTATCCTTACTGCGATAGAAAAATATTGGGAAGGCTTGGCTCATCAGTGGTGAACCCTCCCAGCAGTTTCACCAATTGGAGCTAAGCCCTCCCAATATTTTTTCCATGGGAGTAAGGACAGTAGAAGTTTGATTTATTTGTGAAAGAATTACTCGTGTCTTATAATGTTTTCATTTGTTATTTATCACTGTGTTTCTCTCACTACAATGATCCACCACGGAGAGTAAGTATTTCTGTGAAGTTTGAATTTCAGAGATGATTTGAAATCTCTCTTCTTCTTCTTCTTTCTTATCTCCACTCAATCATATTAAGGTATCAAGCTTGTAAAGCTTGAGACTTTTGATGGTGTCTGCCGGGGAAGAGTAGAGCTCAAAATTTGAAATCTAAATTGTGAAGAATTAGGTGACAATGGAAACAAATGAAATCTGAGATGAGTTAATCAGTCCAAGCTACTATCTAGACCTGCTAGAAACCCACTGTACATGTCAGGTCGGCCAGCTGCCTGGGATTGATCAACTGGTGTCAGTTTCACCAGAAAGCTGTTGTTCTAACACTTGTAGTCTGTGCATTGTTTTGATCACAAGAACACAACAAACAATACTACAGATAGTCATTAGTGTTGTATTATTGGTTTTTCATGCACTCTTCAATAACTATTTGTAAATTTACACCCATGTAAAAATCTACACAAGACATTAAAAAAATATTTGTTTGCCATATACAGTAGAACCTCCCTTTAGTGGACACCTCTCTACAAAAGACAGTTTTCATTTGCAAAATTACTATTTTTACAGTTTATCAACTCTACGGTAAGAGGACACCTTTCCTTAAAGGACACTTTGGCTCTGTAATTAGGTGTTGTCCTTTACAGGGGGGTTCTACTGTAGCAACTCTCCGGTAAGAGGACACCTCTCCCTAAAGGACACTTTGGCTCTGTAATTAGGTGTTGTCCTTTACAGGGAGGTTCTACTGTAGCAACTCTCCGGTAAGAGGACACCTTTCCCTAAAGGACACTTTGGCTCTGTAATTAGGTGTTGTCCTTTACAGGGGGGTAGTTCTACTGTAGCAACTCTCCGGTAAGAGGACACCTTTCCCTAAAGGACACTTTGGCTCTGTAATTAGGTGTTGTCCTTTACAGGGGGGTAGTTCTACTGTAGCAACTCTCCGGTAAGAGGACACCTTTCCCTAAAGGACACTTTGGCTCTGTAATTAGGTGTTGTCCTTTACAGGGGGGTAGTTCTACTGTAGCAACTCTCCGGTAAGAGGACACCTTTCCCTAAAGGACACTTTGGCTCTGCAATTAGGTTTTGTCCTTTACAGGGGGGTACTACTGTAGCAACTCTCCGGTAAGAGGACACCTTTCCCTAAAGAACACTGGCTCTGCAATTAGGTGTTGTCCTTTACAGGGGGGTTCTACTGTAGCAACTCTCCGGTAAGAGGACACCTTTCCCTAAAGAACACTGGCTCTGCAATTAGGTGTTGTCCTTTACAGGGAGGTACTACTGTAGCAACTCTCCGGTAAGAGGACACCTTTCCTTAAAGGACACTTTGGTTCTGCAATTAGGTGTTGTCCTTTACAGGGAGGTTCTACTGTAACAACTCTCCGGTAAGAGGACACCTCTCCCTAAAGGACACTTTGGTTCTGCAATTAGGTTTTGTCCTTTACAGGGGGGGTACTACTGTAGCAACTCTCCGGTAAGAGGACACCTTTCCCTAAAGAACACTTTGGTTCTGTAATTAGGTGTTGTCCTTTACAGGGGGGTACTACTGTAGCAACTCTCCGGTAAGAGGACACCTTTCCTTAAAGGACACTTTGGTTCTGCAATTAGGTTTTGTCCTTTACAGGGGGGTACTACTGTAGCAACTCTCCGGTAAGAGGACACCTTTCCCTAAAGAACACTGGCTCTGCAATTAGGTGTTGTCCTTTACAGGGGGGTTCTACTGTAGCAACTCTCCGGTAAGAGGACACCTTTCCCTAAAGGACACTTTGGTTCTGCAATTAGGTGTTGTCCTTTACAGGGAGGTTCTACTGTAGCAACTCTCCGGTAAGAGGACACCTTTCCCTAAAGGACACTTTGGTTCTGCAATTAGGTGTTGTCCTTTACAGGGAGGTTCTACTGTAGCAACTCTCCGGTAAGAGGACACCTTTCCCTAAAGGACACTTTGGTTCTGCAATTAGGTGTTGTCCTTTACAGGGAGGTACTACTGTAGCAACTCTCAGGTAAGAGGACACCTTTCCCTAAAGGACACTTTGGCTCTGCAATTAGGTGTTGTCCTTTACAGGGGGGGTACTACTGTAGCAACTCTCAGGTAAGAGGACACCTTTCCCTAAAGGACACTTTGGCTCTGCAATTAGGTGTTGTCCTTTACAGGGAGGTACTACTGTAGCAACTCTCAGGTAAGAGGACACCTTTCCCTAAAGGACACTTTGGCTCTGCAATTAGGTGTTGTCCTTTACAGGGAGGTTCTACTGTAGCAACTCTCCGGTAAGAGGACATCTTTCCCTAAAGGACACTTTGGCTCTGCAATTAGGTGTTGTCCTTTACAGGGAGGTTCTACTGTAGCAATTCTCCGGTAAGAGGACATCTTTCCCTAAAGGACACTTTGGCTCTGCAATTAGGTGTTGTCCTTTACAGGGAGGTTCTACTGTAGCAACTCTCCGGTAAGAGGACACCTTTCCTTAAAGAAAACTGGCTCTGCAATTAGGTGTTGTCCTTTACAGGGGGGTACTACTGTAGCAACTCTCCGGTAAGAGGACACCTTTCCTTAAAGAACACTGGCTCTGCAATTAGGTGTTGTCCTTTACAGGGGGGTACTACTGTAGCAACTCTCCGGTAAGAGGACACCTTTCCCTAAAGAACACTTTGGCTCTGTAATTAGGTGTTGTCCTTTACAGGGAGGTAGTTCTACTGTAGCAACTCTCCGGTAAGAGGACACCTTTCCCTAAAGAACACTTTGGCTCTGTAATTAGATGTTGTCCTTTACAGGGGGGTACTACTGTAGCAACTCTCAGGTAAGAGGACACCTTTCCCTAAAGGACACTTTGGCTCTGTAATTAGGTGTTGTCCTTTACAGGGGGGTACTACTGTAGCAACTCTCAGGTAAGAGGACACCTTTCCCTAAAGGACACTTTGGCTCTGCAATTAGGTGTTGTCCTTTACAGGGAGGTACTACTGTAGCAACTCTCCGGTAAGAGGACACCTTTCCCTAAAAGACACTTTGGCTCTGCAATTAGGTGTTGTCCTTTACAGGGAGGTACTACTGTAGCAACTCTCCGGTAAGAGGACACCTTTCCCTAATGGACACTTTGGCTCTGCAATTAGGTGTTGTCCTTTACAGGGAGGTTCTACTGTAGCAATTCTCCGGTAAGAGGACACCTTTCCCTAAAGGACACTTTGGCTCTGTAATTAGGTGTTGTCCTTTACAGGGAGGTACTACTGTAGCAACTCTCCGGTAAGAGGACACCTTTCCCTAAAGGACACTTTGGCTCTGTAATTAGGTGTTGTCCTTTACAGGGAGGTACTACTGTAGCAACTCTCCGGTAAGAGGACACCTTTCCCTAAAGGACACTTTGGCTCTGCAATTAGGTGTTGTCCTTTACAGGGAGGTACTACTGTAGCAACTCTCCGGTAAGAGGACACCTTTCCCTAAAAGACACTTTGGCTCTGCAATTAGGTGTTGTCCTTTACAGGGAGGTACTACTGTAGCAACTCTCCGGTAAGAGGACACCTTTCCCTAAAGGACACTTTGGCTCTGTAATTAGGTGTTGTCCTTTACAGGGGGGTAGTTCTACTGTAGCAACTCTCCGGTAAGAGGACACCTTTCCTTAAAGGACACTTTGGTTCTGTAATTAGGTGTTGTCCTTTACAGGGGGGTAGTTCTACTGTAGCAACTCTCCGGTAAGAGGACACCTTTCCTTAAAGGACACTTTGGTTCTGTAATTAGGTGTTGTCCTTTACAGGGAGGTAGTTCTACTGTACTGTAGTCTCCTGTGAGAGACTAGCTTTGAAAAATGCCAAAACTGGGTCTCTCCTGGAGATTGTCCCTCATCAGAAACTCTGTCATTTCAGGCCAAGTTGTGAGGAGTCTTTCACTTGATACAGAGTGTCTACTTCCAGGTAAAACCAAGTCAAAGTCAAGCAAAGTCAGACTTTCACCAAAGTGTGCCAGGATGATGGTGCCATGATCAACAAAAGCAGCATGCCTATACTCCATTCCATGAGATCATGAACTCATGGAATTTGTGTAATCTTTACACAAGGGGATAAAAAACAACAACAACACCGAGTTTAACTAGGTTTTCAAATAAGACGATGAAAACTGTCCTTTGTTGAGAGGTTTCCTCTAGCAAGTGTGTTCTCTAGCAAGTGTGTTCTCAAGCAAGTGTGTCCTCTAGCAAGTGTGTCCTCTAGCAAGTGTGTTCTCTAGCAAGTGTGTCCTCTAGCAAGTGTGTCCTCTAGCAAGTGTGTTCTCAAGCAAGTGTGTCCTCTAGCAAGTGTGTTCTCAAGCAAGTGTGTCCTCTAGCAAGTGTGTTCTCTAGCAAGTGTGTCCTCTAGCAAGTGTGTCCTCTAGCAAGTGTGTCCTCTAGCAAGTGTGTTCTCAAGCAAGTGTGTCCTCTAGCAAGTGTGTTCTCAAGCAAGTGTGTCCTCTAGCAAGTGTGTTCTCTAGCAAGTGTGTCCTCTAGCAAGTGTGTCCTCTAGCAAGTGTGTCCTCTAGCAAGTGTGTCCTCTAGCAAGTGTGTCCTCTAGCAAGTGTGTTCTCAAGCAAGTGTGTCCTCTAGCAAGTGTGTCCTCTAGCAAGTGTGTCCTCTAGCAAGTGTGTTCTCTAGCAAGTGTGTCCTCTAGCAAGTGTGTCCTCTAGCAAGTGTGTCCTCTAGCAAGTGTGTTCTCAAGCAAGTGTGTCCTCTAGCAAGTGTGTCCTCTAGCAAGTGTGTTCTCAAGCAAGTGTGTCCTCTAGCAAGTGTGTTCTCAAGCAAGTGTGTCCTCTAGCAAGTGTGTTCTCAAGCAAGTGTGTCCTCTAGCAAGTGTGTTCTCTAGCAAGTGTGTCCTCTAGCAAGTGTGTGTCCTCTACAAGATGGTGGTGGTGAAGAAGAGCTAAGCCAAGGTTACCTTGTTGTGTTTGAAGAGGGCAGCAATCCCCCCAGTAAGGGATTTGACCGCCAGTTTCTTCTGGGCCATCATACTGTCCAGGTTCACTCGCAGGTTGTCAACTGCTCACACACCATTCCTGCTGTCTCTCCCATGTCAGATATCTGGCTTACAGCAGAGTTAGCCAAGTTAGCTTTCAATTGCTGCTTTTAGTGCATGGTTTATATACAGTTCAATGCGCAACTCAAAAGTATTTTATTGGCATAAAAAAAAAACTTAATAAAACTATGATAAGGCACAATTTGGATTATAGATTATAAACACAAGGTAATAAGACCAAATCCAAATAAATAAATAGTGTGTGACATTTCAGTAACAGCATTGTTACCGAAACGTCACACACTATTTATTTATTTGGATTAGGTCTTGTTACCTTGTGTTTATAATCTATAATCCAAATTGTGTCTTCTTCTTTCTTATCTCCACTCAATCATATTAAGGTATCAAGCTTGTAAAGCTTGAGACTTTTGATGGTGTCTGCCGGGGAAGAGTAGAGCTCATCAATGAATAGTCAATACAGTCAATAATGTGTTTTGGGGTTGCATGTTGAGAATTGCACTTCGTACATAGTGGGAAAACCTTGCAACCATTCTGGAAAGTCATTGTTCGTAGATGACCAGACTTAAGTCTGGAAATCAAAGATTGTTGTTCTCTTGTGTCTTATCATTATTGACTTTAGTAGGAATCATCAATGCCTTTGGGATCCCCTGGACACTTTTATTTTTCCATTCATCATTACTTTTCACAATTCATCCTTTCATACTTCATCCGTAAGGTTAGGAATAGTCATTATTTCTCTTTAAAATAATTAAATATTACGATTTTTCATTCTGTGAAAAAGAAACATTTGCGGTAAAACTTGTTAAACATCGCCCTTGGGGTGTTAAATTAAAGAGGTTGAAGTGAACCTGAACTAAAGACATGCTAGGGCACATGAGTAGCACCTGAGTCTTCTTCTTCTTCCTTATCTCCACTCAATCATATTAGGATATCAAGTTGTGACCCTTGATGGTGTCTGTTTGACAACCATCATGACTGGGTGAAGTAGAATGTGTCTGCCTTTGTCATTGAAACTGGGAGGACTACTCAGTGGCAGGCTGACTTAGCTCCAAAAGAAATGGCCGCCTCTGACATGAGGAACAGACGCCATGTGCAGCTTCTCCTAACATGGAGTACAAACGTTGCTCATCTTGTATCCCTGGATTAGGAGCCTTTACAGGGTACTATGGGGGGTCGGTGGAAGGCTGGTTAAACCGTTTGGTTTTCGACCACTATGACCCGGGTTCGATTCCCGCATTGGACACTTTTTTTCTGTTTAAAAAAAAAAAAATGCTCTAATGGCCCCCGATTCTTGCAAAAGTCCAACCCCACCAGCGAGTGCAAGTAACCAAACGGGGCTCTGGCACATTTGTAAGTGCAAAGTCGAACTGCTTTTCACATGTGTAGACATGTGGTGCGCTTACAGATAAAGCAGTCGCTAACTACCCACCATGATTATCATGGCTTTGAGATAAGAAAGAAGAAGGAGAGACAGGGTACTATCAGCCGGTCCAGCTGAACCCAGGTTTTTTAGTGAGCTTGTTACTAATCCCTCTCCTCCTTTTTTATCCGGGCTTGGGACCGGCAAGGCGGAGTTTGGGGAAGAGTAGAGCTCATCAATGGATGAGTCAATAGTCAATAATGAGTGAAAAGTCTCAGCAGTAAAAGTTACTCACACTCAATACCACGGCTCTTCAAATCCTGGGAGTGGGCCAGATGGTAGAGATGGGAGTTGTGGAGGAGGGTCTTGGAGGGAATACAGCCCACATTGAGACATGTGCCTCCCAGGGAGTCGTCTTTCTCCACACATGTTGTCTATAACACACATCTCATGTCATTTTGTCTCCACTTCTCATTCATACACTGGGACAGACTGAGTGCACTATCCAGATATAAGTAGCTATACAACATAGATCAGAATTTTAAAAGGTAACTCCAAGGATGCAAAATAAATTATAAACATAAGGTAATAAGACCAAATCCAAATAAATAAATAGTGTGTGATGTAACAGTCTGTAACAGCGTTGTGTACATGTTACACACTTGATAACAGTAACTATTTAAAACATGCTGTGATAAAATTTCTCATTCAGTAAATTTTGTCTGTAACAACGCTGTTACCGAAACGTCACACACTATTTATTTATTTGGTCTTATTACCTTGTGTTTATAAACTACTAGACGAATGACCCGGGCAACGCTCGTGTTTTACCCGATTGAATGTTTTTATTCCAATACTATTTGTTACAATTATAAATTGGAGCCGTGGATGTCACTCTTGTGAAACGTCCCGCTCCAAACTTTACATGTACATTAGGTCAGCTGGTATTACCCCTCATTTTCACCGCTAGAGGCGCGAGCGAATTGACTTTTTGTAAATATACATAATTATAAAGATAGAAGCTTCTATAGAAGATAATGATCATAATGATGATGCGCGCGCATCCGTGACATGAGGAATTGAGGAATTGATTGATTGAGGAAGACGGTCGTGACTATATATGTTGATAATCCAAATTGTGTCTTATCACTTGATGAATAAATGTAAAAGCTTAGTTCTTGCACAAGTGTTATAGAGGTACAGTATAACCTCTTTAATTCAACAAACTTTAATTCAATCATAAAAGAAAATACGACCTAATCCAAATAATTTATTAGTGTGTGACGTTTTGGCAACAGCATTGTCACCATCATCAGACAAAAGATCATTTTAATTCTTTTGTCTGATGATGGTGACAATGCTGTTGTCGAAACGTCACACACTAATAAATTATTTGGATACGGTCTTATTTTCTTTGTATTATAATCTATAATCCAAATTGTGCTTTATCAGTAAAGGCTTAGTTCTTTCACAAGTGTGTTATAAGTGTACAGTACAACCTCTTTAATTCAACAAACTTTAATTCAACCAGTTATCAAATCCTCACCAAAGTATTGACTTTAACGCGGACAATAATTGAACATTGCCTTTAGTAGGAATCACCAATCTCTCTGGGTGTGACCCCTGAGAGCGGGAATTTTTGATATCTGATGTAGTAGAAAAGAATTCTCTTAAGATCAAATGGAGAGCTAGCTTGGAGGCAAACAGCGAAAGTTGGAGAAGAATCAATGGAGAGAACATAGAGCCAGCTTTCTGAGTGAATTACACTCGTGGACAAAACTTAAGGAAGTGGAAAGTCTTGATGTCGCCATCATATATTTTTTTTTAGAGAGAGAGGCAATTTTGTTCACACTTGGTTATCTTGTGTGCATCAAATATCTTTCAGTTATTGTCTGCATCCCGATATACATGCTAAAAGATGCAGCTTCTTTAAGTTTTGTCAATGAGTATAATCAAAAGATAATTGAAATTTACAGGACATGAACAACAATTATCTAATGAACATACTGGATGGATTGAAGAATGAAGGAAGAGGTGGATCAAGGAAGGAAAGACAAGGTAATAAGACCACAAATCTAAATAAATAAATAGTGTATGACCTTCAGTAACAACACTTGCTGAAACATCACACACTATTTATTCGGATTTGGTTTTATTATCTTGTATTTATAATCTATAATCCAAATTGTGTATCTTATCAAGGAAGGGATTGTCTAATAGAATGATGGAATACAGTAAAAACCTCCCTTTAGAGGACACCTCTCTATAGAGGACAGTTTTAATTTGCAAAATTACCATTTTTACTATTTAGCAACTCTCTGGTAAGAGGACACATCTCTACAAAGGACACTTTAGCTCTGCAATTAGATGTCCTTTACAGGGAGGTTGTACTGTATTAGAAGAGAATTGTTGAGAACAAGGTGGCATTCCAATGATGACCATATCAGAGATGGCTGCACTACCAGATGAGCCAAGTATGTAAATAGTGTTTAGTGATAATCTTTCTTCTTCCTGATCCCAATGTCTGATGATTAGACAACTTCCAAGGGGACATTGAGGTGCTATGTATCTACTTTGTCGATTCAATTTATATGCTCCACCAATGTATTGAAGGTGAGGTTGTTTGTTTGTTTTATTTGGTACACAGGAGGAAGCATTTTGTTTTATTGAATGTAATGGCATTATTAGGGCTTATTTATAATTTGGAAACTCAGTAGCATGTGCTGTGCCTAGGAAGATCAAAGTCTGTTGCAGGTATTTTACTGTTGTTATATCAGTTGTGGGGCTATGGTAACCGTGAAGGTGTCTTTCAAGTGAAACAGATGGTGAGAGACTACCTCCAAGAGAGGCCAGGTTTTATCCCTAGGACTCTACTGTAACCTAGCTTGTTGAAGAATCCAATTAGCCGGCAGAGAGAGAGAGTTCACCCAGAGGGAGAAAGATAAGATGTCAATCAGCATCCTGTTTCTGGAAAGTTCTCTTCCATTTTGGCTCCTGACCAATTTATAGATCCAGAACTTAACAGCAGTTTTGTTACAACAGAAACAGTAGTGGATTAATTGTGAAACAAGCAGAATTACCTACTCTTGAGTATTTCACACTGAGATTTGCCCTCAATCTATAGTGAAGGAAAATGTTCCCAAGAAGTTCTCCACATCCCATGAGCCAATGGATGTACAAGGACAGAGCAGGTAGGTGGCAAAATATCTTCACCTACCTAACTATACCAACCTGAATTGAACACAATCAGAACAATAGAAGGCACAATAGTGCACCATATATTTACAATTGAATAGACGGCAGGCTATACCTTTATGCCCAAATCATGCCAAACAGGCTTAGAAGAGCCTTGCTTGATGCAAGTATTTCTACATACACAGTCCAATTTCTTTAATTCAATACCCCAAGGGATCAGAATTTTTAGTTGAATTAAAGAAAAATATCAAGAATAATTGAAAACCTAAAAATTGTAGTAAAAGTTGTACAACGATATTTGAAAATTGTATTACTAAATCCTCTTGTCTTGATGGTAGAACAGGCTATCTGCCAAAACTGAAACCTATCTCTGACTTTGGTCACTTAACACATCCTTGATGTAATTCTCTCAGTGCAGCAGTGGGGTGCTGGTTGTGAGTGAAATTGGCAAATTTGTAAATAACTCCAAGGATATTAAAGAGATAGTGACCTGAAAATTTTAATAGTAAGTTTTATCATATTTCAACTCTATATACTGTTAAATTTTCAGCCAGATTAGTTATGTATGGAGGACGTGTATAGCCAACAAACATATATACATATTTTTAAATAAAAAGGCATATCTTGGATCAAAATATCATTTATTTTATCAATATTTCATTTGGCTGAAACCTTTATCAAAGTGTTAAAACGTATTAATCTGGTAAAATATATATACATATATGTTTAAGGAAGAAAGAAATTTTTGCAACAAGTTTCTTTTATAAAAGATAAAATATAAAATAAAAGAAACTTGTTGCAAAAAATTTTTTCTTCCTTAAATTACTGATTGCAATTATTTAGGTACATATATGTTTACCTTCGTGTATATAGAGATATTATCAAATAAAATCTCTACAGACTTTACTGAAATGATTAGAATTATTAAATGAGCTTTTGTAAGTGCAAAGTCAAACTGCTTTTCACATGTGTAGACATGTGGTGCACTTACAGTAAGAGTAGTCACCTACTTCTACCCACCATGATTATCATGGCCTGTACCACATGTACTAGGGATAAGCAAAAAAAAAAAAAATTAAATGAGCCCTCTGATTTAACACCTTTAATCATTATAGGAAGTTCTGTAGAGAGATACAATATTTGATAATGCCCATTATAAGAAACGGATTGACAAAGAAAATATTTGTTACACATTTTATTCTTCTCCTTCTACTTTCTTATCTCCACACTGGGTGAAGTAGAATGTGTCTGCCTTTGTCATCAAGACTGGGACCACTACTCAGTGGCAGGCCGACTTAGCTCCAAAAAAAAATGGCCGCCTCTGACATGAGAAACAGACACCATGTACAGCCGCTCCTAACATGGAGTACAAACGCTGCTCGTCCTGTATCCCTGGAGTAGAAGCCCTTACAGGGTACTATCAGCTGAGCCAGCGGAGCCCAGGTTTTTTAGTGAGCTTGTTACTGCTCCCCTTCCTTCTTTTTCATCCGGGCTTGGGACCGGCAGAGTACAAATTTTATTGATAGATGGCAATTGAATTTATAAGTATAAAGATGGAGTCAACACTTCATTATGATCCACCCACACATATAAGAATTGTAGTATTAAAATTATAATTACATAGAGAGAGCAATTTTTCATTTTACAATTTAACAAATTGCTTTCTTTTCTGATATGGAAAAATACTGGTTAAAAAAAAAAAAACTAGGGCCTTCCGATATGTTTCCATTTTAGAAAGGACAGCAAGAAGTTATTTTATTTGTTAAAAAGTAAAAATTTGAGCAAAAAATAAGTTTCCAATTTTCATATACAGGCTGCATGTTAATTCCATATAAGAGTTAGAGAGTGTAGTATTTTAAATAATTACAACTCTCTTTAAAGCAACAAAAGAATTATTTATTGCATTTAGCAAGACAAGAAAGCAAACAAAAACAAACACCGAAAAGCCAAGCCAAAACTTATAGGTTAGTTCCTATTCCAAATCTAGCTTTCACACAGAGTATTCAAAAATAAAATACAACAATCCCTCCCCTGTGTGGAAGCTTCTATCAAACAAGTCCGAGAGAGTTTATACAGTTTTTAAGTTTCTCCTTGGGAAGACTCTTTGTTAATAGGTCCGCTTCCATTTGGTCACTCCTAACAAATTCAAGGTCGATTGTACCTTCTTCCACAGCATCTTTTACAAAATACAATTTTCGGTTTATATGTTTCGTCCGGGAAGTTATTTTTTCAGATTTAATCCACTTGATAGCAGATTGACTATCTGTTTTAAGCGTTGTAGGAAAGTTCGCATCCTTACATAGTTCTTCTAAAAGTCCTTTAATCCATTTTACTTCGCAGACCCCTTCGCATATCGAAATCAGTTCGGCTTCACATGTAGACAGAGCCACCAAACTTTGTTTCTTGCTTCTCCAACTGATCAGGTTGTTTCCCAGTTTAACTGTGTATCCGGAATAGGACTTTGCGTCACTTGTTGAACACCAGCTTGCATCTGTGCTGACAAGAATGCTATTTTCTGATGGCTTGTATCTTAACATTTTATCTCTGGTGCCCTTCAGGTATCTATATATTCTCTTAACTCCTGTTAAATGTACTTCTCTTGCATCATTGCAAAATCGGGATAAATTGCTCACATCAAAAGAAATATCTGGACGAGTTCCGGTTGCCAAATACATCAGGGATCCGATCATCTCTTGATACAATGTCCTGTCTACTGGTTTGGAGTCTTGACATTCATCAAAACTTTGGTCTCGATCTCCCGGAGTTTGTACAATGTTACATTCTTCGAGTGCAAATTTCTTCAAGATTTTATCGATATAATGGGCTTGTGATATATCAAAACCGTATTCTGTTTTCTTTATCTCTATACCAATGAAAGGTTCATTCTCCCCTTTTTCTTTTAAAGTAACAAATCTTCCTATCTCTGATGCTAGTTTTTCATTAAAGGTTTTATCCGCTCCGGCTATTATTAGATCATCCACGTATAAACCCAATATTCCATATTCCTTTCCTTTTCTAAAAGTGTACACACATGGATCATATTGCGATCTTTCCATTCCCAGTTGTATCAGTATCTCGTTGTGTGATCTTTTTATTCCAACAATGTCCCGATTGTGGAAGTCCATATATACTTTTTAACAATTTGCAAACTTTGTCTTCTTCACCTTTTTCAACAAATCCTTCCGGCTGTTTCATAAAAATAGTTTCTTTCAATTCTCCGTAAAGGTAGGCGGTCTTCACATCATATGATGTTATAACCAAATTCAACTGAGCTGCTAGGGCTACAATTGCACGAAGACTTTCTTTTCTGATCACTGGTGAAAAAGATTCCTCATATTCTACGCCATATTTTTGATTACAACCTATAGCAACTAATCTAGCTTTTCTTCTATAAACACCTTCACTAGGCGTACTCTTTATGCTAAAGATCCATTTGCAGTTTATGATCTTCATATTCTTTTCTCTTTGAAAGAGAGTCCATACCTTATGCTTGTTAATAGAGTAAAGTTCTTCTTTCATTGCTTCGAGCCATTCATATTTATTCTCGCAGTTAATCGCCTCCTCATAATTTTCGGGAATACGTTCTTCTGGTTCTAATATAAAATTCACGTTATTTCTTTCTTTTATTCTTCGCGAACGTCGAACGCCTTGTTCAAGCAATTTCATTTCTTCTTCTCTCAGTTTTGCTCTGTGTTTTTCCTCTAAAACTTTTTGAGTATCTCCCTTTTTGCGACCTGACCTTACAATTCTTTCCTCGTTAGGTTCGTCTAGCGTGGGAATCGTTTCTTCATTCAGTTCTGAGGTTTCTGGACGCGTCCGGTGGTCGATTTCAATATCATCTTCCTCTTCCTTTTTATATGAAAAATGGTCGTAATTTGTGTCTTCTTGAAGATTTTTTGCATAATAAATTCCTTTCTCATTTTTGACAAATTTTACTAATCTTACTTCTTCTATTTTCTTAGTGATTATGTCATACACTCGATAAGCCTTTCTTTTCAGAGAATAGCCTACAAAAATACCTTTTCGACTTTTAGGCATAAATTTACTTCTATGTTGTTGTGTAATGGGCCAAAATGCCAAACAACCGAATATTCTGAAATGTCGAATGGAGGGTTTTCTTCCTTTCCATTTCTCCATTGGTGTATCAAGCTTGATTGACCTATGTGGAGTACAGTTTTTGACATATGATGCAGTAGCGACTGCCTCCGCCCAGAAAGCCAAGGGTAATCCTGAATCAAACAATAATGTCCTTGCTGTTTCAATTAGGTTTCCGTTTACTCTCTCCGCAACTCCGTTACTTTGTGGCGAGTAGGTGGTGGAGAGTTGGTGGTGTATTCCATTTTTAATTAAGAAATTCTTGAATCTGTGATTAGTGAACTCTGTGCCATTATTAGTTCGCACATCCTTTATTTTCAGGTTTAGCTCATTTTCCACTCTTGCCTTAAATTCTTCAAACTTCCCCAAAGTTTCATCTTTGTTTTTCAGAAAGTAGACAAAGGTTCTTCGGCTGAAGTCATCAACCAGAACAAAAAAGTATTTTGATCCACCTAGAGATTGGTATGGCATTGGACCACACAAATCCATATGCACCAATTCAAGGGGTTTGGTTGTAAAGTTGGTGGTAACGGGATGGTAAGGTTGTCGAGTCAATTTCCCCATTATACAAGCTTCACATTCTGGCAAGTTCTTAATTTTAACATTTAACCCCAATACCACATTCCGTTGAATTATCTCTTTCATGTACGCTTCGTTCAAATGATTCAGTCTTCTATGCCACAAGCTGATATTGTCATTTGAGAAATCATCTTTTGTGGTCATGACATTCTCCGTCTTTTCCGAGTATTCATCTCTGGACCTTGTTTCCATTACATACATCCTATCCTGGATTTGAGCCTCTGCAATTAAATCATCCTGTTCATTGTAAATCTTTGCTCCATCTCTATTGAAAATTACAGTATTTCCTTTGTTAGTTAATTCGTATATTGATAAAAGATTAGACCTTAAGTTAGGTACATGCAGAACTCCTTTAATTTGAACATTCTCAATTCTGTTTTCGGTACAAGTAGAAACCTCGATATCACCTTTAGCTGTAGCATGTGTTACTTTACCTTCTTCTGCCAAATTTATCTCACTTTCATAAGGCATTACATTTTCCATCCAGTCCAAGTGTGGAGATAAGTGCGTAGTACACCCTGAGTCAAGACACCAGGTTTGTATCTGACTATAATTATTTGAGGAGTTTTCAAAAACTCGATCTGTGCTGGTATTGAAAGTTTGTTCCGCAGGCTTGCTTGAGACGGTATTCGCATTATTTCTGAAATTTTGTTTGTTATAGTTCGTATTTGAATTTGCATTTCTTTTCCCATGTTGTTCTTGAGTTCGCTTATTTTTGAACCAGCAATCTTTAGCTAAATGTCCTTTTTTATGGCAAACAAAACACTCCTTTTGTCGATTCTGTTGATAGTGATTTCTTCTGTCTTTACTTCTGTAAGCCTGTTCATTTTCATCAGAATGACTCCCATTCATCTTAGAATTCATTCGATTCTCTTCCTCTCTAAGTGACTGCCGAATTTCATCAAGAGTTAAGTCTCTTCTAGTTCTCAGTACAACAGCGATCTTTTCCAATCTTGGATTATTATTTTATTTTTATTTGACATATCGGACGCGATATCCCAGCTCGGGATACTTGCGCCTAAATACATTTTAGCAGATTATATACAATTCATTTTATACAACACAATAACCGGACTAAAAACATAATTAAAACTTAAACGATGGCACTCTAAAAACAGAAGAGAAAATCCAAAATGGATTATTTTATCAACCTATATACAACTCAATAACCGACTAAAAACAGAATTAAGACCGAAACGATGGTTTTCTCAAACAGAAGAGAAAATCCAAAATAAATTATCTTAGCAACCTATATACAATTCAGTATATACAACACAATAACCGGTTTAAAAACACAATTAAAACTGAAACTATGGTTTTCTTAAACAGAAGAGAAAATCTAAAATGAACTTACAAAAATTATTGAATTTTACATAAGTGTCTTTGTTATATACAAATTCGCAAACCTCTTCGATGGGATAAAAATGATTACTTCAATTACAATTATTTTATTTCCAAAGCGCTATATCCCGCAAGGGATACTTGCGCCAAACAAGGAGAAAAGTCTATTTACTTGAGTTATTTACATTATTCAACGAATAAAAACATTAGAGATTCAGATTTTGTAGAAATTTTAGAATGTATTTACAAAATGAATTGAACTTTAGATATGAATTTTTATTGGAAATCAAATCGTTTAATTCATAAACAACTAGTTCATTCTTCATTCTATAATCTTGAAATGCTGGGCAGTCGATCAGTAGATGTCTTGAGGTTTGTTCCTCCATACCACAAAAGCAACTTGAATCCTCCACTGCCTTTATTCTATTTAAAAAACTTTTGAAATTTCCGTGGTTTGTAACAAATTGAGTATTATAAAAATTTGGACGAAAGTATTTAGGGATTTCTTGGGGAAAAAAGCATAGAAAGTATTATTTGCTTCGTTTTTCAGAACATTCATTCTTGATTTGAGAAAGGTATCTATAATTCCTGGAATAAATGGGTCATAAATTTGTTGATCATCTGTGGATAAGTTTCTCAGATCAGATATCATGATTCTGGATTCGATAAAGTCTGAGATCAGAGGAATGTTGGCCAAACTATGAACACAGCTATATGATGTGGATTTATAGGCTTGTATACACCATGTCAGTATTTGATATTGGGTTGAATTTAATTTTTGTAAACATTTTTTATTTAAATATTTGAACCAAATTTCGGCTCCATATGTAAGTATTGGTCTAAAATGGATTTATATAAAGTTAGCCTTTTCTGGGTGCTTAGACCCCAAGATTTCCCGCAAATTGAGAAGAGATAATTTTTAAAACGTTTTGTACGATTTACTATTTCTTCTATGTGGTATGTAAAATTTATTTTGTTTTTTCTTCTGTGATTTGCAATTATTATTCCTAAAATTTTGGTCTTCAGAGTTGGTATGATTATTTCATTATTAAATTTGATTGGGATTTTTTCTTTGTTATGTAAATAAAGTATATTAGTTTTTTCTAGACTTATTTCAAGTTTGTTACTCTTACACCATACATCAATCGTATTTAATGCCTGTTCTATAACTAATTTCAGGTCTTTGCAATTGTTGTGCCAGCATATAATTGAAACATCATCCGCATAACATACCACTTCACTATTAGGAACTTGATATTTGATCAAAAGATCGTTTAGTAATATTATCCATAGTAGTGGAGATAGCGGGCCACCCTGCGGACATCCCTTTGTAATTTGTTTATTCATTGTTAAGTTCTCATATGTAAATTTCGTTTTCCTCGATTTGAAATATGATTGAATAGTCCTTATTAAACTTTCCGGCAAATTATCTTCATCTATTATTTTTAAAATCGCAGGCCACCATGCGTTATCAAAGGCTCCCGCAATATCTATTGTGACCAGAGCTGTCAGTTCTTTGGTTTTGTGTTCCATTATTATATCGATTATATTATTCAAGGCTGTAATAGTAGATTTTGACTTGATGAATCCATGCTGTTTGGGACTTAATAAATTGTTTTGCATATAATATTCATAAATTTTCTTTTTAATAACTTTTTCGTAGATCTTAGACAGATTAGATGTTAACGAAATAGGTCGATAGCTTTTTATTGATTCGACGTTAGATTTGTTTGGTTTCATTAGAATTTTTAAAACTGTCGTTTTCCATTCCCTTGGAAAATATCCCATCTGAATACATTTATTTAATAACGAATGTAGCACAGGAAGTATCAGAGTCTTTGAGTATTTTATCATGTTATTACTGATATTATCTTGACCTGGTGACTTTTTAACATTGGTATTGTCAATTAGATATTCTATTTCTTCGGTATCAATATGGATAGCGCTTGAATTCCTTAGAAAAGGTTCGTAACTTCTAACCAATTCTTGTTGTTGGTTGTCTTGATCAATTCTGTCATCTGCAATTAATACATTTATTATGTCTGTAATGCGTTTTTCTTTTTCTGATTCTTGATTGTTGTCTATTATGGGAAGTCCTTTTTGCTTGTTTGAGGATTTGAGCTTTTTGAAAATTTTATATGCGTTACCAAAAGGATCATTTGATTCATTTTCTTCGACTTCTGTAGCTGTGGAATATCGGACATTCCATCAATAAATGCATTGAGTCTTGGTTTTCTTTTCCACAGAAACAGCTAGGATCATCCGTTGCCCCGATTTTCGACAGAAATTCTCCAAAATTACCATGACCCGTGACGAACTGTGAGTTATAAAAATTCGGACGAAAATAGAAAGGAATTCCAAATGGGAAAAATTTTCTGAATGTTTCATTAGTGTTAGCTATTGTTTCAGCCATTCTTGATTCTATGTAGTTATGAATTATAGTCGGGGCATGCGGTCTGAATACATTAATTTCTTCTTTTGATAAATTGGCCAAATCGTATTTTATTATCAACGATTCTATTTGATCTGTGAGAATAGGTATTTTTGCCAAACTATGAATACAATTTGATGAGGTCGTTTTATAGGCTCTCACTACCCAAAGAAGAATCTGATATTGCTGAGAGTTTAATCTTTGCTTACTTCTCTTATTAATAAATTTATACCATATTTCAGATCCATAGGTTAGTATTGGCCTGAAAAGAGTTTTATATAAAATTAATCTTTTTTTAGCATCCAATCCCCACATCTTCCCACAGAGTGAAAATAAAAGATTTTTCATACGGTTGATTTTACAAAGAATATCATTAATGTGGGGTGTGAAGTTAATTTTTGACTTAATTCTGTGATTAGAAAATTTTATCCCTAAAATTTTTACTTCTTCCACTGGTTTTATTATGAAATTTGGAGTTCCCATTGGGATATTTTGTTTGCCGTGCATATGTATTAAGCCGGTTTTCTCCGGGCTTAGCTTTAGCTTATTTCTTGTACACCATTGTATTACATAATTTAAAGTTCTTTC
Source organism: Cordylochernes scorpioides (assembly GCA_030710605.1). Taxonomy (NCBI): domain Eukaryota; kingdom Metazoa; phylum Arthropoda; class Arachnida; order Pseudoscorpiones; family Chernetidae; genus Cordylochernes; species Cordylochernes scorpioides. The sequence continues at coordinate 6,799,762 of CP092869.1, forward strand.
TGTTTCATTTTTTAACCCTTCTATGGTCTTGTGCCAGCAAACAATCGAAACATCATCCGCATAACAGATTATTTCAGAATTTGGGGATGCGAAGTTGATCAACAAATCATTCAGGACTATATTCCACAATAAAGGTGATAATGGTCCGCCTTGAGGACATCCCTTTGATAAATATTTAGAAATTGTTGTATTCGAGAAGGTGAGACTTGTTTTTCTTCTCCGATTTAAAAATGATTGGATAATTTTTATAAGAACTGCTGGGACGTGGTCTTCGTCCATTCTTTTTATTAAGGCAGGCCACCACGCATTATCAAATGCACCACTTATATCAATGGCAATCAATGCGACCAATTCGTTTTGTTTGTGTTTCAGTATGGTCTCGGTTATTTTGTCCAATGCCGTTATTGTAGATTTTCTTTTCGTAAATCCATGTTGTCTATGGCTCAGTAAGTTATTATGATTATAATAATTGAGTATTTTATTTTTAATGATCGTTTCAAATATTTTTGAGAAATTTGATGTTAGTGAAATTGGGCGATAGCTATTAATTGCTTCGTAGTCAGCTTTTTGCGGTTTCGTAATAATTTTTAATACCGAATGTTTCCAGCTTTCAGGATAGTAACCCAGCACCAGACACTCATTAAAGAGTTTGACTAAACTGGGTAGGATTGATAATAATGAGTGCTTAATCATATAATTACTCACGTTATCTGGACCAGGAGCCTTTCTGATATTAAGATTCGAGCACAAATCCTTTATTTCCTTTTCAGTAATAAAAATGATTTCCCTGTTGGTAAAACTTGGGATGTGATTTCTAATTAAAGTGTGTTCTTCATTGTCCAACCGCACATCATCATCAGGAAAAAATGCTGTTAGCATTTCCTTCATCTTTTGCTCTCTCATGCATTCTGCAGTTTTATTCAGTAATGGTATGCCCACTTGAATATCGGCCGATCTTAACCGTTTAAAAAATCCTGTATGCATTCCCGAAAGCATTCGTAGACTCATTTTCTTCAATAAATATTTTCCACGACGTCTTTTTTGCTCTATTGATGGCTCTTAAGTATTTATTTCTTGCCGCTCTGTAAATACTCGGATTCAGGTTACCCCCTCTATAATACAAATTCCTGAGATAATGTAAATGTTCTTTTAATTGTTGAAGCTCTTTATTCCACCAATTTTTGGAAGTAGTCGTGTTTATAGAGGTGTGGTGCTTGACGTCGAGAGAAGAGTATGCAGCTTCAATTACTAAATTTGTCAATTTGTTTACCACATTATCAATATCTTCACAATTGACAATGTGCTTAGAAGCTGAATTTAAATCCAGTAAATCCGAAGGCGAAATACTCTCAGCAAATTTGGTCCAATTCGCCGATTTTTCTCTGAATTTCCATGTCGATGTCTGTCTATTATTGTTTGCCAAGTTTATCGTATTGAAGATATCAAAAAGTATTGCCAAATGGTCTGAGGTAACAGAAAGTGCTGAGGTTCTCCAGTTATGTATAAGACCAATGGAATGTTTATTAGAAATTGTCAAGTCGATTATACTAGCATTTCTGCAAGTTGGGATTTTAAGATTATGAACAAATAGATTATGCTCCTCGATAATAGACTTTAGAATGTATCCGTTTTTATTTGTCGTTGAATCGAACCAGAGTGGATGTCTTGAATTGAAATCTCCACAGAGGATAATTGGGAGTTGACCAAAGGCCTCAAGTATTTCTGAGATGAATTGGATATGAAATGCAGCCATTGAGTTTGGGTGTATGTAAATATTGGCAATAACTATTCTTTTCCCGTTGAAATAGAGAGAGATCGCTGTACAGAAGGAATTTGTAAACCTGCTAATTTTCTCATATATTATGTTGCGGTTCAAAATAATAGTAGCAGTATAAATTTGCCTATCTGTGCTAGAATATACTATTCGTGAATTCTTGCCAAATTTCACTGTATCATTGCACATGTATGGTTCTTGTAGAAATATGATGTCAGGAAGATCGTCTGCGATTGTCACACCTAACTCACTAGTTGCCATCATACTTTTCCTTGCATTAAATTGTATACATCTGATATTGTTATCATTCATCTGAATGGTATTGAGTTCTTTGTATTACTATTTCCATCTGGGTTTTGTACAGGGGACATTCGCTGGAGTTCGCCTTGTGATCAAGAGACCTTCCATTCTTGTACCTCGGGTGTTTAGCGCAGTTGAAACATTTTTGTTTACCCGAACACTCATGATTTCCCGCCGCGCCGCATATTAGGCAAATCTTTTCATGGGAGCATTCGCTGATTTTATGTCTTGGATTAAACTCAAAACATTTCTGGCACTGCCTAACTAATACTTTGTCGTGTATATGGCATCTCTCACAGTCGGTATAGATAAAATTACCCTTCTTCCTTAAGGTTTGATACACTCGTGGAGAAACTCGCAGCACTACATTGTGGTGAGAGGTATTGGATTTCATGGGGAACAGCACTCGGATTTCATTCTCTAGTCCACTCAAATCAGGATTCATGGTACATATGATTGGTATTAAATTATTAACTTCCGTTAATTTACTGACATTTTTTATAATAATTGTTGGGTCTCTAGGTTGCGGGGTAAAAATTTTACTATTTGCTTTCAATTCCGCCGCCATGCTCAGTTCCTTTAACAAGTGTTTAGCCTCTTCGTCGCTAGGAGTTTTTATTACTACTGCATTTTTGGTGTTAATAATTTTATTAATTCGTATCCCACTACCGTTTTCTCGTAACTTTTTTATATTAGTTGAAATTGCCTGAGCTATGTTGTTAATAGGCTCATTATTTAGAGGAACTGCGAGCAGTGTATGGATACCTCGCACAATATGAAACGCTAGTTCTCTTTGGGATATTTGGTGTCCGAGTGAAGAACTTTGAGAGGCAATATTTTTGGCTCTAGCCATATATTCATTTATGGATTCATTATTTTTCATCTTGATATTCTTAAGTTCAAGTCCAATATCAATGATCTTATCTTCTAGGTTGCCTGTGTAGATTTTCTTCAATTCATCCCATACTTTCTTTGCTTTAGTTTCATCTAGAAACATTCCTGCTTGTTCATCTGATAGAGTTGTAACTATAATTCCAAAGGCTTTGTCATTCTTTTCACTCCATATTTGCCAAGCGACTTCATCTTTTATATCAGGCTCGGGATCCAAAATTACGCATTTAAATAATTTCTTTCCACGTAAAAGTGCTCCGACTTTTAAAGCCCAAATAGGATAATTTGTTCCTGTTAAAAGTTCAATTTTTGTCGTTGGCGAAAAATTGCAATCCATTTTAGCCTTGTTTTTCAACTTTTAAAAATTAAACAATATAGTTTAAAGGTAGTTTATAATTCAAAAATGTTTTTTTTTTTTTTCTTAAATCCTTCTATTTAAAACTTTCTTTTATCAATATAATTCAAATTCTATTGAAATATATTTCAAAATTTACATACCTTGATGCAGAAGAGATCTTTGTTTACCGATTAGAATAAACGTATCAAACTTCTGATAAAATATTTTCGCTTTTTCTCAAGTTTTAAATTGAACCGCGCTCTGCTACCATAAATTGTAGTATTTTAAATAATTACAACTCTCTTTAAAGCAACAAAAGAATTATTTATTGCATTTAGCAAGACAAGAAAGCAAACAAAAACAAACACCGAAAAGCCAAACCAAAACTTATAGGTTAGTTCCTATTCCAAATCTAGCTTTCACACAGAGTATTCAAAAATAAAATACAACAGAGAGGGTTTACTATTGAACTATAATTGCATGTGAGTTGCATAAAAAAAACTCTATTGTAATGCTGATAGGGTACAATTTGGATTATAGATTAGAAACAAGATAACAAGACTACATCCAAATCAAAAAATTGTGATGTAACAGTATTGTTACCATTATCAGCAAAAGTAGTCTTTGTCTGAAGATGTGGTAACAATTCTGTTTACTGATACACCATGCGTAATGATAAGGCACAATTTAGATTATAGATTATAAACACAAGGTAATAAGACCAAATCCAAATAAATAAATAGTGTGTGACGTTTCAGTAACAGCGTTGTTACCATCTTCAGACAAAAAAGTACTGGTAGATTATAAACATAAGGTAATAAGACCAAATCCAAATAAATAAAGTGTGTGACGTTTCAGTAACAACGCTGTTACTGAAACGTCACACACTATTTATTTATTTGGATTTGGTCTTATTACCTTGTGTTTACCATGCATAATGTATTGTTTTGGATTTGATCCTGCTGCCTTAGGGTTAAAAAACTCTGTCCAACTTTGTAAAAAACAAATATAGAGAGACTGGGAAGGGTGTCCAAGATATTGCAGCTAGGACTCAGTGTGGATAATTGAAATGACAGAACAAGAGATGGACGGACTCACCTTCAGTCCCAGCTGAGCTGCCTTGACTGCAGCCACATAGCCTCCCGGACCAGATCCAATCACGACCAGGTCAGATTCTGGACCACAAGCATCCATTGAATCAAGTCCACTTCTGCTTTCTTACATTTTTACATAGTAGAAAAGGGTGAGAAAGCAAACCTCTTTAAATCGTTGAAATTTGATAGAGAAAGATACCAAGTTTCCTTTCAATGTGAAATTTGTTTTTTAAATTGTTTAAAGAAAATTACAATAGAACCTTCACTAGACGACACTCTTGCTAAAGGACACCTCTACACAAAGGACAGTTTTCATTGCCAAAATTACTATTTTTATTTAGCAATTCTCCAGTGTGAGGACACCTGTCTATAAAAGAAACTTTGGCTCTGCAACTAGGTGTAGTCCCTTGTTCAATAAGTCTTGAATCCAATGAGACTTGAGTCCAATGAGCCTCAAGGCCAAAGAGTCTCGAGTCTAATGAGCCTCGAGTTCAATGAGCCTCGAGTCCAATGAGCCTCAAGGCCAATACGTCTTGAGTCCAATGAGACTTGAGTCCAATGAGACTTGAGTCCAATGAGCCTCGAGTCCAATGAGCCTCAAGGCCAATGAGCCTCAAGGTCAATAAGCCTTGAGTCCAATGAGCCTCGAGTCCAATGAGCCTCAAGGCCAATGAGCCTCAAGGTCAATAAGTCTTGAGTCCAATGAGCCTCAAGGCCAATGAGCCTCAAGGTCAATAAGTCTTGAGTTCAATAAGTCTTGAGTCCAATGAGACTTGAGTCCAATGAGACTTGAGTCCAATGAGCCTCAAGGCCAAAGAGTCTTGAGTCCAATGAGCCTCGAGTTCAATGAGCCTCGAGTCCAATGAGCCTCAAGGCCAATGAGACTTGAGTCCAATGAATCTTGAGTACAATGAATCTTGAGTCCAATGAAATCTTGAGCTACACTGGACGGATAAGAATCTGACTGAATCCATGGATTTTTGGGTGGGTTTTCTGAAAAGTTGACATTGACCCATTGCTACCTTTACAGAATAAAGAGACAGTAAGAGATTAGATAGAGAGTACATGAAACCTACCTGCCTCTGTGGAGTAGGTTGCCTTAAGTAGACAGTAGGGGGAAGCTGTCTTCTTGTGCTGGGAACACCACAGCTCAAGGTCAGTTTCCTCCCAGAGCATTGAGAGACATTCCAACATAAAATAGAAGTACAATAGAATCTCTGTGACACTCATGCTAGCAGACACCTATCTCTACAAAGGTCAGTTTTCAGATCCAAAATGATCATTTTTTACCAATTAGCTGCTCTCTCCGATATTAGCACACCTCTCAACGGCAACAGGCTCTGCAACTTGGTATTGTCCTTTAGTTCTACTGTATAAGGAATCCTATCTCTACAAGCTTGATGCCCTCCTAATATGATTGAGTGGAGATAAGAAAGAAGAGGAATCCTATATTGAAACTAGACCAATCAATATTAAAGATCATAAAAATCACATATTGGATCATAAAATTCAAGGTGATAAGACCAAATCCAAATAAATAAATATTGTGCGACATTTCGGCAACAGCATTGTTACCATCTTCAGACAAAAGTACTGAACTTTGACTCATTGTGACTTATCATTCTTATTCAGTACTTTTGTCTGGAGATGGTACCAACGCTGTTACCGAAACGTCACACACTATTTATTTATTTGGATTTGGTCTTATTACCTTGTGTTTATAATCTATAATCCAAATTGTGACTTATCGGCATCATAAAATTGTTTCATTGGTCAATATGTATTTCTAATGGCTGAATGCTAACCTTTATCAAGGTATAAAAATGAATTTATTCTGTGTACACCCATACCGCGCTTTGCTTCGGGGTTACGTTCCAAAAAAAAACACGACGCAAATTGAAACGACGCCAAGTGAAAATAAATTAGTGCAATCAAAAACAAAGGTGTTGCCATATTTTAGGAAAAAAATTAAAAAAAAAAAAAAATTAAAGACTCGAATCCAAAACAACGCAACTTCGAAAAAAACGCAAAACGAAACGACGCAAAGTGAGGTATTGGTGTACATTGATAAGGTACAGTAGAACCTCTCTTAGTGGACACCCATGGTAGCAGACACTTCTAAACAACGAACAGTTTCTACCACTAAAATTGCCTTCCCATTGAAAATACATTCGCGCTAGCAGACATTGCCAAACACCGGATACTTTCCCAATGCATAAATTAATGATTTTGCATAATAGACATTCCTGCTAGAGCGGATATTTCAGAAAATCCAAGTTGAACATAGAATATACAGTATAACCCCTCTATAGCAAACGCCAATGGGACTGAAGCTATGGTTCACTATAGCCACAGTTCATTCTAGCCATAGTTCACTGTAAATTAAATTTAATTGGCATCTATCGTTAAAACTTTACACATATAAATTTATTGGCAATGCGTTTCTTTTAAATATCATCAAATATTATCTCTACAGACCTTACTGCAATGATATGAGTTATTGAATGAGAGGGCTTGGCTCATCAGTAGTGAACCCTCTCAGCGGTTTCGTCTGTAGAGATAATATTTAAAAGAAACGCATTGCTAGTAAATTTATTTGTGTAATAGTTCACTGTATTATAAGATAAAATGGAGATTTTTACAAGTTCATTATAAGGGAAGGTTTGCTATATCCCAGGTTCATTTTAGCGAGGTTTTGCTGTATATTATTTTTTTATATAAAAGTTCATTTTCAATAATGATATTTAACTATAGTTTACTATAACCCTTTACTAAGAAATACAGGAGCGTTCCAGCAATTTAACATACACCTTAAATTGATGAAGGCCTTGCCTTAAAGTTACCTTTCATCCATTTGTTACAATGTAGAAAGAAACCATCCCCTTACAACTATCCAATTTGAAGAATGCCTTTCTGTTCTGAGGTTCTGAAGATTATGAGGATAGTGAAGGATGTTAAAGGCAACGTTGCATTGAAAATAAATACAGGAGCTTTTAGACAAAGCGTTTTTTCAGCAGTTTAAACTGATGAAGGTCTTGCCTTAAAGTTGCTATGCTATCTTTCATCCATTGACCAATTTCAGCTCCCACCATTTCAATAAGTCACAGAAATGGTGGGAGCTGAGTTAAACTATTGGTCAATGGATGAAAGATAGCATAGCAACTTTAAGGCAAGGCCTTCATCAGTTTAAACTGCTGAAAAATGCTTCGTCTGAAAGCTCTTGTATTTCTTTTCAATGCAACATTGCCTTTAACATCTTTCACTATCCTCATAATCTTCTGGACCTCAGAACAGAAAGGAATTCTTCAAATTGGATAGTTGTAAGGGGATGGTTTCTTTCTACATTGTAACAAATGGATGAAAGGTAACTTTAAGGCAAGGCCTTCATCAGTTTAAGGTATATGTTAAATTGCTGGAACGCTCTTGTATTTCTTAGTAAAGGATTATAGTAAACTATAGTTAAATATCTCATTATTGAAAATGAACTTTTATATAAAAAAAATATTATACAGCGAAACCTTGCTAAAATGAACCTGGGATATAGCAAACCTTCCCTTATAATGAACTTGATATAATGCCCATTTTTATCTTATAATACAGTGAACTATGACTAGAATGAACTGTGGCTATAGTGAACCATAGCTTCAGTCCCATTGGGGTTAAAAGCTCCTGTATTTCTTTTCAATGTGTTGCAACGTGACTTTCTGTCACTCCTCTTCATTCCCCTGTCATTCCCACTGAAGAGAATATCAGGAAGTTACTGAAATGTCGTAAGTTAAACTATAGGTTGATGTGGCTGTGTTGTTCTCTGAATCTACTTACAACCAACAAATTATCTTCAGTTTCAATCCATTAATTACAATTAGAAGAAAAAACATGGTGAAGGAAGACAAGTTTCTTTTATTGATGCATAGGTGCAAGCTTTCGGGTAAAAACCCTTCAACAGGCGAGCAATGAAGCGCGACTATATGAACTATGGTACAAATGGTAGGAAGGATTTAATATATACAAAAAAGGAAAGTTTTTAAACTATTTATATGTTAATCTTAACAGAAGACTGATTTTTGAGCAAAGTAAATATTAAATCTGCAGTCTGAAACCACGTGACGGCGCATGATTAGGGCTATTGAAATAAACATGTGGGAGGTTTAAATAAAGGACAGAAGAGGATGATAAGCTTCTGGAAGCTCTATTTTTCTATTGATACTGTTCAGTTTGTGGGATACTATGGATTCTAGGATAAGTCTTTGGTGTAAGATATGTATGTGCCTGTAATGTATGGTGGGGTTTTTGATGTTGAAAGTGTGGCCTGTGCTCTGCATATGTTGAGTTACAATGTTGCCATAGAAAGAAACCATCCCCTTACAACAATGCACCAAATTTTTTTTTTCTTTTGCTTATCCCTAGTACATGTGGTACACTCCACCAGTGAGTGCAAGTAACCAAACGGGGCTCTGGCACATTTGTAAGTGCAAAGTCGAACTGCTTTTCACATGTGTAAACATGTGGTGCACTTACAGTAAAAGCAGTCGCCTACTTCTACCCACCATGATTATCATGGCCTGTACCACGTGTACTAGGTATAAGCAAAAAAAACATGCGGTACAAGCCATGATAATCATGGTGGGTAGAACTAGGCAACTGCTTTTACTGTGAGTGCACCACATATCTACACATGTGAAAAGTAGATAAACCAATTTGAATTCTAGAAACTCCTGGTGAGGGGGGGATAAAATGTTGATGAACTGATACCACATGTACTACATGGGGCAGGTAAAAAATGATGATAATGGACCAAGCAAAGTTTTTAAAAGGAAGATAAAAGGATCTGGGAAAAGGCCACATGTGGCAGGGAACACAACTTGGCTGCAGCTGGTTGCTATGAGAGGTAAGACCCATTTTTCCTTCCTGAATGTTGCTGGAATATCTACACCCGTATATCTCTGCAGAGGCAGCTATAGGATGAAGCCAAAATAATGGTGGCTCAATGAAATTAAGCTGCCAGTCTACAAATCAGATTTATGGTCACAAATATAGTCTTAATTTCTATTCTGACAGTATGGACCGGGTTAGTATTTCTATCCATGATAAAGCACAATTTGGATTAGAGATTATAGTTACAAGAAAATATGACCAAATACAAATAACTTGATAGTGTGTGACATTTCGGTAACAACGCTGTTACCAAAACGTCACACACTATTAATTTATTTGGATTAAGTCTTATTTTCTTGTAGCATTTCTATCCATGTGTGTGGATGGTAGATGGTAAATTTTCAACATGTATTCATAAACCTCACCCCTAAATTTTTTTATCTTATCTTTTAACACTATTTATAGAGACTTAAGGCTTTCAATCTTTCAAAAATGGTCTTTGTACCATTTCTTAAATTCATGGTGTATGGGGGGGAGGTCGATGGAAGGATGGTCTAAACCATTGGTTTTCGACCGCTACGAACCGGGTTCGATTCCCCGCATTGGGCATTTTTTATGTTTAAAAAAAAAAATGCTCCAATGGCCTCTGATTCTTTCAAAAGTCCAACCCCACCAGCGAGTGCAAATAATCAAACGGGGCTCTGGCACATTTGTAAGTGCAAAGTCGAACTGCTTTTCACATGTGTAGACATGTGGTGCACTTACTGTAAAAGCAGTCACTAACTACCCACCATGATTATTATGGCCTGTACCACGTGTACTAGGGATCAGCAAAAAAAAAAGGTCTTTGTAGTATTTCTTAAATTCATGGTGTATAGAGAGGGGGGTGACTAAGTTTACCACCTGTCTACATATGTAGTACCAGACCATGGTGGGTATTGTTAAAACTGTGCTTATACTGCAAGTACACCACATGCTTTATACATGTAGATCCAGTATGACTTTTACACTTTGTATGGTTTAGGAGCTAAGTTGATTACTGTTAGAGTTTTTTTATTATTATTTTTAATATAACTCTGTGTATATATGTTTATATTATATTTGACCAGGAGTGCCTGGTCACGTGTGTGAATTTATTGTATATATATATGGTGGTTGGAAATAAAATAGGAGTTGAGCTTTTGTGAGACCAGTGCCTTTACATAGTTAGGAATTGGAAAGCCCGCTACATTTTAGGAGAACAATTTTGCGCTGACTATACCTCTAGGTTGAAGAGTGAACAGGAGAAAACCAGCAAAAAGAAGTTATCGAACAATTACTTTCAAAATTATTAACATGCTCATTGTCTTTTCTCTTCCTACATTACACTCATGGACAAAACTTAAGTTGTATCTTGTATATCTGGATCCAGATAATAACTCTGTAAGATATTTGAAGACACACGAGATAACCAAGTGTGTACAAAATTGCCTCTATCTCCTTAAAAAAAAAGAAGACTGGTGACATCAAAGACTTTCGATTTCCCCAAGTTTTCTCTATGAGTACTTTACACCATGTTGTACTTGGAAAAAGTAGAAATAAAATACAATTTTAAGGTACTTCATATAGGAATTAAGGCTTTTTATATATATACATATTATAATCTCATTTGTACAAAGTTAGGGAGACTTATTCAGGGATCAATTTTACAATCTTGGTTGGAGTTGGCATATACAGTAGAACTTCCATGAAAGGACACTCACGCTAGAGGACACCTCTCTACAAAGGACAGTTTTCATTGTCAAAATTACCATTTTTACAATCTAGTAACTCTCCTTTACCATCGGTAACCATTGTTACGATCTTGTACCTATTATTAAGCCAACTGGGAGTCATAGGTCCCCGACACACCACCATCACCACCATTCTGGTAAAGCCACAAGTCGCAAAACCTTAACATGGGACAGCAGTATTCCAAAGTCCAACTCCATACAGAATATGCCCGAATTCCAAGAACTCTAGTTTCGGATAATGGACCCCCTTTTAACTCTACTGGATTCAAAAATTTTGCTCAGAAATATGAATTCAAACACCAAACCTCCAGTCCCAAATATCCAAGATCTAATGGACAAGTTGAGAGGACAATTCAAACCATCAAAGGACTGATAATTAAAGCTGTGAAGTCAGGAAGAGATCCCAATCTGGCTTTGATGGAGTTCAACAACACACCTAAGTATGACTTGCCATCTCCGACCCAAATGCTTATGGGAAGATCTGTGAGAACTCTTTCGACATACACCCGACAACAGTTGAAACCACTGTTTGACACAACAAAGAATTATCAAAAATTGAGAGACCATCAACAAAAGTATGCAGGAAGTCCAAAGAGAATTTTGAGACCTTTGGAAGTAGGAGACAACATCATGTTGCAGGAAAGGCATAGAAAATGGGTTCCGGCAACAGTGACCGCAAAGCATGAAACTCCACGCTCATATATGGTGAAAACACCAAGTGGTTCTGAATACCGCAGGAACAGGTCTCACCTTAGACCGAGAAAGTTCAGTGTAGAAGATTCTGCCCCAACAAGTCAAAGTCCAAGCATTCCTGGATCTCAAGCAGGGACAGCCATGGATGACAACATACAAGATCATGGAAGACCCACTTCCGAAAACAGAAGAGCATATGATCCAAGGGAGAACGTTGCCAAGAAAGGTGACGAATCATCTACTTCTCCTAGTGTGCGAACCCGCAGTGGTAGAACTGTGAGAAAACCTTTGCGTTATAGAGACTAGGAGAACTGCAATCCTTTTTTATTTTTGTTTAAAGGAAACATGTTATGATTGATCCGGCAACACTGCAGACTCGACTTGTAAACACTCTTAGATATATAACCATGTCATAAAATATAGGTTAATAAATAAATACTTAGTTCAGTTGCATTCTGCGTGATCAAATAGACACAAAAACAACATAAACAACAAAAGTATTATTTATTTTACCAATACTTCAGTTGGCTGAACCTTTATCAAGGTAATATAAGGTGTTGACACACATTAAAATGTTATAATACCTTGATAAAGGTTGGCATTCAGCCAACTGAAATATTGGTAAAATAAATAATACTTTGATCCAATATATGACTTTTTATCTAAATATAGAGCTATCTAGATAAGGGGTAAAAAAGGTTTATTGGAAAGTCCATATAGTCTTCTTCTTCCTTATCTCCACTCAATCATATTAGGGTCTGGGTGAAGTAGAATGCCTACTTTGTCATTAAGACTGGGAGCACTACTCAGTGGCAGGCCGACTTAGGTCCAAAAGAAATGGCCGCTTTTGACATGAGGAACAGAATCCATGTACAGCCGCTCCTAACATGGAGTACAAACGCTGCTCATCCTGTATCCCTGGATTAGGAGCCCTTACAGGGTACTATCAGCCGAGCCAGCTGAGTCCAGGTTTTTTACTGAGCCTGTAACTGCTCCCCCTCCTCCTTTTTTATCCAGGCTTGGGACCAATAAAGGTGGAGTGATGACTGGGTGAAGTAGAATGTGTCTGCTTTTATTATTAAGACTGGGAGCACTACTCAGTAGCCACCTCTGACATGAAGAACAGACACCGTGTACAGCCGCTCCTAACATGGAGTACAGATCATCCTGTATCTCAGGAGCCCTTACAGGGTACTATCAGCCGGGCCAGTTGAGCCTAGGTTTTTTTAGTGAGCTTGTTACTGCTCCCCCTCCGTCCATATAGTAAGATAAGGAATTAGAGAGAGAGAGAGACTGTTGGTTGAAATGGCTTTGACAACTTGCTTGAGGTGCAACCCACAAAGCCTGTATGTAGAAAGCTTTTGAATCAAAATTAAAATATCAGTACATGTGACCAAGAAACTCAAGGATATCTTAAACTGAAATGATAAGGCACAATTTGGATTATAGATTATAAACACAAGGTAATAAGACCAAATCCAAATAAATAAATAGTGTGTGACTGTCGGTAACAGCATTGTTACCATCTTCAGACAAAAAGTACTGAATGATAAATTTTATCACAGAATGTTTTAAATAGCTACTGTTATCAAGTGTGTAAATAAGAAAACTATCTTCTTATCTGCTATCTTGTTTACACACTTGATAACAGTAACTCTTTAAAACATGCTGTGGTAAAATTTCTCATTCAGTACTTTTTGTCTGAAGATGGTAACAATGCTGTTACCGAAACATCACACACTATGTAGGTATTTTGGTCTTATCTACCTTGTGTTTATAATCTATAATCCAAATTGTACCTTATCATTCATAATGACCTTTAAAATAATCCACAATATGGGTGATACCATAGGGAACCATGGTTATAGTGAACCAAAAATGTAGTTCCATTAGGGTTTGTTGGCTTTTACTGTAAATACTATATGTGGATGCTCTTTACTTTTATTATTAAACATTGGGGTCGGTGGAAGGATGGTCTAAACCAGCCCTGGCCAACCTAAATGACGCCACGGGCCGCACGGAATCGTAAACAAGGTCTAAAAAATCAAAATTTTAACTTTAAAATGTATTTTTAAAAAATACTTAATACTTCCTTGATGCTTAATGTTTTTATTTTTGGCTGCTTTTTTTAAATAAAAATAACAATTTAAAAAATATTTCTATAAATTACCATTATTCCTAACTTTTTTTCTTCCTTTTTATGGAATCAAATATGTATTTTAAAAATTGTGGGACATATTTTAAATTTAAAAAAAATATTATAATTATTTCAATATATTTTCTGTTTTTGAATATACAGATGAGAAATGAAAGTTACAAAAGAAATATAAAGTTAAATGGCGAGCCGCAAAATTTTTTACGGCGGGCCGCAGGTTGGCCAAGCCTGGTCTAAACCATTGGTTTTCTACCACTACGACCTGGGTTCGATTCCCGCATTGTGCACTTTTTTCTGATTTAAAAAAATGCTCTAATGGCCCCCCGATTCTTGCAAAAGTCCAACTCCACCAACGAGTGCAAGTAACCAAACGGGGCTCTGGCACATTTGTAAATGCAAAGTCGAATTGCTTTTCACATATGTGGTGCACTTACAGTAAAGGCAGTCCCTTACTTCTACCCACCATGATTATCATGGCCTGTACCACGTGTACTTGAGATAAGCAAAAAAAAAAAAAAAATTATTAAACATTTGGTATAGTTTGAAAATTTCTCATTGACAACTTAATTATATGTATGATTTAGAAATATCATTTAAAAAAAAACAACTTAAAAAAAAAAAAAACTTATTAAATAGTATTTTTACTTAATAGACAAAAGATTTTTGGTACAAAAATACACCTATCCCCCGATTTACACGGCACTTGTTTTACACGTTTTCGCTTTTACACGGTTTTCCAAATAAGTTTTTTTTTTTTTTTTTATCGCACTATACTAAATGCTACTGTGATTGAACACATGCGCTGTGTACCCATCTCACGAGGAATCCTGAGCTTATGTGCTGACTTGCTGCACACGCACACCGTGTCTGTATTTCTCATTTTTAAAAATTTTTAATTTTCGATTTACACGTTTTTCTCAGGAACGTATCTACCGTGTAAATCGGGGGGATAGGTGTATCTCTTTAAACAATATTTTTAAATTTCTAAATTTGTCACATGGTACCCTACTTTATGTAGAGTGGAAAATTTTAGGATAAAAATAAGATCATTGTGGGAAAAAAACAACTTTTTTTAGTTTCTAATTATTTCAATGTAATTTTTTTTATGGAAACAAATATTTAAAAACAATGCAGCAACATCTAATTATCTTTTGAAATCATCTTGCAATATAGCATTTGTGTTTTTATTAAATTTTTTCTCAATATTTTATACAATATATATTTATTTAAACACACACATTACAATTACTATAATTTTTTTATGAAAAATATCTACTTTTGCCCTTATGAATTCTCATCAAATGTATAAATACAAAAAAAAAATCATGTGTAAAGGTATTTATTTTCTTTAAAATGAGCATTTCTTTTATATTTTAAAACAAATCTGGCTTTTAAATAAAGATATTCAATCAACTTTGGATATGGTTCTTGAATGGTTCAGAAATGATATTTCTACAAGGTCATCCTTATTTCCAAAACACTTTTGACAATTAACTGTGTTTCTAATACTAAAATGCGTATATTACAAAGTTTTTATATTTTAAAATAGTGTTTGTGCAATATATTTAGAGAATCTGGAGATTTAAACAAAAATCATATGCCCCTTTAATTTTTAGGGGTTCAAATGAATTTACATTAATAAATAACAATGTATTTGCATTCTCATTAAATATTTCTAGCTGCAAAGTTGAGTAATATTTTAAAAACCACTTTAATGTAATTTTATGAAAAGTTTACATTTTTAAAACAACTTTTGGTGTTGAAATTATAATTGTACTTATGTATTTACTCACTCTGAATAAAGATGGAGCCAATTTTATTATAATTTTATTATCGGGTAAAAAACCCTTCAACAGGCGAGCAATGAAGCGCGACTATATGAACTATGGTACAAATGGTAGGAAGGATTTAATATATACAAAAAAGGAAAGTTTTTAAACTATTTATATGTTAATCTTAACAGAAGACTGATTTTTGAGCAAAGTAAATATTAAATCTGCAGTCTGAAACCACGTGACGGCGCATGATTAGGGCTATTGAAATAAACATGTGGGAGGTTTAAATAAAGGACAGAAGAGGATGATAAGCTTCTGGAAGCTCTATTTTTCTATTGATACTGTTCAGTTTGTGGGATACTATGGATTCTAGGATAAGTCTTTGGTGTAAGATATGTATGTGCCTGTAATGTATGGTGGGGTTTTTGATGTTGAAAGTGTGGCCTGTGCTCTGCATATGTTGAGTTACAATGTTGCCATAGAAAGAAACCATCCCCTTACAACAATGCACCAAATTTTTTTTTTCTTTTGCTTATCCCTAGTACATGTGGTACACTCCACCAGTGAGTGCAAGTAACCAAACGGGGCTCTGGTACATTTGTAAGTGCAAAGTCGAACTGCTTTTCACATGTGTAAACATGTGGTGCACTTACAGTAAAAGCAGTCGCCTACTTCTACCCACCATGATTATCATGGCCTGTACCACGTGTACTAGGTATAAGCAAAAAAAACATGCGGTACAAGCCATGATAATCATGGTGGGTAGAACTAGGCAACTGCTTTTACTGTGAGTGCACCACATATCTACACATGTGAAAAGTAGATAAACCAATTTGAATTCTAGAAACTCCTGGTGAGGGGGGGATAAAATGTTGATGAACTGATACCACATGTACTACATGGGGCAGGTAAAAAATGATGATAATGGACCAAGCAAAGTTTTTAAAAGGAAGATAAAAGGATCTGGGAAAAGGCCACATGTGGCAGGGAACACAACTTGGCTGCAGCTGGTTGCTATGAGAGGTAAGACCCATTTTTCCTTCCTGAATGTTGCTGGAATATCTACACCCGTATATCTCTGCAGAGGCAGCTATAGGATGAAGCCAAAATAATGGTGGCTCAATGAAATTAAGCTGCCAGTCTACAAATCAGATTTATGGTCACAAATATAGTCTTAATTTCTATTCTGACAGTATGGACCGGGTTAGTATTTCTATCCATGATAAAGCACAATTTGGATTAGAGATTATAGTTACAAGAAAATATGACCAAATACAAATAACTTGATAGTGTGTGACATTTCGGTAACAACGCTGTTACCAAAACGTCACACACTATTAATTTATTTGGATTAAGTCTTATTTTCTTGTAGCATTTCTATCCATGTGTGTGGATGGTAGATGGTAAATTTTCAACATGTATTCATAAACCTCACCCCTAAATTTTTTTATCTTATCTTTTAACACTATTTATAGAGACTTAAGGCTTTCAATCTTTCAAAAATGGTCTTTGTACCATTTCTTAAATTCATGGTGTATGGGGGGGAGGTCGATGGAAGGATGGTCTAAACCATTGGTTTTCGACCGCTACGAACCGGGTTCGATTCCCGCATTGGGCATTTTTTATGTTTAAAAAAAAAATGCTCCAATGGCCTCTGATTCTTTCAAAAGTCCAACCCCACCAGCGAGTGCAAATAATCAAACGGGGCTCTGGCACATTTGTAAGTGCAAAGTCGAACTGCTTTTCACATGTGTAGACATGTGGTGCACTTACTGTAAAAGCAGTCACTAACTACCCACCATGATTATTATGGCCTGTACCACGTGTACTAGGGATCAGCAAAAAAAAAAGGTCTTTGTAGTATTTCTTAAATTCATGGTGTATAGAGAGGGGGGTGACTAAGTTTACCACCTGTCTACATATGTAGTACCAGACCATGGTGGGTATTGTTAAAACTGTGCTTATACTGCAAGTACACCACATGCTTTATACATGTAGATCCAGTATGACTTTTACACTTTGTATGGTTTAGGAGCTAAGTTGATTACTGTTAGAGTTTTTTTATTATTATTTTTAATATAACTCTGTGTATATATGTTTATATTATATTTGACCAGGAGTGCCTGGTCACGTGTGTGAATTTATTGTATATATATATGGTGGTTGGAAATAAAATAGGAGTTGAGCTTTTGTGAGACCAGTGCCTTTACATAGTTAGGAATTGGAAAGCCCGCTACATTTTAGGAGAACAATTTTGCGCTGACTATACCTCTAGGTTGAAGAGTGAACAGGAGAAAACCAGCAAAAAGAAGTTATCGAACAATTACTTTCAAAATTATTAACATGCTCATTGTCTTTTCTCTTCCTACATTACACTCATGGACAAAACTTAAGTTGTATCTTGTATATCTGGATCCAGATAATAACTCTGTAAGATATTTGAAGACACACGAGATAACCAAGTGTGTACAAAATTGCCTCTATCTCCTTAAAAAAAAGAAGACTGGTGACATCAAAGACTTTCGATTTCCCCAAGTTTTCTCTATGAGTACTTTACACCATGTTGTACTTGGAAAAAGTAGAAATAAAATACAATTTTAAGGTACTTCATATAGGAATTAAGGCTTTTTATATATATACATATTATAATCTCATTTGTACAAAGTTAGGGAGACTTATTCAGGGATCAATTTTACAATCTTGGTTGGAGTTGGCATATACAGTAGAACTTCCATGAAAGGACACTCACGCTAGAGGACACCTCTCTACAAAGGACAGTTTTCATTGTCAAAATTACCATTTTTACTATCTAGTAACTCTCCTTTAAGAGGACACCTCTCCCTAAAGGACACTTTGGCTCTGCAATTAGGTGGTGTCCTTTACAGAGAGGTTCTACTGTATTTAGCAATTCTCCAGAAAGAGAACACCTCTCGCTAAAAGACACTTTAGCTCTGCAATTAGGTGTTGTCCCTTACAGAGAGGAGGTTCTACTGTATTTAGCAATTCTCCAGAAAGAGAACACCTCTCGCTAAAAGACACTTTAGCTCTGCAATTAGGTGTTGTCCTTTACAGAGAGGAGGTTCTACTGTATTTAGCAATTCTCCAGAAAGAGAACACCTCTCGCTAAAAGACACTTTAGCTCTGCAATTAGGTGTTGTCCTTTACAGGGAGGTTCTATTGTAGCAACTCTCCAGTAAGAGGACACCTCTCCCTAAAAGACACTTTGGCTCTGCAATTAGGTGTTGTCCTTTACAGAAAGGTAGTTCTACTGTATTTAGCAACTCTCCAGTAAGAGGACACCTCTCCCTAAAAGACACTTTGGTTCTGCAATTAGGTGTTGTCCTTTACAGAGAGGTAGTTTTACTGTATTTAGCAACTCTCCAGTAAGAGGACACTTCTCCCTAAAGGACACTTTGGCTTTGCAATTAGGTGTTGTCCTTTACAGAGAGGTAGTTCTACTGTATTTAGTAACTCTCCGGTAAGAGGACACCTCTCCCTAACAGACACTTTGGCTCTGCAATTAGGTGTTGTCCTTTAAAGGAAGGTAGTTCTACTGTATTTAGCAACTCTTGGGTAAGAGGACACCTTTCCCTAAAAGACACTATGGCTCTGCAATTAGGTGTTGTTTACAAGGAGGTAGTTCTACTGTATTTAGCAACTCTCCAGTAAGAGGACACCTCTCCCTAAAAGACACTTTGGCTCTGCAATTAGGTGTTGTCCTTTACAAGGAGGTAGTTCTACTGTATAAGATAAGATGTTTGAGAATATGAAGGAATTAACAGCTAGAGCAATACCAGGTAGAGCCGGAAATATATAAAAAAGTAGAGGAAAGAAATCTTCAGTAGGATGTCAACAGCAGGGAATCCACAACAACATACAAACACGCTGTTTGGTGCTCCATGGTGTAGCTAGCTAAAATTGATGTTGGAGAAGGTGAAATAGAAAATATTTCAGTTTTTAAATATACAAATTTCCCATTACCAATTCTTTTCAGTACAGAGGAAGAAGTGACTATAATAAAACTAGAGATATTCAAGTGTTAATTTTGCTGAGATTTAATTGCTGATTAATTCCCTTTCCTTCAAAACTCCTTCTAGGGTAAGTTGATGGGTAAGTCTTTTATTTCAGTAAGATTATCCTTTGTTTGTTTGATAAGGCACAGCTGGGAATATAGATTATAAACACAAGGTAATAAGACAATCCAAATGCATAGATAGTGTGTGACGTTTCGGTAACAGCTCTTCAGTAAATTAATAGTGTGTGACGTTTCGGTAACAACATTGTTACCATTACCGAAACGCCACACACCATTAATTTATTTGGATTAGGTCTTATTTTCTTGTATCTATAATCCAAATTGTGGTTTATCAGCAACTTCAGTACTTTTGTCTGATGACGGTAACAACGCTGTTACAGAAACGTCACACACTATTTATTTATTTTTTGGGACTTATTACCTTCCTTTGTTTGTATCCAAGGATTTATAAAACTGGAGAGACTAGAGTCATATATAATTCAACCTATCTAGCTGAGCCTCTGCTTTCTACATCTGTAAACATGTGATGCACATGCAGTAAAAGCAATCGATAACTACCACCCATTATGATTACCACAACTCCGCCTTTGCCGGTCCCAATCCCGCATAAAAAAGGAGGAGGGGGAGCAGTAACAAGCTCGCTAAAAAAACCTGGGTTCAGCTGGCCTGGCTGATAGTACCCTGTAAGGGCTCCTAATCCAGGGATACAGGAAGTGCCTGTACTCCATGTTAGGAGCGGCTGCACATGGCGTCTGTTCCATGTCAGAGGCAGCCATTTCTTTTGGAGCTAAGTCGGCCTGCCACTGAGTAGTGCTCCCAGTCTTAATGACAAAGGCAGACGCATTCTACTTCACCCAGTCATGATGGTTGTCAAACAGACACCATCAAGGGTCACAACTTGATATCCTAATATGATTGAGTGGAGATAAGGAAGAAGAAGTATCTTCTCTTCAAGGCTTTGAGTAATCAAAATGATATGGACAATATATTCAACATTGAATTAATATAAAAGGCAATTATATAAGCTCTACCAACTTAATACCCTAATATGATTGAGTGGAGATAAGAAAGAAGATTATCATATGTATTAGAGATAATAATAATAAAAATTCAAGAAAATAAGACCTATTCCAAATAAATTGATAAGTGTGTGACGATTCGGTAACAGCGTCGTTACCATCTTCAGTAAAAAGTACTGAATGAGAAATTTTTGTCTGAAGATGGTAACAACACTGTTACTGAAACGTCACACGCTATTAGTTTATTTGGATTAGGTCTTATTTTCTTGTATTCATAATCTATAAAGCAAATTGTGCTTTATAATTATCAGTAGTCCCATATATAATCTTGATCTAATTATCTAACACAATCTTGTTTATTTATTGTAAATTGTTGATTTCAGGGGTATTTCAACTGAATATTTGTTATATGGGACTAATTCCCAGTAGGAAGGTCTTATTAAAAAGAGATTGGCCACTGTGTAAATATGGTAAAAGTTGCATATATAGAGAGCTATTGTTTTTGAAAATAGAGCAACCCATAAATAAATATTTAGAGAAAAAGGCATATATTGGATCAAAGTTGTTATGATTGATCCGGCAACACTGCAGACTCGACTTGTAAACACTCTTAGATATATAACCATGTCATAAAATATAGGTTAATAAATAAATACTTAGTTCAGTTGCATTCTGCGTGATCAAATAGACACAAAAACAACATAAACAACAATTTCCACCTAGTTTTTTCATATTTTGAGATTATTTATTATTCAATTAGCTATAAGAATACTTTATCAAAATAATTTTTAAATTCAATTATCATTTTTTACATAACATATTTAATGATATAAATAATATATTAGTGCGCACCACATCCACATTCAGTTTTTTTTTAAATATATAAATATTTTCAACTTCAATAGAGAGAGAGAGCTCTGAATTATATTTATTCTTTTATGTAAAAAAAAAAGAAAACTAGAATCAAAATTAAGCAGCCATCACAACTATAAGCCATTATTGTACCTATTATTAAGCCAACTGGGAGTCATAGGTCCCCGACACACCACCATCACCACCATTCTGGTAAAGCCACAAGTCGCAAAACCTTAACATGGGACAGCAGTATTCCAAAGTCCAACTCCATACAGAATATGCCCGAATTCCAAGAACTCTAGTTTCGGATAATGGACCCCCTTTTAACTCTACTGGATTCAAAAATTTTGCTCAGAAATATGAATTCAAACACCAAACCTCCAGTCCCAAATATCCAAGATCTAATGGACAAGTTGAGAGGACAATTCAAACCATCAAAGGACTGATAATTAAAGCTGTGAAGTCAGGAAGAGATCCCAATCTGGCTTTGATGGAGTTCAACAACACACCTAAGTATGACTTGCCATCTCCGACCCAAATGCTTATGGGAAGATCTGTGAGAACTCTTTCGACATACACCCGACAACAGTTGAAACCACTGTTTGACACAACAAAGAATTATCAAAAATTGAGAGACCATCAACAAAAGTATGCAGGAAGTCCAAAGAGAATTTTGAGACCTTTGGAAGTAGGAGACAACATCATGTTGCAGGAAAGGCATAGAAAATGGGTTCCGGCAACAGTGACCGCAAAGCATGAAACTCCACGCTCATATATGGTGAAAACACCAAGTGGTTCTGAATACCGCAGGAACAGGTCTCACCTTAGACCGAGAAAGTTCAGTGTAGAAGATTCTGCCCCAACAAGTCAAAGTCCAAGCATTCCTGGATCTCAAGCAGGGACAGCCATGGATGACAACATACAAGATCATGGAAGACCCACTTCTGAAAACAGAAGAGCATATGATCCAAGGGAGAACGTTGCCAAGAAAGGTGACGAATCATCTACTTCTCCTAGTGTGCGAACCCGCAGTGGTAGAACTGTGAGAAAACCTTTGCGTTATAGAGACTAGGAGAACTGCAATCCTTTTTTATTTTTGTTTAAAGGAAACATGTTATGATTGATCCGGCAACACTGCAGACTCGACTTGTAAGCACTCTTAGATATATAACCATGTCATAAAATATAGGTTAATAAATAAATACTTAGTTCAGTTGCATTCTGCGTGATCAAATAGACACAAAAACAACATAAACAACAAAAGTATTATTTATTTTACCAATACTTCAGTTGGCTGAACCTTTATCAAGGTAATATAAGGTGTTGACACACATTAAAATGTTATAATACCTTGATAAAGGTTGGCATTCAGCCAACTGAAATATTGGTAAAATAAATAATACTTTGATCCAATATATGACTTTTTATCTAAATATAGAGCTATCTAGATAAGGGGTAAAAAAGGTTTATTGGAAAGTCCATATAGTCTTCTTCTTCCTTATCTCCACTCAATCATATTAGGGTCTGGGTGAAGTAGAATGCCTACTTTGTCATTAAGACTGGGAGCACTACTCAGTGGCAGGCCAACTTAGGTCCAAAAGAAATGGCCGCTTTTGACATGAGGAACAGAATCCATGTACAGCCGCTCCTAACATGGAGTACAAACGCTGCTCATCCTGTATCCCTGGATTAGGAGCCCTTACAGGGTACTATCAGTCGAGCCAGCTGAGTCCAGGTTTTTCACTGAGCCTGTAACTGCTCCCCCTCCTCCTTTTTTATCCAGGCTTGGGACCAATAAAGGTGGAGTGATGACTGGGTGAAGTAGAATGTGTCTGCTTTTATTATTAAGACTGGGAGCACTACTCAGTAGCCACCTCTGACATGAAGAACAGACACCGTGTACAGCCGCTCCTAACATGGAGTACAGATCATCCTGTATCTCAGGAGCCCTTACAGGGTACTATCAGCCGGGCCAGTTGAGCCTAGGTTTTTTTAGTGAGCTTGTTACTGCTCCCCCTCCGTCCATATAGTAAGATAAGGAATTAGAGAGAGAGAGAGACTGTTGGTTGAAATGGCTTTGACAACTTGCTTGAGGTGCAACCCACAAAGCCTGTATGTAGAAAGCTTTTGAATCAAAATTAAAATATCAGTACATGTGACCAAGAAACTCAAGGATATCTTAAACTGAAATGATAAGGCACAATTTGGATTATAGATTATAAACACAAGGTAATAAGACCAAATCCAAATAAATAAATAGTGTGTGACTGTCGGTAACAGCATTTTTACCATCTTCAGACAAAAAGTACTGAATGATAAATTTTATCACAGAATGTTTTAAATAGCTACTGTTATCAAGTGTGTAAATAAGAAAACTATCTTCTTATCTGCTATCACAATATGGGTGATACCATAGGGAACCATGGTTATAGTGAACCAAAAATGTAGTTCCATTAGGGTTTGTTGGCTTTTACTGTATATACTATATGTGGATGCTCTTTACTTTTATTATTAAACATTGGGGTCGGTGGAAGGATGGTCTAAACCAGCCCTGGCCAACCTAAATGACGCCACGGGCCGCACGGAATCGTAAACAAGGTCTAAAAAATCAAAATTTTAACTTTAAAATGTATTTTTAAAAAATACTTAATACTTCCTTGATGCTTAATGTTTTTATTTT
Source organism: Cordylochernes scorpioides (assembly GCA_030710605.1). NCBI lineage: Eukaryota > Metazoa > Arthropoda > Arachnida > Pseudoscorpiones > Chernetidae > Cordylochernes > Cordylochernes scorpioides. Next base: position 6,824,018 of record CP092869.1, read on the forward strand.
TTGGCTGCTTTTTTTAAATAAAAATAACAATTTAAAAAATATTTCTATAAATTACCATTATTCCTAACTTTTTTTCTTCCTTTTTATGGAATCAAATATGTATTTTAAAAATTGTGGTACATATTTTAAATTTAAAAAAATTATTATAATTATTTCAATATATTTTCTGTTTTTGAATATACAGATGAGAAATGAAAGTTACAAAAGAAATATAAAGTTAAATGGCGAGCCGCAAAATTTTTTACGGCGGGCCGCAGGTTGGCCAAGCCTGGTCTAAACCATTGGTTTTCTACCACTACGACCTGGGTTCGATTCCCGCATTGTGCACTTTTTTCTGATTTAAAAAAATGCTCTAATGGCCCCCGATTCTTGCAAAAGTCCAACCCCACCAACGAGTGCAAGTAACCAAACGGGGGCTCTGGCACATTTGTAAATGCAAAGTCGAATTGCTTTTCACATATGTGGTGCACTTACAGTAAAGGCAGTCCCTTACTTCTACCCACCATGATTATCATGGCCTGTACCACGTGTACTTGAGATAAGCAAAAAAAAAAAAATTATTAAACATTTGGTATAGTTTGAAAATTTCTCATTGACAACTTAATTATATGTATGATTTAGAAATATCATTTAAAAAAAAAACAACTTAAAAAAAAAAAAAAAAACTTATTAAATAGTATTTTTACTTAATAGACAAAAGATTTTTGGTATAAAAATACACCTATCCCCCGATTTACACGGCACTTGTTTTACACGTTTTCGCTTTTACACGGTTTTCCAAATAAGTTTTTTTTTTTTTTTATCGCACTATACTAAATGCTACTGTGATTGAACACATGCGCTGTGTACCCATCTCACGAGGAATCCTGAGCTTATGTGCTGACTTGCTGCACACGCACACCGTGTCTGTATTTCTCATTTTTAAAAATTTTTAATTTTCGATTTACACGTTTTTCTCAGGAACGTATCTACCGTGTAAATCGGGGGATAGGTGTATCTCTTTAAACAATATTTTTAAATTTCTAAATTTGTCACATGGTACCCTACTTTATGTAGAGTGGAAAATTTTAGGATAAAAATAAGATCATTGTGGGAAAAAACAACTTTTTTTAGTTTCTAATTATTTCAATGTAATTTTTTTTATGGAAACAAATATTTAAAAACAATGCAGCAACATCTAATTATCTTTTGAAATCATCTTGCAATATAGCATTTGTGTTTTTATTAAATTTTTTCTCAATATTTTATACAATATATATTTATTTAAACACACACATTACAATTACTATAATTTTTTTATGAAAAATATCTACTTTTGCCCTTATGAATTCTCATCAAATGTATAAATACAAAAAAAAATCATGTGTAAAGGTATTTATTTTCTTTAAAATGAGCATTTCTTTTATATTTTAAAACAAATCTGGCTTTTAAATAAAGATATTCAATCAACTTTGGATATGGTTCTTGAATGGTTCAGAAATGATATTTCTACAAGGTCATCCTTATTTCCAAAACACTTTTGACAATTAACTGTGTTTCTAATACTAAAATGCGTATATTACAAAGTTTTTATATTTTAAAATAGTGTTTGTGCAATATATTTAGAGAATCTGGAGATTTAAACAAAAATCATATGCCCCTTTAATTTTTAGGGGTTCAAATGAATTTACATTAATAAATAACAATGTATTTGCATTCTCATTAAATATTTCTAGCTGCAAAGTTGAGTAATATTTTAAAAACCACTTTAATGTAATTTTATGAAAAGTTTACATTTTTAAAACAACTTTTGGTGTTGAAATTATAATTGTACTTATGTATTTACTCACTCTGAATAAAGATGGAGCCAATTTTATTAAGCGATTAGCTTGCATGTTTTAAAATGTTCTTAAAAAATTAAAAATCAATTATTAAGAATCGGTATTTACTAAATATTTTTGAAGAGTAGGAAGTGAGGTGACTTATTGCAGTGTTGCAAGGTGAAATATTCATAATCATTGAAATTCAAAAGTTCAAAATATAAATAACAGCAAAGAGCTTATCCGAATATATTGGCTTTAAAATTAGGTTTGTGTATTGATCTCTCTTAAATATTTTAAAATATAATATCATAATAAAAATGTATTTCTTCCGCGTGCAGCAAAAAATAGAATATGCATATATGTTATGTTTGCGAACACTAGCACTTTATTTCTAATTTCATACGAAATTATCTCCTAACTATTTGAAGTCTTATTTTCATTATTTCAATTACAAATAGAAAAAAAAAATCGTGAACAATTTTCTCTCTCTTATAAGTAGCTAGAAATTTTTAAAGTTTAATATTTGTTTCTGTATAGAGAATCTGTATCTATTATTTTTTATTAGCAAGCAACTACTTTTTACTTTAAAATAGCAAAAATATACTCAATTTATTGACACTCGAGCATTATTCATATATTTTAAAATATATAGTAAAAATAATAAAACGTTCTGGCACCGATTTGGATATAATTACAAACGTTAATGCGCCCTGCATTGTATTTTATTTGGTTTGTATGTATCGATTATATTTTTTGTTTTTGCTTCATTTTGAAACAAATTTTCTTCCTTTATGCAATATTTAAAAAATAAATAAAATGTTTTCTGAATGATGTAGGCGCTACAATTTTGTAAAAGAATTTAATTCATTGAATTTTTTTACAAGATTACTTTTACAAGTAGAAATTCTCTTTTAATAATTCATATAGCCAAAAATAAGAAAAAGAGATAAATAGCTGACAAACAATCTATATTAAGATATAGTTCTGTTCTTGAGAGAACTGTGCTGATCTATGGTAACCTTGATGGGGTACAACACTCTGTTGATGGTCATTTTCATTTAAATTAATTCAAGGTCGCAATAAATGCTGGTCTCTTGGCATTTATACTTCAAAGCTATTTAGCATAGTACCTGGAGACAAAATCTGCATCCATGCATTCTCATCAGTTTTTAATGGAGTGTTGTTTTGGATTTTGTCAAATTGTTCTTTTTCATAATCATTTTATTTTCTTTGTGTGATTTCTTTAGGATCGATTGTACTGGTGCCATACTGCGGTGTAGTCCGCGCCAATGAACAGCTTGTGTTTCTAGCAAACAACAATTGTGTTGGCGGTGGAAGATTTTTCCTTTGTATATTCCTATAAGTCAGCAGCATCAGATATAAGGGTCTAATCTCTGAGCCTGACACTTTTTAAACATATTTTTCTAAGGTTTGAATGTGATATTCAGCTAATCCATTAGCTTGATGATGGTAGGGGCTTGAAAATATCTGTTTAAATATCCAATCCTTACCTACACTGGTCATCACTTCTAAATAAAATGGAGGACTATTACTGTTCCATAACAAAAACCTCAGAGCAGGCAATGTGACGATCCACCAGGAATAAATGAGACCTTCTTTACCAATAGAAAATGTCCATAGATACGCTCTGCCATGGGTAGGATGGTAATGGAAGTGATCTCAATGGCTCGCGTTGTCTTAGATCCTTGGAAGTGATTGCAAGTGTACCATTGGTTCACCTGAATGGTGATATTGTTGCACCAGGTTGCGGCTTGGCAGGCTCTTCAACCTTGACCCTCTCCTGTGCTGGGTCTTGGATCTTACCAGAGAGTGTTTCAACCATTCTACAAATTTATATAAGCGAATAATGAGATAACTATACTTTAAGTAGCCTCCAGAATCTTCTATTTATTTCCCACATCAAAAAGAGCAGTGAAGCCTCACAGTGTACCTAAATACAAATCATGATTCTATAATACATTAATTCTGTTTTTAATACATATATTCTGTTTAATAAAATAAATAGATATAAAATATAAATTTGAATTTAATATATATGAAAAATGATCTTACAAATTAAAATAAAATAGGTTCATTAGCCATGATGCAACACTTCCCCCTCTCCAGAGGTCCTCACATCCTCGTGAGTTACCTCATCAATTCTCTCAAAATAGGGTTTGAGTCTTGAGACATGGACAATCAATGGGTCTTGGCCAGGATTATCTTTCGGCTCAATTAAGTAATTTACATTAGACACAGAGGAGGCCCTGGAGTGGATTCGTCACCTCGACATTCCACTCTAGAGAAACTTGCCAACATTGTTGTATTGTGCTGTAAAAAACAATATCATACGCAATATATATACATTAGACAGCTTCTTTAATATTCGATATGGGCAAAAATATTTTCTCAATAGTTTTTCACATTTTCCGATTTTCCTGACTGGTGTCCAAACTGCCACTAAATGTCCCAGTTCATAGATTTTCTCATTGTGTTTTTTTGTCATAGTTTCTTTTCATTCTTTCCTGAGTCTTCTCTGTGTTGTTAATGACTACCTGTCTCGTCCTTGCAATTTTATCTAAGTAGTTTTCTATATATTTGTGGTAATCATCCATGTTACCATCCGTTGGAATATTCTCGTCGTCTAAGAGGGACATGGGTTCCCTCCCAAAAAACAGGAAAAATGGAGAGTAGCCTGTGGTTTCTTGAATCATGGTATTATACGCGTGGGTGATAAAAAGGAGGATTTCGTCCTAGTTCTTCTGGTCTGTGTTCACATACATGCTGATCATATTGATTAAAGTTCTATTTAGCCTTCCGTTAGTCCGTTAATCTGGGGGTGGTAGCTCGTTGTGAAGCAGGGTTTAACTTTGCACAATATCATTACCTCCTTCATCAAATTGCCAGTGAATTGTGAACCTCTATCGCTAATAAGAATTCTTGGGGCCCGTGATGTAAAATAATATGTTCGATTAAAAATGTAGTTCACGGTTGCTTCTGATACTGCCTTTGTTTCAGCATACTTGGTATAATAATCAGTCAACACAATTATCCACTTCCTTCTTCTTTTCGTTGATGGCAAGGGGCCAACAAAGTCGATTCCGATTCTTTCAAAAGGGTAGTTAGCAGGGGGGATAGGTTGTAAAAGTCCAGAAGGCAAGTGATTTGAACCTTTCCGACTTTGGCAAAGATGGCACGTCTTTACAAATTCAGAAACATCTTTCAGCATGGAAGGCCAATAGTATTTATTCTTCATTTGGTAAATGGTTCTGGCGACGCCCAGATGGCCATTCAGCATATGGTTGTGGTATTCACTCATGATTTCCTTCCTTCACTTCTTTGGCACTACCAGCAACCATGCCCTACCTTCAGGATTTGGATTTTTCTTGTAGAGACACCCATTTTCTTCTTTAAAGTTCTGTGTAATTGAACGCTTGTTTCTCCTAAGGTTCTCCTTAATATTCTCAATAAAATCATCCTTTCCATCTATTATTTGATTCAGAAATAATCTTTCATAATCTTCTTCCCATTCGTTTTCCGGTAAGGGTCCTCTAGATAGACCATCAGCGTCCAGATGTTTTTTTACCCGATTTGTGTATAATTTCGAAATTATATTCCTGAATCTTCAGTGCCTATCGTGCTAATCGACCGGTCGGATCTTTCAGATTCTTAAGCCAGCATAGTGCATGATGATCAGTTACGATTTTGAAGTGCCTTCCATATAGGTAGGGTCGTAACTTGGACATTGACCACACAACAGCTAGACATTCTTTTTCGGTAATCGAATAATTTTGCTCAGGTTTGCTCAGTGTTCGACTTAAATATGAGATCACCTTTTCTTCATCGCCGAACTTTTGGACTAATGTTGCACCCAAGCCGATGTTAGATGCGTCAGTATGAATGTAAGTAGTTGCATTTGAAGAGTTCGAGAGCATTTCATATATTTTTAGTATAATGGAAGAAGCCCCGCTTTTGTTTAAAAATCGTGATGATTTTATACTTTTACTATTTCCAGATCTCTACATGTCCAAATATTAGGGCGCCAGTGGCTGCAGAAAAGCAGACCACAAATTTATTCATCTATGGCACATGTAGAGACCTAAAGCTGTGCCGGCTAGCAATTATGTTGATGGGAAAATTAACCAATCAATTTTTTTTGGTTAGATAAATTTTTATTTCGACTAATAAAATCCTTCAATGTACAACATTTTTTTATTATATCAATTAATGAAATCACGCACATATATACGATTAAAAAAATATATATATATATATAAAAACTGTAGATAAGGTTAAAGGGGAGGAGTTTCAAACTTTATACAAAAGGGAAAAAAAATAGGCCTATCGTGCCAAAGTCCCATTATCCCCGACCTACCTTCAGCCACCCATGTCCACCATTCAAAAGGGGCAGGCAAAGGCCGCAGCCAGTGGCCCTCCGCCCTCCGCAACTCCAAGTCTTTTTTGCTTCTCAGAAAAAAGATCTAATTTTTGTTTTAAAAAAAAAAGTAAAAATCCGAATGTCAATATCAAAATTGTCAATCTCCAAGAATGTCAATATCCCCGCTTCCTTTTCCCCCAGTGGTGCTGAACTCACCCCCCAAGGCTATCATCACTTCTTTTTCTATGAAAATAAAAAATTAAAAAGGCATCTTTAAAAAATGATAAAAATAAATTAAATATAAAATTATTAAAGATATATTCACAAAAAAATAATAATAAAAATTATGAAAATATTGAATTAAAAAATGATTTTAAAAAATATTATTATTATTGTTGATTCTGGGCATCTTGGGGTCAGCTTGGGAAAGGTTCAGGGCTCGTGGTGGAGTCAGGTCAAGCACCATAGGTCGGTGGCTTGACTACAGGGAAGGGGCGTCTGGGTCCATCTTGGACTGGCTTGTGGTCAAGTCGGCCACCATCGGACATGTGGCTCGACCAACAGGAAGGGGTGTCTGAGTCCATCTCAGGCTAGCTTGGTGTTGGTGGGGCCAGGTCATCCACTACAGGTCAGGTGTCTTGACCACCAGGAAGGGGTGTCTGAGTCCATCTTGGACTATCCTGGTGTTGGTGGGGCCAGGTCATCCACCACAGGTCAGGTGACTTGACCACCAGGAAGGGGATCTCTGTCTCTGGTTCGGTGCTGCCAAGGCTAAAGGTGGCTTCAGGCTCCATCTCGACACCTCGCAATCATCAGAGGTTTGTGGCTTAGATGGACATAGGTGGGATATGGTTAGGTTAGGTGGGGTTCTGGGTTACTTTGGCATATTATGGTCACGAGGTGTCCCAACACATTCAGATCAAAGTGCCCTAATATTGGGGGATTTATAAATGCTACTTTAAGGGTTTGAAATGCTTTTTCTTGATTTTCTGTCCAAGTAAAAGGTACATTCTTTTTTATAAGACTGGTTAATGGATAGGCAATTTTCGAAAAACCTTTGATAAATTTTCTATAATATGAACACATTCCTAAAAATGATTGAACTTCTTTTATCTTTTTGGGCCGAGGAAAATATCTAATAGCCTTGATATTATGCTCCGCTGGTTTTATACCATGTTGATTAGTTATATGGCCAATAAACTCCAGTTTTTCGAAAGCAAATTGGCATTTTTGTTGTTCAATTTTAAATTAGCCTCGCGAAAGCATCTTTAAACAGCTTCTATTCTTTTGAGATGTGTTGACAAATCCGAGCTATATATGATTACGTCATCTATATAACATAAGCAAATTTGCTATCTAAGATTACCAAGCATACTTTCCATGTTCCTCTCAAATGTAGCAGGGGCATTGCCTAGTCCAAAGGGCATTACGTTAAACTCATTTAGGCCATGTGCTGTAGTGAAGGCTGTCTTTTCCTTATCTTTCTCCTCAACCTCTACTTGCCAATATCCTGATTTAAGGTCAATTGCTGAAAAGTATTTGGATCCTTGAAGTGTGTCCAATACTTAATCAATTCTGGGAATTGGGTAAACATCCTTCACTGTTACATCATTCAATTTTCTGTAGTCAACGCAGAATCTGTACTTACCATCTCGCTTCTTGACCAATATTACGGGGAAGGACCATGGACTCGAGAAAGGTCTAATTATTCCGTCTCTGAGCATTTCATCAATTTGCTCTTTTATGATTTCTCGCTCTTTCGTGCTAACCCTATACAGCTTGTGTTTCATCGGTTTCGCGCCTTCTGTATCGATCCGATGTTTCGCTAAGTTGGATCTTCCTAATCCTGACCAAAACAAATGCGCGTACTTTTCCAAAACTTGTTTCAATTGCTCAATTTCCTTATATGACAAATTTTCGTTTATCTGAAATTGAGGTTCTTCATGCTCTTTTTGTTCACTTTCTCCATAAGATTCACTTCGGCTGGCTGGCTTCCAAAGCACAATGTTTGGTTTTTAATATTTTCAATGGCCGAGGGTAAGGGTTTGTTATCCAGATATATGTTTCCTTATTCGCAACATTTATTAAGCTTCTCGCTAGTCGAAGTCCATTTGTTTGAAACATTTTATGGTTCTCCTCGATGATGTATTCGCCATCTTCTGCTTCTACAAATGCCTTAATCAATTTAATAGAAAGTTCTGGTATAATGGCTTCCTTTGTACTTTTTATTTTCTTCTGTTGATATTTGATTACGTCACGATTTCCTGTCAAGTCATATTTGATTATTTCACGCTGACAATAAATTTTTGCGTTCATTTTCTTAAGAAAATCTCGTCCAAGTATAACTATTCGCAAATGTGTTCTCATTATCACAAATTGATGTGTAATTGTTTTGTAATCAAATTCTATATTTAAAACAATATTTCCTACGATATCTAATTCTTTGCCATCGGGTTCGGAGCACATTTTATCAGGATTAATTATTTCAAGACCTGTATTAAGAGCTGTACTAAGGTCGACCACTGAAAGATTGGCGCCTGTATCAATCAAAGATTCGCAGATACCGATTCTATCCACGTTAATGTTCATTTTATATTTGGGGTCCAACTTTTTAATTCCATTTATGGTCGACTTGCTTCGATTGACGGACTCAGGCGCGATGCTTAGTTTAAATCTTCCAATGCGGCATATCTATTCCTTGTAGGGATACTTGAGTACGTGTTATTACTTACGTCAGCGTAGAGCAGAGGCCTCAACTTCTCAGTTCCATTATCCATTCAGATTTCTTCTTCGACCTTGTCTTGTGTAACTATGGGGTCCTCTTCCACAATTCTTACAAACCTGACTCTGCAATACCGCGCTACGTGTCCTGGCTTGTTACACTTGAAACATATTGGTCTCCCGTCTTCTGTCCTATTCCTGTTTGAATCTGGACTCTTATTGTATGTTTTCCTTGGGTAGACCGGTTTTGGCTCAGGATTGGTAGTGTAAGATCGTCTAGGGGCAGATACCTGGGGCAGAGGCTTGTTCTGGTAGTACCTCGGAGTGGGAGCCTGGGGCTTGGAGGTGTTCTGGTTGTACCTCGGAGTGGGGGCCTGGAGGGGTTCTGGTAGTACCTCGGAGCGGGGGCCTGGGGCTTGTAGGTGTTCAGGTATGGTCTTCTGAACGACGTAGTATTCTTCCATTGCTCTTGATGATGGGGATGAGGAGAGCGTGGTCCATTATATAGAGCTTTTGATTTTTCTGCACGTTCTTGGTAATTCTTTTCGAAGAAATACAGTTTTTCACAAATTTCTAGAAGTTCGTTGGTATTTCTAGGAGGGTTTAGGTGGAGGGCAAAAGAGTATTCTTTCTTTAACCCTCCAATAACTCAGTCTATTTTAGTCTCTTCTTCCATTTGGGGGTCGACCTTGTTGCACAGTACAAGGATATCCTCTGCAAACCTGATTGCAGGTTCATTCCACTGTTTCATCCTGTTTAGTCTCATCTTCATTTATTCTTTGTTGGCGGCTGAGGCAAAATCCTCAATTAGGCGGCTCTTGAAATTTTCCCAGCTGGTGAAACTTATCTTGTGTAGGTTCAGCCAGGTTTTGGCGCTACCAATCATATTCATGGCAGCATAACGGGAGATAATGTAGTCTGCCCAATGGTACAGGAAGCCAATTTCTTCAAGAGATTCAATCCATGGGCGAGGGTCTTCCGTTCCATCATACTTGGGTAGGTCGATGTTGGGATTCAGGACAACTGGGTCGGAACTTGCATCTCGACCAAATTTTTCTCACATCAAAGAGAGCAGTAAAGTCACACAGTGTACCTAAATACAAATGATGATTCTATAATACATTAATTCTGTGTATAATACATATATTCTGTTTAATAAAATAAATAAATATAAAATATAAATTTGAATTTAATATATATGAAAAATAATATTACAAATTAAAATAAAATAGGTTCATTAGCCATGATGCAACAATATCATCAGACATTCCTGGTCCGAAAAGTGTTTCACGAGCAAGGTTGCACATGACTGATAGCCCTTGATGTAACAAGTCCAAAATATACGCCCATTGAGTTTTAGGAACAACTATTGCTGAACTAATGCACAAGTCATTCAATAAATGAAGATTATGTCAAACAGAAAAATACGTTCTTGTTTCTGTATCAGTGGCTGTGAAATCTTGCGGCCATCCCTCCATTACATACTTGATAATCTTATTTAAGGCGTGATCATTGCTTGTTTCTTCCCAAAAAATTGCAAGCTCTTCATAAGATATTTTGGCTTTAATTATTCTGATTATCAGTTTGTCTTCAAAAAAAAATGTTTCAAAATTTTCTTTCGGCTTGGTATCACTGGATAATGTACACCCATACCTCGCTTTGTGTCGGGGTTACGTTCCAAAAAAAACACGACGCAAAGTGAAAATATGTGAAGGCGCAATCAAAAACAAAGGTGTTGCCATATTTTAGGAAAAAAAATTCAAAAAAAAAAAAAATTGAAGACTCAAATCCAAAACAACGCAACTTCGAAAATCTAACGACGCACAGTGAAAATCAGTAAAAATTAAGCAGCGACGCAACTTCGAAAAAAACGCAAAACGAAACGACGCAAAGAGAGGTGTATTGGTGTACTAGAAATTATTAAGTTCTTTCAAAGAAGGTATTTAAGCTGGAAATCAAAAGTTAATAATTTACGAATAAGCCGCATGAGTCTAGGCGAAATGTCACATAATGGCTTTTTGATGAGTGATAGCAGTGGGTGATGATCATTCTGAATTACGAAATAACGCCCTAACAATGAATACTCAAATCGTTTGCAACCATAGAAAATTCTCAACAGTTCCTTTTCTAGGTTTAGGAGTGATTCTTCTGCGCACCATTAAATGCCAAAGGGCGGCCATCTTGCGACAGTGCAGCACCCATGGATTCTCTGCTCGCGTCGCATTGGAGAATCTTTATTTTTAAATGTTTGTCAAATTTATTTAATGATGACGCGTTGTTGTTTTCCATCTTGACATGTTCAAACTCCAGGTCTTCCCGAAGGCCCACTGCCACAAATCATTTTTCTTTAATAGATACGAATATTTTTGGTATGCGATGACAGGTCAGGAATGAACTTTCCAGCAGAATTATAAAGACCCATTATACGCCAATGAGATTTTTTATCAATAGGTTGCTCAAGCCTTATCAATTTTTTTCCAATGATGGGATCAACTTGAATTCCTTCTGTTTTTTTTTGTGACCTACAAATATAAAATGGTCTTGACCCATTTGACCCTTTCCTAGATTTGACATTATTTTCTGAGACTAAAATATTTCTGGTCATAGAGGGGTATGGCCTGCACCACGCTGCGAGGGCCAACAGCCCGAAAAGCGCTCGTGGCTGTCTTTTCTTGATTTGTCAAGAAAATGGGTTTGCCAAATATCAGGGAACAGGCTAAATCAACGTTTAGCTTATTTCTGTTTCACTAGATGGCGGTCTAGTGATCGTGGTCAGAATATGCCTTTTTGATTTTAATCAAATCGGTGGAAGGATGGTCTAAATCATTGGTTTTCGACCGCTACGACCCAGGTTCGGGAATTGGGCACTTTTTTATATATATATATAAAAAAAGCTCCAATGCCCCCCCCCCCGATTCTTGAAAAAGTCCAATCCAACTAGTGAGTGCAAGTAACCAAACGGGGCTCTGGCACATTTGTAAGTGCAAAGTCGAACTGCTTTTCACATGTGTAGACATGTGGTGCACTTACAGTAAAAGAAATCGCCTACTTCTACCCACCATAGTTATCATGGCCTGTATCACGTGTACTAGGGATAAGCAGAAAAAAAATCTTATCTCAGAACCTGTTGTCCGGTGACTGCCCTTTATTTACTTGCCATTATATTTCTATCTGTTATCATCCTCTTATCTTCCCTGGACTGGGGAATCTCAACTTGCTTAACAACCTTGGTGGCGTGAAGTAACTTGGTGGATTGCAACAGTACATTGTCTGCTTGCTAGGGCCAGAAAGGCTCAAACATCAATCCAATTGGTTAGCAGCATTTAGAGAGAATACCATAGATATCATATAAGTATTTATTTCGATATAAATATATCGTTTTGAGATATTTTGAGACGATATGAAGTTTATCCCTAGTTACATATCATTATTCAAGTATTTTTGATTCATATAATTTTTTGATAAAGTTTTGGCAATTTATATATTTTGAGGGTTTTTGAAAATATTGTATTGTTGTTATGGTGGTGGTGTCTTGCTCCCAATGAAAGGAGGGGTGCCATTGCCCCGTTAGTTTCAGAGTTCCCTGTTCACGGTTACCTTAGCGGCTCGGGGCTCATGACACCGTACTTCGCCCTACAGGGCAGTACCTTACTTGTGCTGCTTCTCCCCACGTAGAGGAGGACTTCTGGGCGGGCATTTTTGAGGACGTATTGTTGTTATGATGTTGACTAAATATGATTTCTTTTATCGCTTTGGATTTTGAAGTCATATGAAGTTTCAATAAACCATTTTGGTATTTTGAGATCAACCCAGGGTTTTAAAATTTCGTTTTGATAGTTAAGGGGATGAAATCATTTTTTTAAAAATATGAATATCCTTTTGGCATTTTGAGACCATTTGAAGTTACTGAATATTATACTTTATTCAAAAACAACTTGAGATGCCAAAACTTTCAGCTTGCTTTCTGAGATCAAATTAGAAAAAGCGAAGGGTCAAAATTGTAAAAGAAAAGAACGTGCTTCCATCAGAGTATTTGCGATATAAACAACGGGGGGGGGGGGGGGGGGGGGGGGGGGGGGGGTCATTCCAGATTTCTATTTTGTCTTCCCTTTCTCTTAGAATAATTTAAATATTTACCCAATATTTTTTGGAATCCTTTTATTGCAGAAAAATCATTCTATATTACACCAATACCTCGCTTTGCGTCGTTTCGTTTTGCGTTTTTTTTTCGAAGTTGCGTCGCTGCCTAATTTTTACTGTTTTTCACTGTGCGTCGTTAGATTTTCGAAGTTGCGTTGTTTTGGATTCGAGTCTTTAATTTTTTAATTTTTTTTCCCTAAAATATGGCAACACCTTTGTTTTTGATTGCGCCTTCACATATTTTCACTTTGCGTCGTTTCAATTTGCGTCGTGTTTTTTTGGAACGTAACCCCGACGCAAAGCGAGGTATGGGTGTACTCAAATGATAAAGCACAATTTGGATTATAGATTATATTACAAGAAAATAAGATCTGATCTAAATAATTTAATAGTGTGTGACGATTCTATAACAACACTGTCACCATCATCAGACAAAAGATTCTTTTGTCTGATGATGGTGACAATGCTGTTGCCGAAACGTCACACACTATTAAATTATTTATATTAGGTCTTGTTTTCTTGTAATATTTCTTAAAAATCATCTATTTTGGTTAGCAGCCCCGTAAATAAAGATATTTCCATTTAATATTTTGACACGAGAAATAAAATGTAGCTTAAGGCATTATGTTAATCAAAAGATATGTTTATAGAATTTAAAACTAATCGCTCTGTCTTATTTCAAAGTAGTTAACCTGACTACTGACAACTCCATTGTTGACAAGAAGAAGTAGAATTAAGATTTTAGGAATAAATTAAGCTTCCAATCTCTGAGATTTCTTGAACATATTTTTTTATTAACATGATGAATTAGCACGCCATCTGTTATAAAAAAATTCAAACTATTTTGACGCATATTTTTCTTTTAAAATTAATTAAATTCTACTGCCCTTAAGGCAATGAAATGTTAATGTAGTAGTTGATTGATCAAATTTCTACTGCCCTTTAGGCAATGCAATGTTAGGGTAGTAGTTAATTGATCAAATTTCTACTGCCTTTAAGGCAATGAAATGTTAGGGTAGTAGTTAATTGATCAAATATCTACTGCCCTTAAGGCAATGAAATGTTAGGGTGGTAGTTAATTGATCAAATTTCTTCTGCCCTTTACTGCAATGAAATGTTAGGGTAGTAGTTAATTGATCAAATTACTACTGCCCTTTACTGCAATGAAATGTTAGGGTGGTAGTTAATTGATCAAATTTCTACTGCCCTTTACTGCAATGAAATGTTAGGGTAGTAGTTAATTGATCATATTTCTACTGCCCTTTACTGCAATGAAATGTTAGGGTAGTAGTTAATTGATCAAATTTCTACTGCCCTTTACTGCAATGAAATGTTAGGGTAGTAGTTAATTGATCAAATTTCTACTGCCCTTTACTGCAATGAAATGTTAGGGTAGTAGTTAATTGATCAAATTTCTACTGCACTTTACTGCAATGAAATGTTAGGGTGGTAGTTGATTGATCAAATTTATACTGCCCTTTACTGCAATGAAATGTTAGGGTGGTAGTTAATTGATCAAATTCTACTGCCCTTTAATGCAATGAAAGGTTAGGGTAGTAGTTAATTAATTTATTTTAAAAAGAAACATAAACGTTAAAAATATAATATTTTGTTATGTTCAGGATGGGATTATATTAAACTTTATTTCTTTTTCTCAGAATAAAGGGTGTGAATTTATACAATTATTGATTGAAGATGATAAGTATTAGAAAGACTTGGTTAATCAATGGTTAACCCTCTCATAGATTTCGCCAATTTAATCTATCAGATCTATAAACTATATTAATGTTCATTCTGTTTATATATTGAGAGGAAAATTTATAACCGAGGTTCCTGGAGCGTAGAACGCCAACTACCCAGGGAGTCACTAGTATGGACTAGTGTTGAGTGATTTTACTCGCGTCCTGTTTTGATTGCTAAGTTGAACCAGTTGACCAGAAAGTTCTATGCTGAGGTTGAGTCTGGAAGGCTGGCCATAGATGTAGGATTGAGGTTGGTCAATCCGAGCAGGATAGCTGACTGCATCCTATGTCTTAGGAATTCTGAACAGCTGAAGAGAAGATGATCGACTGTCTGTGTCTCTTCTGAACAGTGGGTGCAGGTAGCTTATATAGATACACTGAAGGCTTATTCTTGGGGATATTGTTTAACAAATTTCACAATATTTTTTGTTTTGAGAGTGCATCCACAGAATACATTCAAATCCGCCCAAAAAAAGATCCCACCAAAGGTCCATTTCAACAGCAATGCAGGCTCGCGGCTCGTGAATTGCTTGAAAAAAGGTGAAACCTTCAATTCCTCAAAATATTGTTTTAATTTTTGCTCTAAGGGTTTCTATTAATACCAAAAAAATAAGCTTTATATCAATCATATACTTATATATCAATATTTGTGAAGTGCGCTTATGTTGGGATACAAATTCTAAATGCAAGGGCGTGTTGCAGGGCTCTACAAGAACGGAACAAGAGAATGGTGCTGTTGCAAGGTCTGCATCCTGAAGGCAACGATGAACAAGGAACGTCGACGACAGAAAAAGAAAGATTGGATTCATGATCTTTTCTTCACTAACTACATCTATTTCATGAACTACCAACAGAACTTATGGTGGTGGCAAAACTACAATATGTACTACCACTACTGGCTTCACCTATTACCCTATACTGAAGAGATCTACCAGAAAAAAATCCGTAAAGCATTAAAAAGAAAGTCTTTAAATCTCAAAGCTTACAAGCAAAATTTGAAGTTGCATTCAAAGATGTATCTTTGGACCATAGAAGAAGAAAAAGAAGAAAATGAATATGCTGATAGCAAAGTCCACATTCCGATACAAATAAAAGAGAAGAAAAAAGTAACTTTTAATTTAGGGAAGAAAGAAAGAGAAGAAAATAATTCACCTTGTAAAGAAGAAGAGATCTATCGTGAAATGATCCAGATGAATACCAACATTCTCTTGTTAAATTATCAGCTTTTTGATCCAAAGAAAGAATTGAGCGAAGTTAGACTGGCAGAAGCTTTGCCTCCATCGACTGAAAATTCTTCATTCCCATCTTCTGAAGTTACATTGTAGCTGTGACTATAAATTCCATAAAGGATGTAAGAAGACAGAAATTGTGTCGGGACATTCATTTTACAGAGATTATGTATCAAAACTTTTAATTACCAAACGAACTTGTATATAGATTTATTTATATCGTTTTAAAAACATTACTATATTGTGATTTTATACCCCTCTATTTATGTAAAGTAGTGTACTATCACTGTAAGTAATTGATAAAATCATATTGATGTAAGAAATAAATGATAATAATTTTTATATCCTAAAAAAGAGAAATATATTTTCATTGTTGGCATTACAAAGAGTTAGTCGATGCCTAAAGTGTTGTTTGTGATTAAAATAGTCAGTGGGAGACAGACAAAGTTTTTAATAAGCGTTGTACACTCACAGAAAAAACATAAGGAAGTTGTACCTTTAGCATGTATATCGGGATTCAAACAATAACTCTGAAAGATATTACAGTGACCTTTATTGAAGACACACGAAATAACCAATATACACTCATGGACAAAACTTAAGGAAGTTGTACCTTTAGCATGTATATCGGGATTCAGACAATAACTCTGAAAGATACACTCATGGAAAAAACATAAGGAAGTTGTACCTTTACCATGTATATCGGGATTCAGACAATAACTCTGAAAGATACATTCATGGAAAAAACATAAGGAAGTTGTACCTTTAGCATGTATATCGGAATTCAGACAATAACTCTGAAAGATATTACAGTGACCTTTATTGAAGACACACGATATAACCAATATACACTCATGAACAAAACATGAGGAAGTTGTACCTTTAGCATGTATATCAGGATTCAGACAATAACTCTGAAAGATACACTCATGGACAAAACTTAAGGAAGTTGTACCTTTAGCATAAATATCGGGATTCAGACAATAACTCTGAAAGATACACTCATGGAAAAAACTTAAGGAAGTCGTACCTTTAGCATGTATATCGGGATTCAGACAATAACTCTGAAAGATACACTCATGGAAAAAACATAAGGAAGTTGTACCTTTACCATGTATATCGGGATTCAGACAAAAACTCTGAAAGCTATTACAGTGACCTTTTATGAAGACACACGAGATAACCAATATACACTCATGGAAAAAACATAAGGAAGTTGTACCTTTTAGCATGTATATCGGGAGTCAGACAAAAACTCTGAAAGATATTACAGTGACCTTTATTGAAGACACACGAGATAACCAATATACACTCATGGAAAAAACATAAGGAAGTTGTACCTTTTAGCATGTATATCGGGAGTCAGACAAAAACTCTGAAAGATATTACAGTGACCTTTATTGAAGACACACGAGATAACCAATATACACTCATGGAAAAAACATAAGGAAGTCGTACCTTTTAGCATGTATATCGGGATTCAGACAAAAACTCTGAAAGCTATTACAGTGACCTTTATTGAAGACACACGAGATAACCAATATACACTCATGGAAAAAACATAAGGAAGTTGTACCTTTTAGCATGTATATCGGGAGACAGACAAAAACTCTGAAAGATATTTACAGTGACCTTTATTGAAGACACACGAGATAACCAAGTGTCAACTAAATTGCCTGTCTCTTTTTATATCTCAGATAATTAATAAAAAATTGGTCTGTTTTCATAAAAAAAAGCTTTCCCTGTAGATATTTTTGTGGCTCTATCGCCTTTTATGATTATATTTTTCACTAATCAATAAAAAAAGGGGGTCGGTGGAAGGATGGTCTAAACCAGGGGTGGCGAACGTGCGGCCTTAAGGCCGCATGTGGCCTTTTCTTGCCCAAGTTGTGGCCTTTTCATAAATTCAAAATTATAATTTTTGTTTCGCCGTTTTCAATTACTTTCATTATTTTATTAAAAATATCTAATACGAATGTCATATAATATATATAATATAGTAAATGTAAGTATTTAAATTTCTAAAAGTAATTCAAGTGTCGTGCTAAAAATGAAGTACATAACTATACCACTATATCAGCAGCGCCGATTTGCGGTCAACACTAGTACTAATACTAAACGTAACGTCCAAGTAACGTCGAGGCAACGTAATTGCCGGTGTGTAAATGTATCAACTTTACTAAATGGTTGTTTATTTTTTCAATATGGTAAAAGTTGTAAGATAATACATATTTCAAACATCGAACAATGTTTTCTATTGTATTGTAGTAAAATATGGGTAAATTAATTTTAAATTTTAATAATCATTGCATAATTCAAAAATTTTTATCAGGTGAACAATTATTAATATATTTAAAATTCTGTGAAAGTAAACTTATGTGAAAAAATGTGGATTTTGATTTGAGTCCATTTCTCCTGTATTTTCAAAATACAATTTTATGTGCGGCATGGTCTTTTTATGTATAAATTTTCATAAATCTTTTAATTTTAGAATCATGTCTGAAAAACAAAAAAGGACTCTAAAAGACGAGAATCGATTATTTAATCAAGAATTGGAATTGCAATACTTCTTAATTAGTTCCAAAGATAAAATGGTTTGTTTGTTATGTAGTAAAGTTATAACTACAATTAAAAAGTAAAATGCTAATCAACATTACATGACTCATTCGAATCATAAATATGCAATTCTTGAAGGAGAAGCACGTAAAACTATATTACAACAACTTAAAAATGAAAAGCTTTACCTGCAACAAACCTTCAATAAGTTCTTTCAACAAAATAATAATGCCAAGGAAGCAACATACAAAGTAGCGTACATTCTTGGAAAATGGGGAAAACCATTTAGCGACGTTGAAATAATAAAATAATGTATTGTGGAAGTGGTCAAATGCTTACATCCAGAAAAAGTAGATAAATACAAACAATTACCTCTTCAAGAGGAACCATCACCGAACGACAACACGAATTAGCTACAAATATAAAACAACAGTTCGGTAAGATTATTAAAGAAGAAAATATATATTTCTCCATAGCATTGGATGAATCCACAGACAATACCGATTCAGCACAGGTTCAATTTTTATTCGAGATATTACTGAGTATTTTCGATGTTTTGAAGAGTTGCTTGCATTAGGAACACTTTCAGGCAAGACACGAGGAATAGACATCTTGGAGAACTTCAAAATAAAAATTTGCGAAGCAGGGTTAAATATAAATAATTTAGTAAGTGTGTGTACCGATGATGCACCAGCAATGGTAGGAAAGCGAGGTTTCATTTCGTTATTAAAAAAATAATATGCTAATTTAGAAAACTTGATTTCTTTTCATTGTATTTTTCACCAACAAAACCTATGTGCTAAGTCGGCTAGTTTGAACGATACTTTAGAAAAAATTATTGGTATTGTAAATTTTATTCGATCAAATTCAATGCGTCATCGTCAATTTCGAGATAAATTAATGTCAGATAATGACACCTTCAATGGAGAATTACCATATCATAGCAAAATACGTTGGTTATCAAGAGGACAAGTTTTGCTAAAAAATATTCACCCTGCGTCAACAAATAATTATTTTTTTTTGGAGAACAAAAGAAATATTGCGATTTATCAGATAAAGAATTTTGTAGAAATGCTGCCTTTTTATGTGACATGACAATGAAGCAAAATGAATTGAATTTAAACTTGCAGGGAAAAACTAAATATATATACTAAATGTGGCAAAAAATTCAAGCTTTTCGAAAAAAACTTTTATTCTTTAAATCTTTACTAGGTCGATTAGAAAATTCTAAAGAACATTTCCCACAGTTATCGGAAATTATGATGGAGCAAAATTATTCCCCTCAAAATTTGGATGAGTATATTTCTGTTCTTGATATATTAATTGAAGAATATAATAAAAGGTTCTCAGATATTAAAAAAACATGTTTTCACACTTAAATTAACTTTCGAACCAGACCTTGTTGATATCGACGTAGAGCCCAAAGAATATCAAATGTAATTATTTGAGATAGGAGAAGATAATATCTTTAAATCACAATTCGATTCAAAAAAAGATCCTATTGAAATATGGAAGACTGCAGTTTTTTTTATCCTCGTCTAAGACAACACGCACGAAGAATTCTTTCGTGTTTTGGAAGTACATATTGTTGCGAGGCAACATTTTCATACATGACTCAAATTAAAAACCGCCTAAGAAATCAAATAAGTGATGTTCATTTGAAAGATCAACTTAAATTACGTACCACGTAAATTGAACCAAATATTTATTTTTTGTCATCCAATAAAAACCACAGAAATCCCATTAAATTTTCTGGATTGTAAAATTAAATGTCAAATTTTTTGGAATTTATTAATTGTATGTCATTTTGAAAAAAATAAACTATTTAATTGCAAAGAAAATTATGTATTTTAATTTTGTATATAAATCCCTTTAATTAAATCGTATATATATGTAGTAATGTACAGTTGTTGTATCTGTTGGATGAATGTAGTGTGGCATGTTGGTTTGCAGTCGTGGTGGCCACAATGATTAGAGTGGTTTCAGGCGTGGAATTGAGATTACACAAAAGGACGAGGCATATTAGATGTCACCACGGAGATGGCGAAAGAGTGAGTGTAGCCGGCGCCGGTAGGGGAGAGATCTGTCTAGAGGGGTCTGTCCATCATTGTGTCTCAAAGCCGACTAATCTGTTTGAGTAAGAAAGAGCACACCCAGGAACCCGATTTGTTTTTCGGACCTCTTTCCTCCTTCTGGCATCGACTGTCACTCACTCGAAATTTTATTTGTCACTTTGGCAATTACATATACATTTATACAATACATGGAGACATAGATATATTGGAATATATTACAACATATATTTATATATAAAATATATATATATGAATGCGGCCTTCTCAAAAATGGTAAAATGAAAATTGGCCTTCTAATATAAAAAGGTTCGCCACCCCTGGTCTAGAGTAACCAGAAGAGCAGCAATCAAAATATAATCTTTTTTTTTTTATGCTTATCCCTAGTACATGTGGTACAAGCCAAGGTAATGATGGTGGGTAGAAGTAGGCGACTGCTTTTACTGTAAGTGCACCACATGTCTACACATGTGAAAAGCAGTTCGACTTTGCATTTACAAATGTGCCAGAGCCCCGTATATAAGCTTTTACACTACACATTCAACTTTATTCAACTGTAGATACAAAGCGCGATGTCCCGCCAAGGACACTGGCGCCCAAAGGAAAGCAATACAAGAGAGAGAGAGAGAGAGAGAGAGAGAGGGAGAATCTATTTATATATCCAAAAACATATGCTCAAGGCATTTACCATATTCTTGAAATTGATTTCAAACAAGCATACTATATACATAGGTAATTTAATTTAAACACACCTCAAAATAAAGAAAAAAGGAAAAAAATCATATATACAGCACATAGTTAATTATACCTAACACTTGAGATTATTTAAAAACTTTGATAAAAATTTACAAAATCTATTGAATACAATGTAGGAATCCCTGCTGGATATCAGTTCTCTTGGATCGGTACAGATAATACCGTTATTGAGTCTGTAGTCTTGAAATGCTGGGCACTTAAGTAAAAGGTGAGTAGAATCTTGAATGCGGCATCCACAAAAACAGCCCGGATCCTCCGATGCGCGGATTCTTTTCAGAAAACTCCCGAAATTACCATGGTTGGTTACAAATTGTGTGTTGTGGAAATTAGGGCGAAAATAATTTGGAATACCCCGGTTGAAAAAACTTGTAAATGTCTCGTTTGTATTATTCAGTAAGAGCAACATTCTTTCGTCTATATAGGATTTAATTATAAAGGGAATATCGATGTTGTATTTTTGCTTGTCCTCGAACGATAAGTTATTTAAGTCATATCTCATATTTTTTGCTTCAATGTAGTCTGCAATCAATGGAGTTTTAGCCAAACTGTGAACACAGTTGTACGAAGTTGTCTTGTAAGCTTGAATGCTCCATATTAATATCTGATATTGCATTGAGTTTAATATTTGTATCGATTTTTTATTTAAAAATTTAAACCATATTTCTGATCCATATGTTAAAGTTGATCTGAATAAAGATTTATACAATGTAATTCTTTTATGGGAGCTCAAACCCCATGATTTGCTGCACAGAGAGAATAGAAAAATTTTTTATTCTTAGAGTTCTGCTCACTATTTCCTCTATATGAAAAGCAAAATTCAATTTGTTTTTCTTCTATGATTTGCAATTGTTATTCCTAAAATTTTTTTTTTTGTAATGGTGAAATTAATCCACTCTTAAATTTAACTGGGATCTTCTCTTTATTACGCAAATATAAAATGTTTGTTTTTTCGGAACTGATTTATAACTTGTTCTTAATACACCACAATTCGATAGTATTCAATGCTTCCTCTATAACTATTTTTAGTGATGCTAGATCTTTATTCCAGCATATGATCGAAATATCATCCGCATAACAAATCAACTCACAATTGGGCACCTGAAAATTCATCAGCAAATCATTCAACAAAATTGTCCATAGAAGTGGAGAAAGCGGACCGCCCTGAGGACACCCCTTAGTAATTGGCTTTGAAGTTGTTAAATTGTCGTAACTGAAAGAAATGATCCTGGAATTTAAATATGATTGTAGAATTTTGATCAGTTTTTCCGGTAAATTATCTGAGTTTATTCTTTTGATGATCGCTGGCCACCAGGCATTATCAAAAGCCCCCGAGATATCTATTGTAACTAGTGCAGACAGTTCTTTTTGCTTATGCTCCATTAATACATCGATTATAGTATTCAAAGCAGTGATAGTTGACTTAGACTTGATAAATCCGTGCTGCCTCGAGCTTAACAGATTGTTTTGAATATAAAATTCATATATTTTATTTTTGAGAATTTTTCAAGAATCTTTGAAAAATTTGATAATAAAGATATCGGACGGTAGCTTTTAGCTGATTCATAATTGGTTTTGCTGGGTTTGGCTATTATTTTGAGTGCTGCTGTTTTCCATTTTTTGGGAAGTATCCTATTTGAATACATTTATTAAATATTGAGTGTAAAATCGGAAGTATTAGTTGAAAAGCATTCTTTATCATATTATTTCTAATATTGTCTGGACCAGGAGATTTATTTACATTAATTTTGTCGATTAGCTCTTCTATTTCTTTCTTATGAATATTGCATGAGTTGGAGTTTGTAAAATTCGGTGCATAGTTCCTTATTGATGTATGGTGAGCAGTATCCGATATAGTTGTGTCATCAGGAATTAGTTCATTAACCAGATCTTTTATTAGAGTTTCTTTAGAATCTACTGGTGCCTGTTCAATTATTGGTAATCCTTTTTGTTGATAAGAGGAACTAAGTTTTTTCAAGGTTTTATAGGCGTTTCCAAACGGATTATTAGATCCATTTTCTTTTATAAAATTCCGCCAACTATTCCTCTTAACTTTTCTAATACTATTTTTATATTTATTTCTGACAGACTTATATTCATTAACACTAATTGCTTTATGATGAAAGTATAGATTTCTCACATAATGAAAATACTTTTTCTTTTGTTCTAATTCTTTGTTCCACCACTTGATCCCGGTATCGAAAGTGAAGTTGGAAGATTTCACCTCCAGTGATTGATATGCAGCTTCCAGAATTATATCCGTTAGCCTGTCAACTACCATGTCAATATCAGTTTCTTTTTCGACCTTTTTTATATCGTTTTCCAATCTTCTTACTTCTTGTTTAGAAATTGTATTTGAAAACAGTGACCAATCTGCTTTCTTTTCACTAAATTTCCATGTAGATTTTTGTTGATTGTTTGTAATATCTAAGTTAACATTGATATCAAATGAAACTGTCACATGGTCGGAAATATTGGTTAATTCAAAAGTTTGCCAATTGTTCACCAGTTTCAATGAATGTCTATTTGAAATAGTGAGATCTATTATGCTTTTATTACGACAGGTAGGAGTTTTGTTATTGTGAATAAAAATATTATATTCATTAATAATAGGTTGCATTTTATATTCGTTAGAGTTTGTAATTCTATCGAACCAAACCGGGTGACGGGAATTAAAATCTCCACAGAAGATTAGGGGAGTACTCTCGAAGGTAGCTATCAAATTCTTTAAAAAGTTCAAATGTTCGTCATCGCATTTGTTTGGAGGAGTATAAAAGTTTGCTATTATCGTCCTAGATTTAGGTGTATTAATAGAGATTGATGTACTAAACTGATTTGTGAAAAAAACCCTCCAACTTCCTATATTTTATATATTTATTAAATATAACCGTTGCAGTATAAGTGTTTTCTGTTGAGGAACAATGTACTATGTGCGAGTCCATATCGAACACGACCTTTCTATTTAAAACATAAGGCTCTTGAAGAAGGAGAATATCTGGTGGATTGTCTCTAATAGAGCTTCTGAGTTCGGAAGTTGCAATTATACTTTTCCTAATATTCTGTTGTATACATTCAAATTTTCCTATGGTTAATTTTTTTGCTTCTTTCATAATGGACATTTATGCAAAACGCTTATGAAAATTTCATATGAGAATATTTCTGTTCTATTCTTCTTCCAAATCATAAAAATATTGGGTTCTATCTATAATTCTATCTACTTTTATTTTGTAAAGTGGACAGTCCGTCCCATTAACCCTGTGATTTGTTTGTTTATTTCTGAAAATTGGGTGTTTAGAACAGTTGTGACAACTCAGTTCATTCGAGAAGGAATGGGTTCCATGGACCCCACAGATATTACAGATTTTCTCATTTGGGCAGTCTTTAAGCTTATGGTTTGGATCGTATTGAAAGCATTTTTGACATTGTTTTACTAAAACCTTATCTTGAATATGGCAACGTTCTAAATCAGTGTAAAGAGTATTGTTATTTTTCTTAATTATTTGATATGCCTTTGGTGAAAGTCTTAAAACAATGTTTTGTGTAGCAGTATTTGATTTCATTACAAACAGCATCCTTATTTCATCCTCCATTCCCCTTAACTCTGGATTCATATTGCAGATTGTCTTTACAAATGTTGCTGTGTCCATTATTTTAGAAACATTTTTAACCACAACCGTTGGATCTCTTTTCCTAGGAATATACATTTTACTGATTGCCTTTAACTCATCCGATTTTCCCAATTCTTCCTGAAGAGCATTCAATTTTACCTGCGATGGCGATTTTATTACCACTGCGTTCCGTGTTTTGAAAATTTTATTAATTTTAATATTCCCACCGACTTCCCTTATTTTCTTTATGGTTCTAGAAATAGCTTGAGAAACATCAGATATAGATTCATTGTTGGCTGGAGCTGCAATTAGCGTAAATTCCATGTTTTGAGTTTGTTGATGTTTGACAATTAATTGTTGTACATTTTCTTGTTTTGTTACTTGTGCAAATGTGGGTCTGTGTACCGAAATTTCTCTCAATATTTTTTCAACCTTATTTTCCATTGCTGAGTTGACAGCTTCCGTTATTATTCCTATTGTAGAGTCTTTATATTCATATCAGAAAGAGAAGAAACTCCTTCTTTTGCTTGAGTAATCATTGTTGATAAAAAGGATATGTCATTTTTAGTTACGTTTTTTTGATTGCCTAAATATTTATTATTAAAGTATTGAAATACTTCATCCAATTTTAAATTTATAGAATTTATAACTGACTCCATTTTATTTTTATTTTTATTTTTTACCCTACACAGCTGTTGGTCAATCGGTTGACTACATAGTTCTTCAGTCTAATTATGTTGTAGGCCTCTCTTACATCCTGCCACCATTTGTGGGGGTCAATGAAGTACACCTGCTAGTGTTGATCAGCAAGGACAAGCTCATTGTCCAAGTGGTGGGTAAACTCATGTGGTCGCATGATTCAAGTTTAATTAGGACAATTCTATAAACCAATCTGGTCGTTACAAATACAGTCCAACTTGGATAATTCAAAGCCAAGGGGACCAAAAAAAAATTCGGATTATTCAAAAATTCCAATTTAAAATGTTTTGAAAAAAGGCTTGAAAATCTAGGGACCAAGATGAATATTCAAATTAAAGACATTTTTTAATTGAAGATGTTTGAATTATCAAAGTTGTACTGTACAATTTGTTTATTCATTTAAAATAATATAGTTTAAATATAGTTTTTTTTAATAATTTAGTTCATATACAGTAAAAACCCTCTATAGGGAATGGGACTGAAACTGTGGTTTACTATAGCCATGGTTTGTCGTAGCCATATTTCACTGTATTATAACATAAAAAATGGGAATTATATCAGGTTCTTTATAAGGGAAGCTTCACTATATCCTAGGTTAGTTTTAGCAGGGTTCTACTGTATACTCAAATTTCTTCAATGTGTGCATTCTACAGGGAGACCCATAAGTCCCAACCCCTTCTATTTTTTAAATAAAAATTAAAAGGTAAACTGGAATGAAATAGTTATATTTTTTATTCTAGTATGCTTTTTAATTTTTGAAAATATAAGATTTCGGGACTTGTGGCCACCCTGTAGTTAGTTTACAAATGCAGTGTACAACTAGATGCCTACAAAGAAGCCATTACCTATCCAAGATGCAGGATACCAGGAGGTTCTCCACTTCAGGCACATCAATCTTCAGTTCCTGTACCACACACACATACAATGGACCACAATCCCAAGAGATGGTACAACACTGGGACTTTACCTTAGAGATGAAGGGGATGTGGATCCTGGTGTAGGCCTTGATAAGCTTGATCAGCACCTGAGTCCTGATGTTCCGCAGCAGATCTGCAATTTTACACAATACAGCTTTCAACATATCAAGTGGCAGGTGACAATAAATTAGGTCATTTTTTTCCTTGCCTATTTGAGACCCAGTAGCAAAAACAAAAGTGGCCTTTATAAATAAAATACACAATTTTGATAACAAAGGTGAGAACAAATGGAGATAAGTAGACTGTGTAGCTTCAACCTGATGCCATTACTGAGATGTCAGCAGACATTGATTGGACTAGTGATTATGTACAATTTGGATTATAGATTAGAAACACAAGGTAATAAACGGGACTTGATAATTAAGATATTATAACCATGCTGGTGGTATAAAGGAGGCTCTCATAGTGAGCTAAAATTGGCAGCAGCAGGGGGTTACAATAATTCTTTTGTCATCTTTTATGGTTTAAGGTGCCTTTCTATTTAGGGGTGCAGCAAGGTAAATAGGCCAGTCATAATCAAATATATAAGAAAATTGTAATAAACTTATATAAAAAGATCAAAACCTTTCGCAATGAGTTTATTACGAAAAAAAAAAAAAAAAACTGCGAGCTTTTTAGCTCTTGCTCTTCAAAGGGTAAAATTATATTCCTGCAAGTATCAGCCTAAGAAGAACAGTAATAACCCCAGTTAACAGATGGTGCTTTACAAGACTTTGGTCTATTTCCAGTCTAGGGCTGATGTGGAGAGTTGCTACTGCTGTAATTCTGATTTCAATGGCCTATGATTGTAAATACATCTTTATATTGGTTGTAAGACTTAAATTGCTGTAAATACCAGTTGACTCATATTTGTGTTTAAATGTAATGTGAATGAAAGCCTAATAAAGAGAAGACTTGTTCCCGGTTTCTGTTGTGACTTCCTCCTCCAACATCACAGTAAGTCTCTCGTGTCCCCCCACCAGTGGCAGATCGAGAGATACTGCCAGAGGGAAAGGAGATCTACAAGAGTAGTGGTTCTTGGAGGCTTTGGGCTGTCTGTAGGGTAGGGCTACAGATATGAAGCAGCAGAGTCAAGGTTGGTGATGCGGGAAGAAGTGGCGTTGTCGGGAAGGACCAGGGGCAACACACGACAATATCTAACTCTGATATAATTTTGCCTGTTGAAGAGTGAGTTCAAAAGCTTGTGTTTTTTTGTAATAAAAAAACTTATTGCTAAAGGTTTTAATCTTTTTTATATATGCCACCAGTCATAGTCTATTCTGTGTGTGAGAAAAAGCAATACTCAAGATGCAGAGGTCAACTCAAAATCAATGGGAGCATTGAATGCAGCCTGATTGATTGCAATCTTTAACATCCAGAAACTATAATAGAATGGACCACCAGTTCCTCATTGTTGGAAATCAACAAACTCAGAGGATGGGTTACCTTCAATGTGTTCTCGAATGAAAGGGGTCATCCATAATGTTTTTCCTGTTGTTCTTGAGAATCTTTTCAAATTCGTTGATATCATTGTTTTGGTAGGCACTGGAACAAACAGAATTACAGTCATTGTTTTATCACAGGGCAGGCACAGCTATAGGAGCTGAGGAAAAAAATAATTGGTTTCTTTTCAATTCATTTTAAAAACTAAGAGAAACACAAAGAATTGATTCACCTGACCAGGTTGGTCATGGTCAGAATTTCAGAGTCGTTCTTGTAGGGCTTGGCCTCCTGGGAGTCAAAGGGATTGACGCCGGACTTCATGAGCATGTTGGCCAGGACAAGATACTTGAGGCAGGTAGTCCTTCTACGGGCACATCCATCAGTCATCTACATTCCTTCCTCTCATCCTCACTTACCTAGGGCTGCCCGACTCATCATGGTTCTTGAAAGCTTCAAAAAAGTCAGTATGAGCTTTCTCATACTCCTCCTCCCTTAGATGCATCTTGTGTTGTGTATTTGCATACTTGGGATATTTGCAGAAATGCAAATATCCTCTTTGCATACTCATTTCTGACTTCATGTATAAATAGCGCTACAAGTTGTTAGCAGGCAGTCAGTCAATTTATGTAATAAAAGAGATTACGGGAGTCCGTCTTTGTCTCAGCCTCGACACCTCACACTTGGCTACCTCCCACCTTCAAGGATAGAACAATTCTGGCGACGAGAAAATCTATGGGAAGCTACGGTAGTGACTACGAGGTTTGCAACTATTGGTACGTGTCTACGGGAGCGACCACGAGGTTTTAAGGATTGCGGACTTAGACTGATTCAAAGCATCAAACTGAGGAAGGATGGCAACAAATCAAACTGTACCGTTCAGAGTCTTCGATTCGAAGGAAGAAAATTTTGAAATCTTCGTACAGCGATTTGAAGCGGCGTGCGAAGCTAATGAAACAAGTGATCAGAAAAAGGTCGTAATCTTGTTAAGTTTATTGAACTCTGAACTCCTTAAATAAGGAAATTATTTGTTCTACCCTGAGAAGATTAAAGAGAATTCTTATGAGGTAATAATTAAAAAAATAAGACAACATCTAGATCCTAAGCCAAAAGTTATACCTCAGCTATGCAAATTCTTAAAAAGGGTGCAAAAAGAAACTGAAACTGTTTCTGAGTATCTAAGAGAACTGAAGCACCTAGCCACAAATTGTGAAATTGGCAGTATGCTGGAGATGATGTTACGAGATAGATTCGTAGCAGGCTTGTCATCCGAGGCCCTCCAGAAGAGACTCTTCCAGGAAGATGATGACGTAAAGCTGGATCGAGTATTGGCCATTGCGGTCTCGTACGAGTTAGCCGAGAAGGATGCTAGTGAACTGCATGGAAATTGCATAGGCAAAGTGACTTCGCGTTCTGAAAGAAATAGAAGGGAGAGGCACACCCCTGTGCAGAAATATAGCCCTATGGCAGGAGTGAAAAGGTACGGCGAAAGGAATTCCCACCTAGCACCAGCATGCCCACACAAGTCAAAGACTTGTTATAAGTGCAAAAAGATTGGGCATCTGAGTAAAGTATGCAAAGCGGCAAATTATGCACTGAAAAATAGCTATGTGCACGAACAGATACTGTCCCTCAAGGGCGAAACGGAGGCTAAAGTTACGCTCACTTTAGACGGAAATGTATTAAAGTGTGTAGTGGATATTGGAAGTCCGGTAACATTGATGCCGAAAACCATCTTCAAGAAATTCTGGAAAGTAAAATTATTTCCTACTTCGAAGAATTTAAGAACCTTGTGCAATAATCCTATCAAGATAGTAGGAGAAAGGGACGTTTTTGTTGGAGAAGCCGGAGATTAATAGTGGTGGATGAAGGTTTCCCAAAGATTTTACTGGAAAGGGAATGGCTAAGATTCTTGAATATTGACTACTGTAGGTTACTAAATGTGAATAAAATCTTCGAAAAATCTTGCAGGAAGTCATTAATTGAAAAATATTCAATTCTATTCAATAATGAACTGGGTTGCTTAAAATATGTAAAATTAAATATTTGGATTAAAGAAGGACGCAGCACCAGTGTTTTGTAAGGCTCGAAGTTTGCCTTTTGCTATGAAAAAAAAAGGTAGAGAATGAATTGGAGGATATGGTAGATAAAGGAATTTTAGAGCATCTTGATTACGCCGACTGGGCAGCACCCCATAGTGCCAGTTTTGAAGAAAGATGGCGCAGAATTAGAATCTGTGAAGATTTTAGGAGTACGGAAAATAAGGCAATTATATTGGATAAATACCCATTGCCTACGATAGATGAGATAATTTTCTAAATTATCGGGTAGTACAGTTTTCTCAACTCTGGACCTTTCAATGGCCTATCTGCAGGTAGAGCTAGCAGAAGCCAAAGGAGTAGTAAATATAAATACTACGAAGGGATTGTTTGCATATAAAAGACTCCCTTATGGTGTGGCTGTAGACCGAATAAATTCCAGAGGTTGATGGACAACATTTTTGCTGACATACCAGGAGTGGCTTGTTATATTGACGATATTTTGGTGTCAGGTAGAGAGGCAAATGAGCATAAAGCCAAGTTGGAGCTGGTATTTAAAAGATTAGAGGACAAAGGCTTGAAATCGAATAAAAATAAATGCAGGTTCGCTGTTGATTCGGTTGAATACTTGGGTTTTCGAATCGATGAAAGCAATCTCTAATGCTCCTGAGCCTAAGAACATTGGCCAGTTACGATCATTTATCGGAATGTTGATGTACTACGCCAGATTTATAGAGAATATCTCTCATATTTAACTACTTTTTACAAGTTGTTGAAGAAAAATACTCATTTGAAATGGACAAGAGAACATCGAATATTGTTCAATAGATGTAAATCATTATTGACCAATGAGTCAGTATTGGCACACTATGATCCAACAAAGGAACTGGTACTGGCATGCGATGCCTCAAGCTATGGACTTGGTGTGGTGCATAGTCACAGAGACAAAAATAAGCAGGAGAGTCCAATAGCGTTTGCGTCGCGAACCCTTACAGATGCTGAAAAAAAATATTCTCAGCTTGAAAAAGAAGCCTTAAGTATTGTTTATGGCTTTGAAAAATTCAGGCAATACCATCTAGGACGCTCGTTTGTGTTGGTGACGGATAGCAGGCCGCTGATGCACTTGTTCTCACCTCACAAACCGATTCCAGTATGTGCAGCGTCAAGGATAAAGCGTTGGTAGCTTAAACTGGGTGCTTTTCATTACTCGGTTGAATTTCGGAAGACTGACGACCACGGAAATGCGGATGCTTTATCAAGGTTGCCGTTAAAAGCAGTTGAGAGAGAGTCTATTGATGAAGATCAAGTCTTGCTTCTGAGAAAAATGAATGAAGTGCCTTTTTCATTCCGGGATGTGGCTTTTGAAACTAGAAGAGACAAGACCCTCTCAATTGATTTGAGGAATGTCCGGGAAGACAATTGGCAAATACCAAAAATCTTGAAAGAAAATCCGCTGTTCCCTTTCTACAAAATTAGGAATGAGCTAAGTGTGGATTTTGGCTGCTTACTATGGAGGGAACAGATAGTAATTCCTCCCAAGTTGAGATCCAGATTCTGAGAGACCTCCATGAGATGCATTTTGGAATAGTAAAAATGAAAATTATCGCACGGAGATATTTTTGGTGGCCTGGAATAGATGGGAACATCGAAGATATGGCCCGGGAGTGTACCATCTGTCAGAAATCGGCAAATATGCCTCCCTCCACGATTTCAGAATGGACTTGGCCCGAAAAACCCTGGCATCGACTACATATGGATTTGGCCGGCCCTTTTATGGGTAAAATGTTTTTGGTCATAGTGGACGCCTATACAAAATGGTTGGAGATTTTCATCCTGAAAGAAATAACCAGCAAAACCATTATTTACCATCTTAGGCAAGTGTTTGCAAGGTTCGGACTGCCGGAAATATTAGTAACGGATAATGGGCGACAGTTTGTCTCAAAGGAATTTGAGGAATTCACCAAGATGAATGGAATTCGGCATACAAAGGCAAGCCCATACAATCCAAGCACAAATGGATTAGCTGAGCGCTATGTGCGAGAGTTCAAGACCTCACTAAGGAAGAACAGTGGAAAGGTAGGCCTTGAGACAAACTTGGAGAGATTTTTATTGGCTCAGAGAGCATTTCCACAGACAGTGATGAAGGAATCGCCGGCGGAACTATTGATGAAAAGGCGTTTGAAAACAAGGTTTTCAAATCTAATGCCTAAAATGGAATTTAAAGGAGAGGTGTTTCATGATGCCCTAAAAAAGCAAGAGAATTTCAACATAGGTTCCGATGTTTATTTCCAGAATTATGCTGCTGGACCAAAGTGGAAGCTGAGCACAATACTAAAACTCCTTAGTTGCCGCCACTACCTAATAGGGTATGAGGACCAAACTTTAAAGATGCATATAAACTAGTTGCGCCCTGTAAAGGAAAAACCAGAGACTACAGTACCGAAAGATCCGAGGCTAGTACTTCCAAGTACATCTACGGAAACCCTGGAAAACCATCCTGAGATGAAGCCCTCTCAAGTTGGCCTGGAGATCCCTGAGAGGAAACTGCCAGATATGGAATTGGCAGAGAAGCCGAAATCGACAGGACAAGACTTGGCACCAGTTGAAGACAACCAGAGTCCTGTTGCTGCTTCTGGAGAAAAGGTCCCAAGCTGGAGCACTAGACTCCAGCGAGAGAAGCCGCGGTTAACAAGGCAGAACTTGGCACCTGTTGGAGCCAACCAGAATCCTGTTGCTGCTTCTGGAGAAGTCCCGAGTCGGAGCCCCAGACCCCAGCGATCCAGGAGTCCGCCAGACCGTCTGCAATATTATTAGGAGAGAAGGGTGTTGTGTATTTGCATACTTGGGATATTTGCAGAAATGCAAATATCCTCTTTGCATACTCATTTCTGACTTCATGTATAAATAGCGCTACAAGTTGTTAGCAGGCAGTCAGTCAATTTATGTAATTAAAGAGATTACGGGAGTCCGTCTTTGTCTCAGCCTCGTCACCTCACACTTGGCTACCTCCCACCTTCAAGGATAAAACATTTTTCATTCTTTGCTTTTGAAAACTTTGTGTAGATTGTTTAATAGGTGCGGCTTATTGCATAATGAGAAGTAGTAGTAAATGTTACATAACAGGAAACTTTTGTAAAGGCTCTGCTGTCTTCCTTTATATATTTTCGCTCACTGTTTTAAAGCATCTTTACATTGGAATTTCTTTATTTCGTTTGATGATATATTGTAGCCCAATATATTATATTTTATCTTTCGTTATGTTTGGTTTAGATTTTTTTGTCGTTTATTTTAGAGCTTAGGTTTTCGTATTTTTTATTTTTTTTGTACATGAAAAATAGGTGTAAAAAACAAAATTAGGAATAATATAATTTAACTATAATAATACATACTTTAAACTGATGAAGAGAGACGTAAATTATAATATTATTCTCGATCAAAAATTTGAGTTTTAAATATTAATTAAAACCAAAAATGACAAGTAAATATTATTAATTGGTTCAGTCATACATACATACATTTAATATGGATTTAGGATTTAATATAATTTAATATAATAGGATTTAAAATTAAAACACTTTATTTTAAAAAGGCGTTTTTTAAAGTTTGTTTTATATATAAATAAATACTAGATATATAAACGCCTCGTTATTATATAATCATTCAACCTATTTATTGTGTAATATTCCTCAAGCATACACACATACTCTTACATAATACAGTTAAACCTGTCTATAGCACCGACTCTTGGGACTCACCAAAATAGAGTGCTATAGAGAGGGGGTGATATAGACAGGTCACTTTTAATGTAAATCGCATTGTACTACTTATTTAAAATCGGGCGCTATAGAAAGAGAGGCGCTACTTAGAGGGGGTGCTATAGACAGGTTTAACTGTACATACATAATACCGTATTTTACTAATATATGTCTGTACAGTAGTACTGTCAAATTTATTTGACAAATATAAGCAGTTATCAGTTAGGTTGAATGCTTATTGTTTATTTGTATATATATACTTGTTATATTATCGAAAAGATAGAGGTTTCCTGGCCGGGGGGGCATTCATATTTATATAAAAAATAGACACTTCGGCCAGTTGGAGTTTTATAGTACTGGCTTAATAGCAAAGAAACAACTACTATGATCATTTTGAGTAAATATACAAGATGCTGTATGTAATCAAGCAGAGCTAATATGCGAAATAAAAAACTCCAACTGGCCGAAGTGTCTATTTTTTATATAAATATTTGTTATATTGTTTTTAAAATAGAGCAATCCATATTTAATTCATTAGATAATAAAAAGGCATATATTGGATTTAATAAAAGATTTATTTTGCCATTGATTGCACTATTTTCAAATCGATTTTAACCAGTTTTGGTACCGACAGGCAAAATAAATCTTTTATTAAATCCAATATATGCCTTTTTATTATTTAATATTTGTTATATATATTTGTATTCATTTATATAGAGAGATATTTGCTCTTTGTATGTTATTTTAGATATATAAATGCCCCCCACACACATACACTAAATATTAATATATGATGACAATACTTCATATATTTCTTATCTGCCTAACCCTTCCCTTACCATGTTTCTCTCTAGATATACCCCATATATTATTACAAAATAGTAATATTAAGTAGGTTGAAATCCTCTGAAGAATATAAGTAAAAGAATCAAAGCATGCGAGGATGCGTATCTTATGAGTTTTAATAAAGGCGAGCTTTCGGGTCAATAACCCTTCTTCAGGACATCATGTCTGACTGATCTTGCATCTTTTATCTTTTATACATATCCATATTGAGAAAAATCAGCATATATACAAGAAAATCAAACGTATTAGCCTATCAGTTAGAAAAGTAATAGCAGGAAATAACCGCGTGTCCCGAGCATATCAAGTGGGATAAACACAAGAAACTTCACGATTTAGCCACGATACAGTTTAAGGCTGCATGAGTAAAATTAATCAAAATAAATCGTGCTGGCAATGGTCTCCTAAGGTACTCTATGGCAATATTGCTTTGTATATATCAGGGATGTCTATATGTCTATTAATACTGTTATGTCTTAAAGAGAGCAACGCC
The DNA here is from genome assembly GCA_030710605.1 of Cordylochernes scorpioides. NCBI lineage: Eukaryota > Metazoa > Arthropoda > Arachnida > Pseudoscorpiones > Chernetidae > Cordylochernes > Cordylochernes scorpioides. Next base: position 6,859,244 of record CP092869.1, read on the forward strand.
TCGACGACCAATCTTTTGTATTTGCTATTGATTCCTGAGTAATATGCTTGTGGATGAGAGGTATCAAAAGAATGTCCTGTCTGTTGAATGTGTTGCACTATGAGAGATCTGGGTTCACTGTTTCTAACGTTTCTGTGGTGTTCTTCTATCCTATCCTTAATTCTTCGGCCTGTCTCTCCTATATATAGACTGTTGCAATCTGAGCATTTTAAGGAATATACGGAGTTTGTAAGATATGGTAGGGTAATGGGAAAACTGTTTTTGGTGATGAGGTTCCTAACTATTGTTTCTAATTTAGGAGTGTTGGTGTAATAGGTGCGGATTCCGTACTTGTTTTTTAAGTGTCTAGAGATGTTGGTACTATAGTTAGAGTATGGAATGATGCAAGTCGATCTATAAGTCTGACTATTTAGCTGCTGTTGGGGATTGTGAAAATGTCGGAGAATGAAGTTTCTGGGGTAACCTGAGTTCATTAGGTGATTAATCACATTTTGGGTCTCTGTTTGTTTAAATTCAGATGTTGAGCAGTGAGTAAAAATACGTTTCGAAAGAGTTTTGACAGTATTAATTTTATGGCTGAGGGGGCAGTATGAGGAATAGTGTATATAGGAGGGATGAAAGGAGGGCTTATAGTGTACATTGGTGATATAACTGCTATTTTGTTTAGTAATCATGATATCTAAGAAAGCTAAGGAAAAATTGTTTTCTTTCTCTATTGTAAATTGGATGTCCGGAAATGGTGAATTTAATTTGATATGTATACTGTCCAAGGATTCTGTTTTGACTATGCAGAAAATATCGTCTATGTATCTAAACCAAGAATGAATATCTGCTGGGAAATGGCCAGTGATTAAACTATCTACTTTTCGCATAACTATTTCAGAGAGTGGTGAGGACAAAGGGCTACCCATGGGAGTGCCCTTGGATTGCCTTCAATTTTGATAAACGATATTACAGGCAATCCAAGGGCACTCCCATGGGTAGCCCTTTGTCCTCACCACTCTCTGAAATAGTTGTGCGAAAAGTAGATAGTTTAATCACTGGCCATTTCCCAGCAGATATTCATTCTTGGTTTAGATACATAGACGATATTTTCTGCATAGTCAAAACAGAATCCTTGGACAGTATACATATCAAATTAAATCCACTATTTCCGGACATCCAATTTACAATAGAGAAAGAAAACAATTTTTCCTTAGCTTTCTTAGATATCATGATTACTAAACAAAATAGCAGTTATATCACCAATGTACACTATAAGCCCTCCTTTCATCCCTCCTATATACACTATTCCTCATACTGCCCCCTCAGCCATAAAATTAATACTGTCAAAACTCTTTCGAAACGTATTTTTACTCACTGCTCAACATCTGAATTTAAACAAACAGAGACCCAAAATGTGATTAATCACCTAATGAACTCAGGTTACCCCAGAAACTTCATTCTCCGACATTTTCACAATCCCCAACAACAGCTAAATAGTCAGACTTATAGATCGACTTGCATCATTCCATACTCTAACTATAGTACCAACATCTCTAGACACTTAAAAAACAAGTACGGAATCCGCACCTATTACACCAACACTCCTAAATTAGAAACAATAGTTAGGAACCTCATCACCAAAAACAGTTTTCCCATTACCCTACCATATCTTACAAACTCCGTATATTCCTTAAAATGCTCAGATTGCAACAGTCTATATATAGGAGAGACAGGCCGAAGAATTAAGGATAGGATAGAAGAACACCACAGAAACGTTAGAAACAGTGAACCCAGATCTCTCATAGTGCAACACATTCAACAGACAGGACATTCTTTTGATACCTCTCATCCACAAGCATATTACTCAGGAATCAATAGCAAATACAAAAGATTGGTCGTCGAAGCGTTGCTCTCTTTAAGACATAACAGTATTAATAGACATATAGACATCCCTGATATATACAAAGCAATATTGCCATAGAGTACCTTAGGAGACCATTGCCAGCACGATTTATTTTGATTAATTTTACTCATGCAGCCTTAAACTGTATCGTGGCTAAATCGTGAAGTTTCTTGTGTTTATCCCACTTGATATGCTCGGGACACGCGGTTATTTCCTGCTATTACCTTTCTAACTGATAGGCTAATACGTTTGATTTTCTTGTATATATGCTGATTTTTCATTTTAAAACTCATAAGATACGCATCCTCGCATGCTTTAATTCTTTTACTTAAAATAGTAATATATTCCTACATAGATATATAAATTTATAAAATATCAAATTATATTCTTTAAATCCACCCCGCTCCCCTCTGGACTTCCATTGAGGCCGCCGCAACAAAGGCTTTCTCACTTTAGCAACAAAAGCGATCTAGCGAGCAACTCAAGCGACTAGCGAGCAACCAAAGCGATCTTTGCAAGCGATCTTAACTCATCTGAGCGAACTCTTTGAAGTGATCTTTTTGTGATCAGAGCGATCTTCTGTGATCAGAGCGATCTATTGTGATCTAAGCGATCTTCTGTGACCGAAGCGGTCTTGAGAACTGTGTGAGCGATCTTGAGATCCGAGTGATCTCTGAAAGCGATCTTTTGTAACCGAAGCGATCAGGCCAGCACCATGGGGGGCTGCTGCGGCAAGAAGAAGAGGCGTGATAGGTAGGTGGAATTTACTACATTATTGTTATATATAGTCTAAGATTAGAGAAGAAATAGTACTGGCTTAATAGCAAAGAAACAACTACTATGATCATTTTGAGTAAATATACAAGATGCTGTATGTAATCAAGCAGAGCTAATATGCGAAATAATTTTGCGCATCTCCAATAATTTACTTTTCTTTTTAAACATTAAACATATAATTTTTGTAGAACTTCCTAAATAATCCTTGTATAAAAAGAAGAGCTTTATTTTGACCTAATTGAGATTTTTTAAATAGCAATGTTTTTAAGACCATATATAACTATCTATTAGTTTTGCTTTAAAAAGATATGAAATGTGGAAATCTTGATAGCGATTGTGCTTCACTTTACACACGTGTTGTTTATCCTATACTCGGCTGAAGATAAACAAACGAGAGTCTCGTGGATTGATATTAAAATAGTAAACACATCTGAGAAAGTTTTACACAGAATTTGAATTAAACTCTGCAGCGAGGTTTTTTTTTTTCAATTTTACCCTGAATTAATACCTGCAAGTGGGTATTTATGGAAACAAATAAAAATCTGCGAGAGGAGTAGCAAGTTTTAAATGAACCTATAAATTATATAAGTTAATGCGTTAAAAAAATAGTGATATTGCAAAATCCAAATTTCTTTATTGAAATGCCAGTAATTATTTTTATGAATAGAATTCTTATAAATATTTTAATAGATAGAGGGATAAATTTCGCATATCATTGAATATAAAAATGAGATACATTTCAAATATCAATAAATTTGTTTAAATACCTTCTTTTATTTTTGTAAAGGCAGAAATAAAATGCATTTATTTGCAACACTATAGACGTTTGGCAAATTATCAACTATAGAAAAACAAATTTAATATTATATATTATATCTGTTATTATTGAAAATCTCTAAAAACTAATAAAATGGCAATTATCTCTTATATATTTACTTCATTTGCGGAGAATTCGTGGTATATCCGTTTGTAGTGAATTTATTTTCCTCCGGTTTACCCAGACTGGTCTATTTTTTGGCTTGATTGTCTTTATATGATTTTTCCTGTATATAAATATCATATTACCATTAAGATACTATTACTTTTTTTTCCTGCATGTATCCTACATTTCTGCTTGGAGAATCTGTATAAGACTAAAAGGTCTTAATAAAACCTTTTGTTGTTGTTGTTATATATTTACAGCTTATGATAATAAATATTTAATAACAAAGTGTAGTATTTCAAGTTAAATCTCCTATAATTTAACATTTAAATGCAGCAGCCTTATATTGTGTTCTTATGAAAGATGTTCAAAGTGTTTAATTTGCGAAATATATTTCTCCTTGAACTAAATAGTTCCATGAAGATAGAAGTTGTCTGGCCGGCATTAATATTTCTAAGAATTAAAAGCCACTTCGGCCAGTAAATCTTTTTTATTCTCTCGACGTTTTGACAAAAATATTTATTTAAAAATATTTTTTTCAATGATCATAACTCCTTGCCAAATGCTTTAATTTGTATTTGTTCCTGATGAGGCCAAAAGATTTTTGTCGAAACGTCGAGAGAATCAAAAGATTTACTGTCCAAATTGTCTCTTAATTCTCATAAATAAATAGTTACCAGAATTATAGCAGCTATACCTAAGTGTTTATTATAATAATATTCCTGTTATATATAGTGCGGTATATTATGTAGAAAATAGTGCTGTTAACTACTTAGGGATCAATTAGAATAGAGAAGAATAGTACAGGTTATATGGTGCACGCTACAGAGACTGTTATAATTGAGAAAAAGTATATAAAAAATAAGTGTTTTTTAGATCTAAACTAATAATTATAAAAGAGAAAGAATGATAGTGACAATTACCAATTTTATTTAACATCTTATCAATCAATAGTTAGCACAGAAAGAAGCTAAAGTAGTTTTTAATTGTTATAGGAAGGAAGAATATATTGTTGTGGAACAGCGTGCACCTATACCCTCTATTAGCTCTCACCTGACTGTTTCCCCTGAATGTTTACATCAGAGCGTTGATTTGTCCCCCCATTCGTTCCTTATGTCCTCTTCCCTCCCGTTGTCTTTGTTCTCTCTGTCTACTAACCCCTCCCTGTCCCCTTGTCCCTCCCTTCCCCCTTGTGTCCCTGTCCACCTCCGTTGTTGGTTGCCTCTCCCCTCGTTACTAACCCGTGTTCCGTGTAACCCCGTGTCTTCGTTCTCTTTGCCCCAGTCTTTCACATCAGATGATTGGTACGACTGCCCCCTAGCTAGCATGATTTCACCTCCACACGGCACCACCCCCTCCTCTCCTTCCCCCCAGTAAACTCCCTCGGGAGTTGGGGAGAAGGAGAGAAGGCGGCGGGGCGGGGTTTTCGTTGGGTGTTAGCTGATAGGGGATATAGGTGTACGAGGTCTCCAGGACGATATGTTCATCCGGGGGGGGGGAGCCACCATCGCCTCGGTGGACCGTGGGGCGATGACTGACGGAGGCCTGGGCAACCTCCGTTGTGGTGGAGGAGTGAACATCCTCCGTTGTCGGGGAGGATGAGGCGAACTCCTCTGTAATTTTAGGTAAGAGAGCAACTTACGGTGTATTGGAGGACTGGACTAACTCATCTGCATTGCAGAACTGGGCGATCTCCGCCATGTTTGAGGCCTGGGTGACATCCACAGTCTTGGAGGAGTGGGCGACCTCCGCTGACTGGGAGACCCAGGCGATCTATCGTAGAAGGCTGGGCAACCTACGCTAGGCTGGAGGATTGGGCAACCTCAGCTGTCTTAGAGGACTGGTCAGACTCCACTATGTTGGAGAAATCAACGACAATTGATCTTAGAGGTATGTGTGCAACTTCCGATGAATTTGAGGATTGGACTAACTCCTATGTGTTACAGAACTTGGCGACCTTCGCCATGTTTGAGGCCTAGGAGACTTCCACAGTCTTGGAGAAGTGGGCGACCTCCGCTGACTTGGAGTCCTGGGCGATCTATCGTGGAAGAATGGAAAACCTCTAATGTCCAATAGGCCATCTAAGAGGCAACGAGCGGCCTCTGTCCCTGTCGGAGGCTAGGGCAACCACTGTTCGGGTTGGAGGCCAGAGAACACCTTGTTCTATTGACCAATGTCATGAAATGATCGCTCAAAGTTGCCCCGATTGCCATCAAATGCTATAAAGCTCCCACCTTATTATTCCAATGGAATGATCGCCCAAAGTTGCTCTAGCAGCCACCAAATGCTAAGAAAGCCCAACCTTATTATTCCAATGAAATGATCGCCCAAAGTTGCTCTATCAGCCACCAAATGCAATAAAGCCCCCACCTTATTACTCCAATGAATGATCGCTCAAAGTTGCTCTAGCAGCCACCAAATGTTATAAAGCCCCCATCTTATTACTCCAATTAAATGATCGCCCAAAGTTACCCCGATTGCCATCAAATGCTAATAAAGCCCACATCTTATTGCGCCAATGAAATGATCGCTCAAAGTTGCTCTATCAGCCACCAAATGCTATAAATCCCCCACCTTATTACGCCAATGAAATGATCGCTCATAGTTGCTCTAGCAACCAACAAATGCTATAAAAGCCCCCACCTTATTACGCCAATGAAATGATCGCCCAACGTTGCTCTAGCAGCCACCAAATGCTATAAATCCCCCACCTTATTACGCCAATGAAATGATCGCTCATAGTTGCTCTAGCAGCCACCAAATGCTATAAAGCCCCATCTTATTACGCCAAAGAAATGATCGCTCAAAGTTGCTCTAGCAGCCACCAAATGCTATAAACCTCCATCTTATTACCCCAATGAAATGATCGCTCAAAGTTGCTCTAGCAGCCACCAAATGCTATAAAGCCCCCACTTATTACGCCAATGAGATGATCGCCCAAAGTTGCTCTAGCAGCCACCAAATGCTATAAAGCCCCCATCTTATTACTCCAATGAAATGTTCGCTCAAAGTTGCTCTAGCAGCTACCAAATGCTATGAAGCCCCCACCTTATTACGCCAATGAAATGATCGCCCAAAGTTGCTCTAGCAGCCACCAAATGCTATAAAGCCCCCATCTTATTACTCCAATGAAATGATCGCTCAAAGTTGCTCTAGCAGCCACCAAATGCTATAAAGCCCCCATCTTATTACTCCAATGAAATGTTCGCTCAAAGTTGCTCTAGCAGCCACCAAATGCTATAAAGCCCCCACCTTATTACGCCAGTGAAATGATCGCTCAAAGTTGCTCTAGCAGCCACCAAGTGCTATAAAGCCCCCACCTTATTACTCCAATGAAATTTTCGCTCAAAGTTACCCCGATTGCCATCAAATGCTATAAAGCCCCCACCTTATTATTCCAATGAAATGATCGCCCAAATTTGCCCCGATTGCCATCAAATGCTATAAAGCTCTCACCTTATTATTCCAATGAAATGATCGCCCAAAGTTGCCCCGATTGCCATCAAATGCTATAAAGCCCCCACCTTATTACTCCAATGAAATGATCGCCTAAAGTTGCCCCGATTGCCATCAAATGCTATAAAGCCCTAACCTTATTACTCCAATGAAATGATCGCCCAAAGTTACCCCGATTGCCATCAAATGCTATAAAGCTCTCACCTTATTATTCCAATGAAATGATCACCCAAAGTTACCCCGATTGCCATCAAATGCTATAAAGCCCCCACCTTATTACTCCAATGAAATGATCGCCCCAAAGATACTCTGGCAGTCACCAATGCTATAAAGCCCCCACCTTAATACGCCAATGAAATTATCGCCCAAAGATGCTCTGGCAGTCACTAATGCTATAAAGCCCCCACCTTAATACGCCAATGAAATGATCGTCCAAAGATGCTCTGGCAGTCACCAATGCTATAAAGCTCCCACCTTAATACGCGAATGAAATGATCGTCCAAAGATGCTCTGGCAGTCACCAATGCTATAAAGCTCCCACCTTATTACTCCAATGAAATGATCGTCCAAAGATGCTCTGGCAGTCACCAATGCTATAAAGCTCCCACCTTAATACGCGAATGAAATGATCGTCTAAAGATGCTCTGGCAGTCACCAATGCTATAACGCTCCCACCTTATTACTCCAATGAAATGATCGTCCAAAGATGCTCTGGCAGTCACCAATGCTATAAAGCTCCCACCTTAATACGCGAATGAAATGATCGTCTAAAGATGCTCTGGCAGTCACCAATGCTATAAAGCCCCCACCTTAATACGCCAATGAAATGATCGTCCAAAGATGCTCTGGCAGTCACCAATGCTATAAAGCTCCCACCTTAATACGCGAATGAAATGATCGTCTAAAGATGCTCTGGCAGTCACCAATGCTATAAAGCTCCCACCTTAATACGCGAATGAAATGATCGTCTAAAGATGCTCTGGCAGTCACCAATGCTATAAAGCCCCCACCTTAATACGCCAATGAAATGATCGTCCAAAGATGCTCTGGCAGTCACCAATGCTATAAAGCTCCCACCTTAATACGCGAATGAAATGATCGTCTAAAGATGCTCTGGCAGTCACCAATGCTATAAAGCTCCCACCTTAATACGCCAATGAAATGATCGCCCAAAGTTACCCCGATTGCCATCAAATGCTATAAAGCTCTCACCTTATTATTCCAATGAAATGATCACCCAAAGTTACCCCGATTGCCATCAAATGCTATAAAGCCCCCACCTTAATACGCCAATGAAATTATCGCCCAAAGATGCTCTGGCAGTCACCAATGCTATAAAGCCCCCACCTTAATACGCCAATGAAATGATCGTCCAAAGATGCTCTGCAGTCACCAATACTATAAAGCTCCCACCTTAATACGCGAATGAAATGATCGTCTAAAGATGCTCTGGCAGTCACCAATGCTATAAAGCTCCCACCTTATTACTCCAATGAAATGATCGTCTAAAGATGCTCTGGCAGTCACCAATGCTATAAAGCTCCCACCTTATTACTCTAATGAAATGATCGTCTAAAGATGCTCTGGCAGTCACCAATGCTATAAAGCCCCCACCTTATTACTCCATTGAAATGATCGTCTAAAGATGCTCTGGCAGTCACCAATGCTATAAAGCTCCCACCTTATTACGCCAGTGAAATTCTGGCACATAGATGTCCTGCTAACTTTGATGGTGTCAATAAAAATGGGCGAAGAAATTAATCTCCTTCATTTAACAACATATCTACTCACTTTATTCACATTACCAAAATGGGTGTTGCAATAGAATTCGAAAGAGAAACATATGGATATTTTCTTTTTACATTTACTCTCTACTAAGAAATAAGCACGAGGAACCTAAATAACTTTAAATTCGTATGGACCTACTATATATACTTCATTACATTGATATTATGATGCATTAGCGCCATTTGTTATGAAAATACGAAACTATTATAGACACGTATGATTATTTTAAAAATTAAACAATTTCTACTGCCCTTACTGCAATGGGTCTATTGCAGTAAGGGCAGTAGAAATTGTTTAATTTTGAAAAGAATCATACGGGTCTATAATAGTTTCGTATACTTCATTATAAAACATTAACTTTCGATACAGTTTCAAACAAGTAAATTCAATAATAAGTATTACTATTTTCAAAACTCCGCCTTTGCCGGTCCCAAGCCTGGAAGAAAAAGGAGGAGGGGAGCGGTAACAAGCTCGCTAAAAATTCTGGGTTCAGCTGGCCCGGCTGATAGTACCCTGTAAGGGCTCACAATCCAGGAATACAGGATGAGCAGCGCTTGTACTCCATGTCAGGAGCAGCTGCACAAGGCGTCTGTTCCTCATGTTAGAGGAAGCCATTTCTTTTGGAGCTAAGTCGGCCTGCCACTGAGTAGTGTTCCCAGTCTTAAAGACAAGGGCAGACGCATTCTACTTCACTTAGTCATGATGGTTGTCAAACATATATCCAAATACTAGCAATGTGTTTATCTTGAATAATATCATGCAAAAATGTTTTTCCTAGAGAGCTTTGACCTGCGAAATGAAAGCACAGTTTGGACTTTTCCGAATATTCTAAAGCTACTTTAGCGGCATATACGCTGATCTAATAACTGCGTGTAATTCAGGGTGGGCACGAAAATATTGCATAAACCCTACCCAATTTTCTGAAATAGGTATAAATAATATGGAGCTACAAATATATATATGAAAAAATAGTACAAATGCGATATTGTACTGAGATAAGGTGCATAAATTGAGAAAAAAGGCATCTCCTTATCGTGCAACTGAAAGTTGCTGATTGCTTGCGCTATCTATCGGAATAAATACCAACTATTCTCGTTGATTTTTAAATATTCCAGAATTGGACATATACCCATTCTTGATTAATCAAGAAAAGCTAACCACGGACGCGTTTCGGGCTGTTGGCCCTCATCAGCGTGGTGCAAGCTGTACCTCAACGACCAAAAATTGGTCATTAGGCATCCTGAAAAATCATGAAACGGGTAGTTAAGGCCAGAATTGCGTGAGACCGAGACACAATGTGAAGAAATAGTACAAATATAATATTGTACTGGGATAAGGTGCATACATTAAGAAAAAAGGCATCTCCTTATCGTGCAACTGAAAGTTGACCTGAAAGCTTGAATACATATATATATATATATATATATATATATATATATATATATATATATATATATATATATACAGTTAAACCTGTCTATAGCGCCCCCTCTTGGGTCTCACCAAAATAGGATGCTATAGAGAGGGGGTGCTATAGACAGGTCACTTTTAATGTAAATCGCATCGTACTACGTATTTAAAATCGGGCGCTATAGAGAGGAAGGCGCTATTTAGAGGAGGCGTTATAAACAGGTTTAACTGTATATATATATTCATTATAAAATTTGTCGGCTTCTGTTATATTGTTATTTTTTTGGGTAGGGAGATTAATCTTTTTGTTTATTTTTTGGATACATGAACCTTTTGCCAATGGTTTCACAGTATGAGTATTTTTTTTATATTGCAGTCGTGGTAAAAATAATAAAACAATTATAATACCAATTTGCTTTAATTGTGTTATAAAAGTATTGAAGACAATTTGAGAAAGTACTACCTGACTTAAGGCAAGTATAATAAAGAAAATAAAATATTACTTATTTACATATCTACTGAAAGATCTGAGCCGGCCAACAGGAAAAGAGAATATTGTTTTATAGGCTACTAACCAAAATGTATGATTTTTAAGCCCAAAAATAATGTACCAAGCAGAAAGCCACAATACACTATAATAAAGTACCAAGGTGCTGCACGCAACCTGTTGGTGTTTTTGGGGGTAAAAAAGAGAAAATGTTACTTAAATATATTTTTAATGTTATCTTTATGCATAGAAACTATAAAAGAAAAATTTAAGAATTAAGAAGAAATAAAAAAAAGAATCAAGAAGGCACTAACTCAGTTGCCAATTGTTAATCATCATATGCTAGCTAATGTTATCATCATCAATTTATATTTATTCATATATCTATATAATTTATTTACATAGAGAAAAATTCTTTGAATTAATATACCTAACACAACCAAGGTTGATCAAAAAGGTTATATTCTTCAGGCCAGGAAATATAAAAGAAAGGCAGGTGTTGTTTAGATAAGAAGATTAGATAAAGCAGAAATGATTCAGAAACTGATGGGAAAATATGAATGGCCAAAGGAAAACAACAACAATGTGTTTATATAGGGAAAACCGCGACATATGACGGTCGACTTTACAGAGTAATTTTTTCTAAAAAATATAATTTTAAAATAAATACATTTTATATAACATATTTGAATATATATATATAGCAATTCATATGGAATTATTAACCAAATAACCACATGATCAACCAAAGCAGTTTAAAAACAAGAAAGCCCTGACGAAGTTAGGCGTACAGCCTATTGAAATATTGACATTTTGTATTAAATAAAATGTTTTGTTTTATTTTAGATCAAAAATATTCCTTTTAATTAATTAAATATATATTTTTTTAAATGCATATCCTGCCTGACCAGGAGCACATATGCTTTTCAGAAGGCAGAGCGCCATCTGGTGGAACAGAAATCAACTATTTATTTATTTAACCTGTTCCCTGATATTTGGCCAACCCAATTTCTTGATAAATCAAAAAAATCCATCCACGAACGCCTTTAACGCTGTTGGCGCTCGTCAGCGTGGAGTAGGCTGTACCACTGCAATCAAAAATATTTTTGGTCCCAGTGGCATCCTGAAAAACCAAGAAATAGATATTTAAGGCCAAATTTGCGTAAATAATTGAATATATATATACACCTATCCCCCGATTTACACGGTACTTGTTTTACACGTTTTCGCTTTTACACGGTTTTCCAAATAAGTTTTTTTTATCGCACTATACTAAATGCTACTGTGATTGAACACATGCGCTGTGTACACATCTCACGAGGAATCCCGAGCTTATGTGCTGACTACATATTTTAACCTGTCAATGCATTTTATTTTTATTTCTGTGTACACCTATCCCCCGATTTACACGTTTTTCTCAGGAACGTATCTACCGTGTAAATCGGGGGATAGGTGTATTTAGATACAAAATAATATGGAGAGCTAACAAATATTCCAAACAAACATACATAATAAGTATATGGAATGGTATTTCTAATGTGACTTCAGTTAGAGATACTATAGGAAACACCAAGGAAATTCTCTTGAACCCATTACTATGTTTCCTCTGGTAGAGATATCACAATTCATGAATTCAAACTCACAAACCAAATGCTACAATCCGACTCTAATGATCTCATAATTATAGCTTCCTCAAAAAACTACACACATAAAAGACGCAATAAATAATGTATATAGTTTTCAAAATGCATATAAACATCATAATATCAAATTCCATTTAGTTGAAAGATATGAAAAATATATATATCATTTATATAAACTCAGGTAAAATATCTTAGGGGTTTTGTGAATTTCTAAAAACACTTAGGCATTACTATAGCAACCAAACAAAGCCTCTCCCAACATACTTCAAATAAAAAAACTGCCATATTTGTAATGAACACATGTAATAAAAAGACTCACTGGCCGAAGTGTCTTTTATTTCAAGAAATATTATAGACGCGTATGATTCTTTTTAGAATAAAACAATTTCTACTGCCCTTACCGCAATGAAAATTGCAGTAAGGGCAGTAGATATTGTTTTACCTACCATTAATTTTTCCATTGCAGGAAGGGAAGTAGAAATTGTTTTATTTTAAAAAGAATCATACGCGTCTATAATAGTTTTGAATTTTGACAATAAAGAATTTATTCAAAATTTACATAGAAACTGTATTTGAAATATTCAACACTAAATATATTAAACTCTGCTATAAATTCATTCTCTACACGTCAAAAAGGTCAGTTCAGTCAGAGACTATGAAAAGCAAAGATGTTTGAAAAATGTTTGAAGAAATTCCTCGGAATACACTTTAATATAGTATCCCTAACGTTATATTTCAGTGTAGTAATCACAGAAATAATTTGAAAATTTCAACACGAATTTATACTAAATTAATTCCAGAAGAGAGAAATCTAGATGTATGAAAATTCTTTCGAAAAAAAAAACAACATAGATTTCTTGTTTCAAACTACCATACTGGTTCAGCATTTGATATCTTATCCTGAAAGGCAGAAAAAGAGACAGAGATAAAAACCAAAAGAAAAAATTCATATTACTTAAATATACTTTTACCATGCTTACCATAATCTAATCTAAAAAATCATAATAGGGACATCAACCCAAATACCCATATGTTTGCAAACTGAGCAGGGATCCAGCAGTGAAATAACATATGTTATTATTTGAGATAAAAAGGGCAATTCAATGAATAAATTCGTATAAAAAAGGCATATTTAGATCCGTATACGATAAACAATTTCTTATCTCAAAATATTTCAAGGGATTGCTCCCTATTTATCAATTTATTACATAATAAAAACTTGAAGGTAACATGTGATATACAAGAATTTGTAAATTATTGCAAAGTTTATTGTGCGATAAATTAATAAAGAGATATCAATTCTCGAAATATCTTGAGAAAACCATTATTTTTCTTTCACAGATCCAGATACGCCTTTTTAAAATACAAATATGCTTTTATGTAAATATGTAAATTTAATTCTATTTTCACCTTCTGCTGTTTAATATAGAACGAGTGACCCGGGCAACGCCCCGGGTTTACCCGAAGGACCCGCAGGTGAGAAACTATAGAAGAAAAATTTTAACAAATCAGAAAATGAAATTGCAAACAACAGAACTACACTTCTTTAAGGACATGAGAGCACATGCACTGTATCACCATACGTGTACCATTTTCAAAGACCCTGCTCAGGATTAAAACTTCTCAGAAGCATAACAATAGTACCAACCTAGAGGTTAACTGGTGTGGATGCATTCCTCTGGGAGTAAGACTATTGAGAAATTCAGTAGGGAGTTATTTTGCTTCTCCGCATTCTAACACTCCAACTGTTAACACTGTGGAAACACTGACTCATGTTTGGTAAGCAATTTCAGGGAAGAAACTATAGACATTGGATTAAATAAATTATTAATTAAATTGCATTAAATAAAAATTATTAGATTTAAATAAATATTATTAGAGTGAAAAAAAAAGAAAAAATTAACAAATTAGAAAATAAAATTTCGAAAAATACCACTATATTGCAGATAAGATAAGAGGACCTTATTAAAAAATAAATAAACAAACTGTAATTCGACACTATCGATAATTCGACACTTTCGATAATTCGACACTTTTGATAATTCGACACTTTCGATAATTCGACCATTTTAAAAATCAAATTTACAAGGTTGATTGTTGTTTAAATACAACTTTGATTTTGCATGCATAAACACAGGCTCTTGTAGCAAGAACCCAAATATTATTCATAGTCATAGCAAAAGCCAACTTTAGTGAAAACTGATGCCTCTTCAGAATGAATGGAAGACTGAAATCTGAAGGAGCAGAAGATATGGGTCATCTTTACATGTATGCTATCCAATGTTCGCACACTTGAAAAAGCCACATATAAAGTTGTCCGTGCGTAAACACAGGCTCTTGTAGCCAAGGTTTGGCCTTGAGCCTTATTTATAGTCATAGCAAAAGCCAACCTTAGTGAAAACTAACGCCTCTCTAGAATGAAGCGAAGGTTGGTATCCGAAGGGGCCAAAGATATTTCAGACACTATACAGTGTGTTCAACTTTGGGCACTGTCAGTATATGTGCTTCAAGGACATGAGAGCACATGCGCTGAAACACCATACGTGTTCCATCGCAAAGATCCTAAAGGCATTGGTGAAAGTATAAATAAATATTTTGGAAATGAAAAAAAATACATATATATATAAGAAAATAAATTGGAATAAAAATTTACAAACTATATTTCAGATTGGATACATATTTGAAAGGAAAAAAAAAGAAAATTGCAAACAACAAAACTATATTACAGATATGACATGAAAACTAACGCCTCTCTAGAATGAAGCGAAGGTTGGTATCCGAATGGGCCAAAGATATTTCAGACACTATACAGTGTGTTCAACTTTGGGCACTGTCAGTATATGTGCTTCAAGGACATGAGAGCACATGCGCTGAAACACCATACGCGTTCCATCGCAAAGATCCTAAAGGCATTGGTGAAAGTATAAATGACCCATATCTTCTGCTCCTTCAGATTTCAGTCTTCCATTCATTCTGAAGAGGCATCAGTTTTCACTAAAGTTGGCTTTTGCTATGACTATAAATAATATTTGGGTTCTTGCTACAAGAGCCTGTGTTTATGCATGCAAAAGCAAAGTTGTATTTAAACAACAATCAACCTTGTAAATTTGATTTTTAAAATGGTCGAATTATCGAAAGTGTCGAATTATCGAAAATGTCGAATTATCGAGTGTCGAATTACAGTTTGTTTATGTATTTTTTAATAAGGTCCTCTTATCTTATCTGCAATATAGTTGTATTTTTCGAAATTTTATTTTCTAATTTGTTAATTTCTTTCTTTTTTTTTTTCACTCTAATAATATTTATTTAAATCTAATAATTTTTATTTAATGCAATTTAATTAATAATTTATTTAATCCAATGTCTATAGTTTCTTCCCTGAAATTGCTTACCAAACATGAGTCAGTGTTTCCACAGTGTTAACAGTTGGAGTGTTAGAATGCGGAGAAGCAAAATAACTCCCTACTGAATTTCTCAATAGTTTCACTCCCAGAGGAATGCATCCACACCAGTTAACCAGTTTTAATCCTAAGCAGGGTCTTTGAAAATGGTACACGTATGGTGATACAGTGCATGTGCTCTCATGTCCTTAAAGTAGTGTAGTTCTGTTGTTTGCAATTTCATTTTCTGATTTGTTAAAATTTTTCTTCTATAGTTTCTCACCTGTGGGTCCTTCGGGTAAACCCGGGGCGTTGCCCGGGTCACTCGGCTAGTATGTATATAAAAATGCAAAGCCCAATTCTAAACCCAAATATTTTTTTTATGAGAAGAACATTAACATATTGCATGATTACGGTAGTCCATAGCTTCCCTGACAAAAATTCACCAAGAAAGTAAAATATTCCAAAATTTTTCTGTGTGTAAATTGCTAAATATGTAAAAAACATGTATACAAAAAAGCAAAGCCCAATTCCAAACCCAAATATTTTTTTTATGAGAAGAACATCAACATAATGCATGATTACGGCAGTCCATAGCTTCCCTGACAAAAATTCACCAAAAAAGTTAAATATTCCAAAAATATTTCTGTGTATATATTGCTAAATGTGTAAATAACATGTATATAAAAAAGCAAAGCTTAATTTTAAATTTTATTATCCTTTTCACAGGAAAAGCATCAAAATACTGCATAAGTACGGCACTTTTACAGCCGCATGATTACGGCAGTCCATAGCTTCCCTGACAAAAATTCACCAAGAAAGTTAAATATTCCAAAATTTTTCTGTGTGTAAATTGCTAAATATGTAAAAAACATGTATACAAAAAAGCAAAGCCCAATTCCAAACCCAAATATTTTTTTTATGAGAAGAACATCAACATAATGCATGATTATGGCAGTCCATAGCTTCCCTGACAAAAATTCACCAAAAAAGTTAAATATTCCAAAAATATTTCTGTGTATATATTGCTAAATGTGTAAATAACATGTATATAAAAAAAGCAAAGCTTAATTTTAAATTTCATTATCCTTTTCACAGGAAAAGCATCAAAATACTGCATAAGTACGGCACTTTTGCAGCCGCATGATTACGGCAGTCCATAGCTTCCCTGACAAAAATTCACCAAGAAAGTTAAATATTCCAAAATTTTTCTGTGTGTAAATTGCTAAATATGTAAAAAACATGTATACAAAAAAGCAAAGCCCAATTCCAAACCCAAATATTTTTTTTATGAGAAGAACATCAACATAATGCATGATTATGGCAGTCCATAGCTTCCCTGACAAAAATTCACCAAAAAAGTTAAATATTCCAAAAATATTTCTGTGTATATATTGCTAAATGTGTAAATAACATGTATATAAAAAAGCAAAGCTTAATTTTAAATTTCATTATCCTTTTCACAGGAAAAGCATCAAAATACTGCATAAGTACGGCACTTTTGCAGCCGCATGATTACGGCAGTCCATAGCTTCCCTGACAAAAATTCACCAAGAAAGTTAAATATTCCAAAATTTTTCTGTGTGTAAATTGCTAAATATGTAAAAAAACATGTATACAAAAAGCAAAGCCCAATTCCAAACCCAAATATTTTTTTTATGAGAAGAACATCAACATAATGCATGATTACGGCAGTCCATAGCTTCCCTGACAAAAATTCACCAAAAAAGTTAAATATTCCAAAAATATTTCTGTGTATATATTGCTAAATGTGTAAATAACATGCATATAAAAAAGCAAAGCTTAATTTTAAATTTCATTATCCTTTTCACAGGAAAAGCATCAAAATACTGCATAAGTACGGCACTTTTGCAGCCCCCCTGACAAAAATTCACTAAAAGAGGTAAGTATTCAAAAAAATATTTTGATATATATATTGCTAAATGTGTAACAAACATGTATATAAAAAAGCAAAGCTTAATTCTAAGTTCTAATATTTTTTTATAAGAAAAGCTACAAAAGCAAATAGGGAGAAGTGAAGCCATTTAGCCATTTTCAAAATCTGATTGTGAAAGAGTAAAAAAATGAGTAAATAAGAGCAAATATAAAGAAAAAGTATTGCTAAATGTGTAATAAACATGTATATAAAAAAGCAAAGCTTAATTCTAAGTTTTAATATAAAGAAGAAATAAGACAAAAATGGAGCTAAATTCAAATGAAAAACTATAACAAATTAATTAAAAAAAAAGACCTAATCCAAATGCCACCATCATCAGACAAAAGAAAAAATGAGATTTTATTCTTTAGTTCATTTATTCTTCTGTCTGATGCTGTTGCTGAAACGTCACACACTATTAAATTATTTGGATTAGGTCTTATTAATGAGAAAAAAAAAGATGCCAAAGAGAGATGAAAAGATGCCAAAAAAGATAACCAGATACAAAAATTGTGCTAAATTCAAATGAAAAACTATAACAAACACTTATAAAAGATAATTATTATAGAATAAAAGTAATAATTCAATCTACAATTCGAAAAATTTATATATTTAAATGAAAAACTATAACAAAGTACTTACATATTCAAATGAATCAGAAATATATATTATTTCAAAACACATTTTTACGCATTTCAAAACAAATGAATTGATGATGATAAATGCAAAAAATCTACGATTGTAAAATAGATTAAATTAAAAAATAAAAATAACTGTTAACATTAGGAAAATAAAAACAGGCCTATCATACGAAGAAAAAAATAACGAAAATTTTGGTATATAGATTGTTATGTGTAGTTCAGAATCTTCGGAGGAGATAGCTCAGGACTTTACAATGGAAAACTCTGTTACGGTATTATCTATATAGATGATTGAGTGGAGATGAGAAAGAAGAAGAAGACTATTTTCGGGCAAACATCCACTTCCTACTAATCTCTTCTTGTCAAGATAAATTGATGTTTGTTACTCTTTAACACCAAAACTACTGAATAAACCATTGGGAATTTTTTTCATGTAGGTAGATGAATATATAGATTAACATATAAGAGCTAATATTTCTATAAAGCTTTTTATATAAATTTCAGAATATTTTTCAACTTATACACTCACTATGACAACTATTGGGAATTTTTTTCTGATAGGATATAATCATAATATTTTTTTCTGAAACATAGTATTACCGTTTAACATATTTATTTCAAACCTCCAAGGAGAACCTTTGGTTGAATTAAAGTCAGTTAAGATTATCCATTCATCACATTTCCTCCTAATGGATATTTTCCAGGGCATCCAAATATTAACTCGGTAAAATCATATTTTTTGAAAAAATATATATATTCTTGTAATAAACATCAATTATAGGGTTGGGTCAATAAGTAATGCACAATCATCGATAATTTTTTTATTTAACCTACCATAAGTATGAAACTTTGTATATATGAATACCTAACTATTAGCTATATATCAATCAATATATCCACCTTCCCTCTGTACATATTTCGTCCAGCGTTCTTTCCAACTCACAAAGTCACCAGCCGCAGTGCCTACACCTCCACCGCCTGCGCCTCGGCCTGCTGAGACAACATCACCCGCTCTCCACGGGGAAAGGACGTCGCCGGACATCAGGACACCTCCACCTCCTTTGTCTACCCAATTCATAGATGCCTGCTACGACCAGGCAAACGATATTATTTATGCGTTGAGCCGTGAGCGCTTCTCGGAGCCCTTGTCCAACATAGGAGTCACAGAGGGTGACATCGTGGAGGCGATTATTTTCCCCGAGGATAGAGAACCTCTCTTCAGGCACCTCTCCACTCAGAAAAGAACCACTCTTGCCGAGATCATCAGCGCTGCATCTGAGTGCGCTCGAAACTCAGATCCCTTTGTGCGTGAGGGCCTACGCATACTCAGCGAAATGCTCCCCCCCCCCCCCCTAATCCGTAATTTTTCCCTAACTCTTGATTGAGTGTAATTATTGACTAGATCGTCAATAAAGTCTGTTTTTTTTTAATTGAAACTCACAAAGTCACTATGGTAAAATGCAACATCTTGCTTTCTGAATCACCCTCTAACCTCATGGAGTGACATTTCATCATTTTCAAATGTTCACCGCGTAGAGAATTCCTTAATTTACCAAACAGATCAAAGTCGGAAGGAGCTAAGTCAGGACTGTAAGCTGGGTGAGGCATCAAAGGCCACTATATCTGGAAATTTGAGCCAATGTCTGTTGCGCGGTGTGAGGTCTTGCATTGTCCTGATGAAATTTGATTTGACAGTCTTTTAGTCCTGGCTTTTTTGTTGAAAAATCTCTTTTTAGCTTTTCAATTTTTTTTACAATATCTTTCCTTGTTGATGGAAGTATTTTTTTCAAGCATGTCCATGAATATGAACCCATCTTGGTCCCAAAAGACCGAGATCCGATTTTGTCTTTGGAAAGGGAAAGCCTTGGTTTTTTCTTAAATGGAGACATTTTATGGGTCCATTGCATTGATTGACGCTTTAAAGAAGGGTCATAATGGTAAACCCAAGTCTCATCACAAGTTATGACTCCTTTAAAGACCTCAGAAGCTGGTCCTGAGTAAGATTCGATTAGGTCTAAACAAATTTTTTTCCGAGTTTGCATCATTTTCCGTGTTAGAAGCTTTGGCGCCCATTTTGAGAACAATTTTCGATAAACAAGATCGGAAAGTAGCTTAAAAACACTTCCTTTAAGGATTTAAAGTTATTTCATTAATTGATATGTCGTTATTGTCCGGTTATTTTCGACAATTTCCTCAACAAGAGCCAAATTTTGGTCTGTTGTGACAGTTGAAGGTTTACCTGGCCTCTCTTTGTCATGAAGATCAAAATCACCTTTCTGGAAGCGCTGAACCCATCTCTGTATAATGATTTTATCCAATGTTTCATTTCCATATGCTGGCTGATGTTTTAAGTGAATTGTTGTGGCTGAAATGTCATCGGACTTAAAGAGGAACTTGGTCACCGACCGTTGTCGGATTCTTGTGTTCACAGTAGGCTCCATATATGATAAAATACAAAAGATAAATCAATTCTGATTGCAGATATGAAAAGCAGAGTGTTTTATTTACCAAAAGAAATATGTATTTTATGATAATAAATTATTTATATATTTTGCTAGGGGTGATTGTCCATTACTTATTGACCCAACCTTGTATTTGAATTGATACCAATGGGACTTTTCCTTTATTTTGAATGTTTCATGATTAAGTTTCAATGAGGAAAAAAATTATATTAATACATATTTTTGTGTATATAATACAAATATTACTTTAATCTAAATGATTAATTGCAGTGGGCAAGTTTAAAAAAGCTGAAAATTGCATTTAAAAGAAAAAACATAAATATCTTTTGAAGAAATATTTTATGGCTTTTGGGCTAGAATCCTATTCTGGATACATTCTAGCTGATCAATCTGTTGTTTTTTTCTTATTTCCTGAATGGGATGTAGGGGTGCAGCTTTCGTTGATCATGACACCATGATCCAGGCACACTTTGGTGAAAGTCTGACTTTGCCTCTTTTCACCTGGGTAGACATGTGATGCACTTGAAGTAAAAGCATTCACTTACTACCCCCCACCATGATCACCATGGCCTGTATACCATGTGTACAAGGGATAAAAAAAACTATATTTATGATGATAGGAATTAGGTAAGTAAGATTAAAGTATTTGGCTTAGCTGATCAAATTTCAAAAGCCATTCATATATTTTCTCTTCAGTAAGTTATTTCAAATAGCAGATTGTTGTTACTCACCAATACATCTTTGTTTTTCTTGTGGTGACTTCCATCTGTTTAAGATTTGATTATTGAAGCAATGCAGCTGTAAGACATCTAAAATCATCCAAGAGAAAATTAAAATCATGCTCTGGTTGGCAATGATGCTGTCAGCATTTGTACTGCCTCATTGCAAGACTTTAGCTTTCGGCCATAAAGACATGGTTGAGTAAATTACCTCCATCATATTTCCAAAGCGGATTTAGAGCATGGGTTCAATGCTGGAGGAAATGTATAGACTCCGCTGGAGAATATTTTAAATAATACCATTCTATTCACAAATATTTGATTTATATGTGTACAAAATTTGAATAAAATTCATTTAGTACTTTTGGCCAAACAGGCATGTGCTGATTACTGTGGCAGTAATTTGTTTAGGCAAAGTCAGACTTTCACCAAAATATGCCTGGATCATCGAAAGCTGCACCCCTAGCCTCCATTCCATGATATCATGAACTTATTGTGTAATCTTTACACAAGGGGATAAGAAACAACAACTGTAGCAGTGCCATGGTAATGCCTTTTCAGTGATAAAGTTGTGTTTAAACCACATCAACTGTTGTCAACACAAGGTAATAAGACCAAATCCAAATAAAAAATTAGTATGCGAGGTTTCGGTAACAGCGTTGTTACCATCTTCAGACAAAAATACTGAATGAGACAAAAGTACTGAAGGTGGTAACAACGCTGTTAGCAAAATGTCACACACAATTTTTTTTTTTTGGATTTGGTCTTATTACCTTGTTTTTATATCTGTTGTTTCTTATCCCCTTGTGTAACGATTACACGAATTCCATGAGTTCATGCTCCTCGAGCGTTTATAATCTATAATCCAAATTGTGCCTTATCATTAACTGTTGTCAAAATTTAAGAATTTGTTGAATTATTAGGGCATTCCAAAAGTAATGCCTGTTTGTCCATAACTCAAATAATAGTTGGCTAATTTTATTTACATTTTAATGTTGTTTAGTAAAGCCTTATCTAATAATTATCCATTTGTTTTCAAATACCTTAGGTAAAAGTAGGGAATTGAGACAGAAACAAAGAGTTGTTATTGAATTTTCGGAAATGCAAAGATGTTCAGCTTCAGAGATTCGCCAGAGACTGAAAAATGCATACACAGAAGCCACAATTGATGTAAGCATGTGAGAAGATGGATGAAAAGATCCATCAACAGCAACCAATACTGAAGACAAGGTTGATTACCTTATCTGTCTCATGACGGAAAAATAACTATCAGAGGGGGTTCTGGCACATTTGTAAGTGCAAAGTCAAATTGCTTTTCACATGTGTAGATATGTGGTGTACTTATAGTAAAAGCAGTCGCCAACTTCTACCCACCATCATGGCCTGTAGCACGTATACTAGGGATAAGCAAAAAAAAAAAAAAATTATAACTATCAGAAAGTTTGCAAGAGTCGGGGGCCATTGGAGTATTTTTCATCCGAAAAAGTTCCCAATGCGAGAATCGAACCCGGATCGTAGCGGTCGAAAACCAATGGTTTAAACCTGGGGTGGCGAACCTTTTTATATTAGAAGGCCAATTTTCATTTTACCATTTTTGAGAAGGCCGCATCCATATATATTTTTTTTATATATAAATATATGTACGATTTAATTAAAGGGATTTATAAACAAAATTAAAATACATAATTTTCTTTGCAATTAAATAGTTTATTTTTTTCAAAATGACATACAATTAATAAATTCCAAAAAATTTGACATTTAATTTTACAATCCAGATAATTTAATGGGATTTCTGTGGTTTTTATTGGATGACAAAAAATAAATATTTGGTTCAATTGACGTGGTACGTAATTTAAGTTGATCTTTCAAAGGAACATCACTTATTTTACTTCTTAGGCGGTTTTTAATTTGAGTCATGTATGAAAATGTTGCCTCGCAGCAATATGTACTTCCAAAACACGAAAGAATTCTTCGTGCGTGTTGTCTTAGACAATGATAAAAAACTGCAGTCTTCCATATTTCAATAGGATCTTTTTTTGAATCGAATTGTGATTTAAAGATATTATCTTCTCCTATCTCAAATAATTCCATTTGATATTCTTTGGGCTCTACGTCGATATCAACAAGGTCTGGTTCAAAGTTAATTTAAGTGTGAAAACATGTTTTTTTTAAATCTGAGAACCTTTTATTATATTCTTCAATTAATATATCCAGAACAGAAATATACTCATCCAAATTTTGAGGGGAATAATTTTGCTCCATCATAATTTCCGAAAACTGTGGGAAATGTTCTTTAGAATTTTCTAATCGACCTAGTAAAGATTTAAAGAATAAAAGTTTTTTCGAAAAGCTTGAATTTTTTGCCACATTTCGTATATATATATTTAGTTTTTCCCTGCAAGTTTAAATTCAATTCATTTTGCTTCATTGTCATGTCACATAAAAAGGCAGCATTTCTACAAAATTCTTTATCTGATAAATCGCAATATTTCTTTTGTTCTTCAAAAAAATTAATTATTTGTTGACGCAGGGTGAATATTTTTTAGCAAAACTTTCCTCTTGATAACCAACGTATTTTGCTATGATATGGTAATTCTCCATTGAAGGTGTCATTATCTGACATTAATTTATCTCGAAATTGACGATGACGCATTGAATTGGATTGAATAAAATTTACAATACCAATATATTTTTCTAAAGTATCGTTCAAACTAGCCGACTTAGCACATAGGTTTTGTTGGTGAAAAATACAATGAAAAGAAATCAAGTTTTCTAAATTAGCATATTATTTTTTCAATAACAAAATGAAACCTCGCTTTCCTACCATTGCTGGTGGACCATCGGTACACACACTTACTAAATTATTTATATTTAACCCTGCTTCGCAAATTTTTATTTTGAAGTTCTCCAAGATGTCTATTCCTCGTGTCCTGCCTGAAAGTGTTCCTAATGCAAGCAACTCTTCAAAACATCGAAAATTCTCAGTAATATCTCGAATAAAAATAGAACCTGTGCTGAATCGGTATTGTCTGTGGATTCATCAATGCTATGGAGAAATATATATTTTCTTCTTTAATAATCTTACAGAACTGTTGTTTTATATTTGTAGCTAATTCGTGTTGTCGTTCGGTGATGGTTCCTCTTGAAGAGGTAATTGTTTGTATTTATCTACTTTTTCTGGATGTAAGCATTTGACCACTTCCACAATACATTCTTTTATCATTTCAACGTCGCTAAATGGGGTTTTCCCCATTTTCCAAGAATGTACGCTACTTTGTATGTTGCTTCCGTGGCATTATTATTTTGTTGAAAGAACTTATTGAAAGTTTGTTGCCGGTGAAGCTTTTCATTTTTAAGTTGTTGTAATATAGTATTACGTGCTTCTCCTTCAAGAATTGCATATTTATGATTCGAATGAGTTATGTAATGTTGATTAGCATTTTATTTTTTAATTGTAGTTATAACTTTACTACATAACAAACAAACCATTTTATCTTTGGAACTAATTAAGAAGTATTGCAATTCCCATTCTTGATTAAATAATCGATTCTCGTCCTTTAGAGTCCTTTTTTGTTTTTTAGACATGATTCTAAAATTGAAGATTTATGAAAATTTATACATAAAAAGACCATGCCGCACATAAAATTGTATTTTGAAAATACAGGAGAAATGGACTGAAATCAAAATCCACATTTTTTTTACATAAGTTTACTTTCACAGAAAATTAAATATATTAATAATTGTTCAACTGATAAAATTTTTTAAATTATGCAATGATTATTAAAATTTAAAATTAATATAGAAAACATTGTTCGATGTTTGAAATATGTATTATCTTACAACTTACCTTATTCAAAAAATAAACAACCATTTAGTAAAGTTGATACAGTTACACACCGGCAATTACGTTGCCTCGACGTTACTTGGACGTTACGTTTAGTTTTAGTACTAGTGTTGACCGCAAATAGGCGCTGCCGATATAGTGGTATAGTTATGTACTTCATTTTTAGCACGACACTTGAATTACTTTTAGAAATTTAAATACTTACATTTACTATATTATATATATTATATGACATTCGTATTAGATATAATAATTTGAAAAATTAGAAGTGGGAAATTAGAAATAATATTTTTATAAAGAGATCATCTGGCTTTGTGTCTTCTGCTCGATTGAATGTTTTTCTGTTAAAATTTTGTTCCTGCACACTAAAAATGAACTGGCTCACCCGTGGTCTCAGCTTTTTGGAATTTTTCCCGATATAATTTTGTATCTGATAATCAAACATGATACAGCAATATTGTCATCATCATTTTCTGACTAAAAAAAACAACTATTTTTGCCCAAAACCTGTCAATTTTATTTTTTATTGGCTAAAATTCCGATAAATATCTTTTCCAGGTTTTTCTCTATGTCCTGTCAAACACGTTTTACATGTACATTAGGTCAGCTGATATTACCTCCCATCTTCACCGCTAGAGGCGCTGCTTGCGAGCGAAAAGGCAAATTTGCAACGCAATTTGCAAATATCTCGAAGAATATTCGGAATAGAGACCTGAAATTTTCACTATAAGTTTTTCCAGATTCTACTATACATACTGCTAAAATTTCAGTCAGATTAGTTACGTATTGTGGACGTGTATAGCCGACATAGATACCCACATACATACGAGGTGTGTTCAAAAAGTATCGCGACTTTTGTGTTTTCAAAAATTATTTATTTATTCATGAATACCTATTTTGTCCTCTCCAAAGTAATCCCCATGAGATATTATACACTTGTGCCAACAGTTTTTACAATCTTCGAAGCACTTCAAAAAATCATTAAAAAAAAATCTTTTTCAGCTCCTCCTTCGATGCCGTCTTTATCTCGTCAAGCGTAGCGTAACGTCGTCCTTTCATGGGCCTCTTCAGTTTAGGGAACAAGAAAAGTCAAAGGGGGCCAGTTCTGGGGAATACGGTGGCTGCGGCATCATTAGTGTGTTGTTTTTGGCCAAAAAGTCGCGTCAAGCAACGATGTGTGAGCAGGGGCGTTATCGTGGTGCAAAAGCTAATTTTTGTTCTTCCACAAATCCGGGCGTTTCTAGCGGATTGCTTCGCGCAAATTGCGCATAACTTGCAGGTAATATTCCTTATTGACCGTTCTACCCTGTGGCAAGAACTCATGATGCACCACGCCCCTGCAATCGAAGAAAACTGTCAGCAAACTTTCCCATTCGACCGAACTTGGCGCGCTTTTTTCGGTCTTGGTTCGTGCGGCAGTTTCCATTGAGAAGATTGAGCTTTGGTTTCCACGTCATAACCATAAACACACGCTTCGTCACCAGTTATGACCCTCTGGAGCAAATTTGGGTCGTCGCGGACAGAGTCCAACATCTCATTAGCAATGTTCATTTGATGCTGTTTTTGGTCTCAATTGAGCAATTTTGGTACGAAATTAGCGGCGACCCGTCTCATGCCCAAATCATTGATAAAAATCGAATGGCACGAGCCAATCGATATGTTTTGGTCCTCAGTAACTTCTCTAACAGTGATTCGACGATTGGCCAATATCATTTTCTCCACTTCATTCATTTTTTCGTCTGTTGTTGAAGTGCTCGGGCGTTTGGCATGCTCTTCGTCGTTCACATCTTCTCGGCCTTCTGAGAAAATTTTGTACCACCGATAAACGTTGTTTCGGCTAAGGTAGCTTCTCCGTATGCCACAGTCAACATTCGGAATGCATCCGCGCACTTAATTTCGTTTTTCACACAAAATTTGATACAGGTACTTTGATCCATTTTTTTAAATAGGTAAAAATCGAAGACGATCCAAAACACCTGCAAGCAAAGCAGCTGTCAACAATTAAGTGAACATACAAAATGGCCGAGCTTGTCGGCATAAGTGAGAGACATGAGTACCAACATAAAGCCACAAAAAGATCGAAATTCGAATATACGTAACGCGCGAAAATTCAGAATTCGCGATACCTTTTGAACACAACTCGTACATACACTGACTTTTATATATATAGGGATTAATCAAACATTGAAAATATCATATTGTTGTTATGGTGGTGGTGTCTTGTCCACATGGAAAGGAGAGGTGCCATTGCCCTGTTAGTCAGCCATATTTCAGAGTTCCCTCTTCACGGTTACCGTAGCGGCTCACGACACCGTACGACAGGGCAGTCCCTTACTTGTGCTGCTTCTCCCCACGTAGAGGAGGACTTCTGGGCGGGCATTTTTGAGAACGTATTGTTGTTATATGATGTTGACTTAATATGAATTCTTTTATCGCTTTGGATTTTGAAGTCATATGAAGTTCCAATAAACTATTTTGGTATTTTGAGATCAACCCAGGGTTTTAAAATTTCGTTTTAATAGTTTAGGGGATGAAATCAGTTTTTTTTTTTTAAATATGAATATCGTTTTGGCATTTTGAGACCATTTGAAGTTACTGAATATTATACTTTATTCAAAAACAACTTGAGATGCCAAAACTTTCAGCTTGCTTTCTGAGATCAAATTAGAAAAAGCGAAGGTCAAAATTGTAAAAGAAAAGAACGTGCTTCCATCATAGTATTTGCGATATGAAGAACGGTCATTCCAGATTTAGTTTCTATTTTGTCTTCCCTTTTTCTTAGGATAATTTAAATATTTCCCCAATATTTTTTGGGATTTTTTTAATGTAGAAAAATCATTCTATATTACATTAATTGATACGATTCCTTTTGAAGTGAATTTCTCAACATTGAATCGATGATAAGTTAAGATTTCAGGAACCAATCAAAATGATCAAGTCAGATGTTAACGATAGTATCATCTTATCTTGAAGTTGATAAATTTGAAGAGAATAGAAAGAGATTTAACTAACCATTTAATATTGCTCATATGATAAAGCACAATTTGGATTATAGATTATAATACAAAAAAATAAGACCTAAACCAAATAATTCAATAGTGTGTGACGTTTCTGTAACAACACTGTCAACATCATCAGACAAAATAATAAAAATATTCTATTCGTTTATATGATGATGGTGACAATGATGTTGCCGGAAGGTCACACACTATTAAATTATTTATATTAGGACTTGTTTTCTTGTAATATTTCTTAAAAATCTTCTATTTTGGTTTGCAGCCCCGTAAATAAAGATATTTCTATTTAATATTTTGACACGAGAAATAAAATGTTGCTTCAGCCATAACGTTAATCAAAAGATATGTTTATAGAATTTAAAACTAATCACTCTCTCTTATTTCAAAGTAGTTAACCTGACTACTGACAACTCCATTGTTGACAAGAAGAAGTAGAATTAAGATTTTAGGAATAAATTAAGCTTCCAATCTCTGAGATTTCCTGAAAATATTTTTTTATTAACATGACGAATTAGCACGCCATCTGTTATAAAAAAATTCAAACTATTTTGACGCATATTTTTCTTTTAAAATTAATTAAATTTCTACTGCCCTTAAGGCAATGAAATGTTAGGGTAGTAGTTAATTGATCAAATTTCTACTGCCCTTTACTGCAATGAAATGTTAGGGTAGTAGTTAATTGATCAAATTTCTACTGCCCTTTACTGCAATGAAATATTAGGGTAGTAGTTAATTGATTTGTTTTAAAAAGAAACATAAACGTTAAAAATATAATATTTTGTTATGTTGAGGATGGGATTATATTAAACTTTATTTCTTTTTCTCAGAATAAAGGGTGTGAATTGATACAATTATTGATTGAAGATGATAAGTATTAGAAAGACTTGGTTCATCAATGGTGAACCCTCTCATAGATTTCGCCAATTTAATTTATCAGATCTATAAACTATATTAATGTTCATTCCGCTTCTATACAGAGAGGAAAATTTATAACCGAGTTTCCTGGAGCGTAGGACGCCAACTACCCAGGGAGTCACTAGTATGGACTAGTGTTGAGTGCTTTTACTCGCGTCCTGTTTTGATTGCTGAGTTGAACCAGTTGACCAGAAAGTTCTATGCTGAAGTTGAGTCTGGAAGGCTGGCCATAGATGTAGGATTGAGGTGGGTCAGTCCGAGCAGGATAGCTGTTTGCATCCTATGTCTCAGGAATGCTGGACAGCTGAAGAGAAGATGATCGACTGTCTGTGGCTCTTCTGAACAGTGGATGCAGGTAGCTTATACAGATACATTGAGGGCTTATTCTTGGGGATAGTGTTTCACAAATTTCACAAATATTTTGCTTTGAGAGAGCACCTAGAATACATTCAATTCCGCCCAAAAAAAGATCCCACCAAAGATCCATTTCAACAGCAATGCAGGCTCGCGGCTCGTGAATTGCTTGAAAAAAGGTGAAACCTTCAATTCTTCAAAATATTGCTTTAATTTTTGCTCTAAGGTTTTCTATTAATACCAAAAAATAAGCTTTATATCAATCATATACATATATATCAATATTTGTGAAGTGCGCTTATGTTGGGATACATATCTAAATGCAAGGGCGTGTTGCAGAGCTCTACAAGAACGGAACAAGAGAATGGTGCTGTTGCAAGGTCTGCATCCTGAAGGCAACGATGAACAAGGAACGTCGACGACAGAAAAAGAAAGATTGGATTCATGATCTTTTCTTCACTAACTACATCTATTTCATGAACTACCAACAGAACTTATGGTGGTGGCAAAACTACAATATGTACTACCACTACTAGCTTCACCTTTTACCCTATACTGAAGAGATCTACCAGAAAAAAATCCGTAAAGCATTAAAAATAAAGTCTTTAAATCTCAAAGCTTAAAAGCAAAATTTGAAGTTGCATTCAAAAATGTATCTTTGGACCATAGAAGAAGAAAAAGAAGAAAATGAATATGCTGATAGCAAAGTCCACATTCCGATATAAATAAAAGAGAAGAAAAAAGTAACTTTTAATTTAGGGAAGAAAGAAAGAGAAGAAAAGAATTCACCTTGTAAAGAAGAAGATATCTATCGTGAAATGATCCAGATAAATACCAACATTCTCTTGTTAAATTATCAGCTTTTTGATCCCAAGAAAGAATTGAGCAAAGTTAGACTGGCAGAAGCTTTGCCTCCATCGACTGAAAATTCTTCATTCCCATCTTCTGAAGTTACATTGTAGCTGTGACTATAAATTCCATAAAGGATGTAAGAAGACAGAAATTGTGTCGGGACATTAATTTTACAGAGATTATCTATCAAAACTTTTAATTATAAAACGAACTTGCATATAGATTTATTTATATCGTTTTAAAAACATTACTATATTGTGATTTTATACCCCTCTATTTATGTAAAATAGTGTACTATCACTTTAAGTAATTGATAAAATAATATTGATGTAAGAAATAAATGATAATAAAGTTTTATATCCTAAAAAAGAGAGAAAGATATATTCATTGTTGGCGTTACAAAAATTAGTCAACGCCTAAAGGGTTGTTTGTGATTAAAATAGTCAGTGGGAGACAGACAAAGTTTTTAAAAAGCGTTGCACACTCATGGAAAAAACATAAGGAAGTTGTACATTTAGCATGTATATCGGGATTCAGACAATAACTCTGAAAGATACACTCATGAACAAAACATAAGGAAGTTGTACCTTTAGCATGTATATCAGGATTCAGACAATAACTCTGAAAGATACATTCATAGTGAAGACATAAAGAAGTTGTACCTTTAGCATGTATATCGGGATTCAGACAATAACTCTGAAAGATACATTCATGGAAAAAACATAAGGAAGTTGTACCTTTAGCATGTATATCGGGATTCAGACAATAACTCTGAAAGATACACTCATGGAAAAAAACATAAGGAAGTTGTACCTTTAGCATGTATATCGGGATTCAGACAATAACTCTGAAAGATACACTCATGGAAAAAACATAAGTAAGTTGTACCTTTAGCATGTATATCGGGATTTAGACAATAACTCTGTAAGATACATTCATGGAAAAAACATAAGGAAGTTGTACCTTTAGCAAGTATATCGGGATTCAGACAATAACTCTGAAAGTACACTCATGGAAAAAACATAAGGAAGTTGTACCTTTAGCATGTATATCGGGATTCAGACAATAACTCTGAAAGATACACTCATGGAAAAAATATAAGGAATTTGTACCTTTAGCATGTATATCGGGATTCAGACAATAACTCTGAAAGATACATTCATGGAAAAAACATAAGGAAGTTTTACCTTTAGCATGTATATCGGGATTCAGACAATAACTCTGAAAGATACACTCATGGAAAAAAAAACATAAGGAAGTTGTACCTTTTAGCCTGTATATCGGGATTCAGACATTAACTCTGAAAGATACATTCATGTAAAAACATAAGAAAGTTGTACCTTTATCATGTATATCGGGATTCAGACAATAACTCTGAAAGATATTACAGTGACCTTTATTAAAGTCACACGAGATACCCACGTGTCAACAAAATTGCCTGTCTCCTTTTATATCTCAAAATATTAATAAAAATTTGTCTGTTTTTATTAAACAAGCTTTCCCTGTAGATATTTTTGTAGCTCTATAGCTTTTTATGATTATATTTTTTACTAATTATTCAAGAAAAATATAATACCTGTGAGAGTAAGTTGTAAAAATAAATGCATACATAAATATTAAATGTATATTAATATTTGATAATTCTTTATAGTGTTTATATAAGTATTTTGGTACGAGATTTTTGAGAATAGTAAAATCAACAGCCAAATGTATTAAACTTTTGTCTTCTGACAAAAATTCTCAAATAGTTCTTTTGATGTAAATATTAAATACAATATATATTGGCGAGCGCCATCTATATTCAAGACTTGAAACAATTTAAAACAATTTGATATTTAATTAAAAAGGTGTATATTGACGTTATGTGGCGCTGAGTTTGTTGTTGACACACATTAATACCCCACATGTATTTCTTTTGAACGAAAAATCGAAAATTATTCCAAGGAGAAATAACGATTATTTCTAACCTTAGGGATGAAGTATGAAAGGATGAATTGTGAAGAGTAATGGTAAACGGAAAAATAAAAGTGTCCAGGGATGGGAATTATTTTTCCATTTATCAACTACTCACCATGATTATCATGACCTGTACCACGTGTGTACTAGGGATACGCAAAAAAAAAAAACAATTCATCCTTTCATACTTCATCTCTAAGGTTAGAAATAATCGTTATTTCTCCTTAGAATAAATTTCGATTATTCGTTCAAAAGCGGGAAAATTTTCAAATGTCGTGCTACAATTATAAGCCGCATTATATTATATTACACATTAAAATGTTATAACACCTTGAAAAAGGTTGACGTCCAGCCAACTGAAATATTGGTAAAATAAATGATATATTTGATCCAATATATGCCTTTTTAATTGAAGATTTATTTATGGATTGTTTCCTTATCAAGGCTGTGAAATCTTGCGGCCATCCTTCCATTTCATACTTGATAATCTTATTCAGGGCGTGATCATTGTTTGTTTCTTCCCAAAGAACTGCAAGCTCTTCATAACATATTTTGACTTTAATTATTCTGATTATCAGTTTGTCTTAAAAAAATATATATATATATTTTTAAATTTTCTTTCGGCTTGGTATCTCTGGGTAATGCACCAGAAATTATTAAGTTCTTTCCAAGAAGGTATTCAAGCTGGAAATCAAAAGTTAATAATTTAAAAATAAGCCGCATGAGTCTAGGCGAAAGGTCACATAATGGCTTTTTGATGAGTGATATCAGCGGGTGATGATCATTCTGAATTACGAAATAACGCCCTAACAATGAATACTCAAATCGTTTGCTACCATAGTAAATGCTTAACAGTTCCTTTTCTAGGTTTGGGAGTGATTCTTCTGCGCACCAGTAAATGCCGCTAACGCAAATGCCAAAGGGCGGCCATCTTGCGACAGTGCAGCACCCATGGATTCTTTGCTTGCGTCGCATTGGAGAATCATTTATTTTATGTTCGTCAAATTGATATAATGATGATGTGTTGTTGTTTTCCATCTTGACATGTTCAAACTCCAGGTCATCCTGGAGGCCCACTGCCACAAATCATTTTTCTTTAATAGATACGAATATTTTTGGTATGCGATGACAGGTCTGGAATGAACTTTCCAGCATAATTATAAAGACCCAGTATACGCCAATGAGATTTTTTATCAATAGGTTGCTCAAGCCTTATCAATTTTTTTTCCAATGATTTTATTTTTATTAAACAGTTGGGAGAGACACGCCATATCCACAATTTGGATAATTGCGTTTATATTTTAAATTATATACAATTAATACAATTGAACATTGGAAAACATTATAATTAAACGTTCGATGTCAAATTTTACATATAGCAATTATAAGTAGTAGCTTGAAATATGTACAGTCAACACTTTCGCCTCCAAATATACATCCTGCAGAATCTATTAAACTTGATGTATTGGTCTTTATTGCAAGCAGCTTGTTTTGTATTAGTCAGGTAAAGTTGGTTTTCTTCCCTTAGATCAGAAGTTAATGGACAGTTTATCAGAACGTGTTCAGGGGTTTGTTGTTCATTTCCACAATTGCATGCAGGTGAACCAATTTTGCCAATTCTAAACAAATATGTGTTGAAGTCACCATGTTCAGTAAAAAATTGAACGTTATAGAAGTTGGGTTGAACATAGTTAGGAATTCTTGAAGTATCAAAGAATCCCTTGAAATTATCATTGGCACCTCCATAGTATTCCTCAAATTTCTGGTTTATAAAATTAGATATCATTTTTCTTTTAGTTGGATCTGATATTTTGTATCCAATATTCATTTTTAGTATATTTGTTTCAATATATCCGTGAACTTTGGTGTTCTAGCAACAATATGAGTACCGTTTGAAGATGTTGAATTATAAACCTGTGTACTGTGCTTCAAAATTTTTTACTGCAGAGAGTTTAATTTATCTTTGACTTTTTTGGGTATAAAGTTGTACCAGATCGTGGAACCATAAGTTAGTGAACTTCGAAACAATGTCTTATAGAGTTCTATTCTTCTTTTACTGTCCAGTCCCCATGCTTTCCAGGTCAATCCAATTAGGTATCCACTAGCTCTATTTGTCTTAGTAATAATCTCATCAATATGGGGCACAAAATCCAATTTGTTTTTATTTCTATGATTTTTAAAAGTTATTCCCATAATCTTCAGTTTTTCTACCCGATTGGCAGTGATAGTGTTAGGAATTTTTGCAGCTATTTTGCTATTAAACAAGTATAAGATTTTCGTTTTCTCTTCAGATACGGTCAACTTATTGTTCCCACACCAGTCTAATATTCTCCCCATGACCTTTCCTGTTGTATTCCGAAGTTCTGTCAAATTGTTTCCCCAACATATCACAGTTAAATCATCCGCATAAGCAATGATTTCACTGTTTGATTCTGAATAGTTATTCAATAAATCGTTTAGAATAATATTCCAAATTGTAGGGGATATGATGGGATCAACTTGAATTCCTTCTGATGTTATTTTGTGATATTCAAACATAAAATGGTCTTGACCCATTTGAGCCTTTTCCAGATTTGACATTATTTTCTGAGACTAAAATATTTTTGGTCATAGAGGAGTACGGCCTGCACCACGCTGACGAGGGCCAACAGCCCGAAAAGCGCTCGTGGTTGGTTTTTCTTGATTTGTCAAGAAAATGGGTTTGCCAAATATCAGGGAACAGGTTAACGTTTAGTTTATTTATGTTCCACTAGATGGCGCTCTGCCATCTAAAAGCTCATGTGAGCGTGGTCAGGATATGCCTCTTTTCTGGTTCAAATTCACATAAATAGGTACCGCTCAGCAAGAGCAACCTAGTTCATGATAATTGAACATTGTGTAATATGTGAAGGTTGTCACATATTAAACAAATATTAACGCGGGATTCAATCCCGGTTCATGACTGTCGGAATCGAGGGGGTTACCCACTCGTCCTACGACTTTTTTGTTATTTATGCCTCTTTTGATTTTAATGCCAACACCTGACCATTTTTATTATCTACTAGACGGGTGACCCAAGCTTCGACCCGGGATTGACCCGTGTGCATATCTACCCGAGTGATATATATTTAGATAAGATTTTTAATAATTGTTTGTTATTAGCATTATCTATTTGTTTGCATCAGCATAATTTAATCTAATCTTTGGTAGAAGGCGCTGTTCGTAAGCTAAGTAGAATAATTTGAATATATAGTTTTAATAATTGATTTATATATTTTTAAAATAGCCTATCGTCTTCCCCGTATTTTTTTACCTATGTATGGAAATTTTGGTTTGAATTAGTGAACTACTGCGAATTTGTATACCGGACATACAAACAAACAAACATACAAACATTGATTTTTATATATATATAATTGAATGTCTGTCTGTGTGTACTCTATAGATTCAAAAACTATACATCCAATCGCCGTGAAATTTTGGGATATTATTAGGTATATCCCCAGGAAGGTTTTCGAAAAATAATTTCTTGAATATCTTGAATATCCTTAGAGTTATTTTCAGATTTGTAGATTTAACTCGCAAGCAGCGCCCCCTAGCGGGGGATAACAAGTTTTTTATCTATAAGTTTTATTATCACTAAGTTTATTATCTTAAAGATTATTTAACAAAAGTAAGATTTTCTACCTATTAATTGCGCACAAGTCAAAGTTAGTTTTATCATTTATCTACAACATATATATTGGGAGAATAGATAAAATGATGATTTTGTAATGTATAAAATTAGGAAAGACAAAATTCAGGATGACACAGCAATTTATTTGAGACAAGAATGATGATACAATTCCGAGGCAAGATACTATTCCTTTAACTTCCAATTACCGAGGGAACCAATTAATATTGATTTTATTCAACTTATCGAGTATTTTTCAAGGGACCAGGGGAAAAATGTTCACTTTATCGAGAGATTCAAATTTACGAGTTTCAAATTATCAAAATATATCTATATTTTTTATAAGTTTATTATCTTAAAGATTATTTATAAAAAGTAAGATTTCTACCTATTAATTGTGCACAAGTCAAAGTTAGTTTTATCATTTATCTACAACATATATATTGGGAGAATAGATAAAATGATGATTTTGTAATGTAGAAAATTAGGAAAGACAAAATTCAGGATTACACGGCAATTTATTTGAGACAAGAATAATGATACAATTCCAAGGCAAGAAACTATTCCTTTAACTTCCAATTACCGAGGGAACCAATTAATATTGATTTTATTCAACTTATCGAGAATTTTTCGAGGGACTGGGAACAAATGTTCACTTTATCGAGAGATTCAAATTTACGAGTTTTAAAAATTATCAAAATATATCTATTATTTAAAAAAAAAATAAGTTTATAGAGAATTGTTTTAACAAATGTTCGTTAGACAAACCTTTACTCGGGTAAAAACCGGGCTATTATATATATATAAGTCAGTGTATCTATATATATTGTATCGCGTGATCCCTCCGGTTTCTTTCGCCGCGGAGTAGCCCCTCGCTGTAATGGTTAAAGAAGTTGAATACTCCAGAAATTAACTTGGACGAGTTTTGCAAGCCTTCTTTAAGAGAGATGTTTATTTTTTTAAAACAACCAGCAGCACGCTCTCTTCTAGCCACGAGCTCTTCGGTACAGGACGCCTGGCGAGCTCTTCTCGTAACACTACCTCCCCTTAAACCAGATCGTCCCGATCAGGTCCAATTAGTCCTATCTCCTTGGTAACAAGCCAGTCTTCCCAAATGCACCACCTTGGCCTTTGATTTAGAACTTCGCTGGATACGTTAGACCAAATCATTGATCCTTTTGATGATCTTGTAGGGCCCTTCCCAAACTGGCATCAACTTTGGCGAAAGTCCTTTTTTTTTTTGGATCAAACAGCCATACCAAATCATTTTGTCTATATCCATCGTGGTTCGCCTTTGGTCATAGCGAGTCTTCAACCGGTGGCTTGCCGTGCGAATCTTGGCCCTAACCAATTCGTGAGTCTCTAACAGAATACTCCTCAGATTGTTTACATAATCAGTTACCTCTGCCGGCGGCTCCCCAGGACTGCCGAACTCCAAATCACATGGAAGTCGTAATTCTCTTCCAAACATTATCTTGACTGGTGTCTGCCCAGTTGTCTCGTGAATGGCGGCTCGGTACGCCATAAGAAATGGCGGCAGTCTTACGTCCCAATCCCTTTTGTGCTGCTCCACAACTTTAGACAAATGTTCCTCCATCGTTTTATTGAACCTTTCAACCATTCCATCAGATTGGGGGTGAAGGGGAGTAGTTCTTGTCTTCCGAATTCCCAACAGCCTACACAATTCTTGAAACACCCCTGCCTCGAAGTTTCGTCCTTGATCCAAATGCAATTCCAGTGGCACTCCAAACCAACAAATCAGGTTGTCCATTAGAACTTTCGCAACCGTCGTAGCCTCCTGATTCGGGATTGCGTAGGCTTCAGGCCACTTAGTGAAATAATCCATGGCGACCAGAATATATTTGTTGCCGCCTTCTGTGACTGGGAATGGACCGGCTACATCGATCGCGATTCTCTCAAATGGTGCGCCCATATTGTATTCCCTCATCAATCCTCTGGACCTAGTTTTTGGTCCTTTGCTTGCGGCACACCTGTCGCATTCTTTGCACCACCTTTCCACATCCTCGTGACAGTACACCCAATAGAATCTCTCCCTAACTTTCTTTAGCGTTTTATTAATGCCAAAATGAGCCCCCGAGACCCCATCGTGTATTTCCCGTAGGACATTGGGAACCTGGACCTTAGGAACTACTAGCTGCATGGTTTTACTCCTTCCATCGGCACTTTCCCAAATTCTTTTCAGCAGTCCGTTATCTATACTGAGGGAGTCCCATTGTGACCACAAGGTCTTCAATTCGGGGCTCTTG
The DNA here is from genome assembly GCA_030710605.1 of Cordylochernes scorpioides. Lineage (NCBI taxonomy): Eukaryota > Metazoa > Arthropoda > Arachnida > Pseudoscorpiones > Chernetidae > Cordylochernes > Cordylochernes scorpioides. The sequence continues at coordinate 6,897,610 of CP092869.1, forward strand.
TCGGATATCACTTCCCAGCTTGGTCTTTCATTCCCCCTTTCTTTCCATTCCAAGATTGGGCCGATGTTGGGATCCCGTTGCTGGATAGTCCTACAACTTTCAGCGGTCCAATCGTTGCTCGGCACCATAGTTGTCCTTCTTGAGGTTACTTCATGTTCATCAATTCTCTCACAATGCTCGCAGTCGCCACAAGGTCTTCTGGAGAGAGCATCTGCATTGTTATGTTTTCTTCCAGGCCGGTGTTTGATCTGAAAATGCTATTGCTGCAATTTTTCCAGCCACCTCGCCACTTGGCCCTCAGGATTCTTCATCGGCAACAGCCACGTGAGGGCGGCATGATCTGTCCTGATCAGGAAGTTCTGCTCATAAAGATATTTATGGAAATGCTCCACTGCTTTTACAATAGCCAAAAGTTCCTTCCGTGTGGCACAGTAATTCGTTCCGCTTTAGTCAGTACCCTACTAAAGAATTCAATAACCCGTTCATCCTCATCCTGAACCTGGGATAACACAGCTCCGATACCAAGGTTACTGGCGTCCGTATCCAAAATAAAATTTGTTCCCGACTGAGGATACGCCAAAATTGGACTGGAACAAAGGCTTCGTTTTAGAGCTCGGAATGCTTTTTCACATTCTTCATTCCAATGAAATGATGCCCTGGCCTCTGTTAATCGATGCAACGGGGCAGCAATATCGGCATATCCCTCCATGAAGCGTCGATAGTACGTACACAGCCCAAAGAAGCTCCGTAATTCATGTTTATCTCTTGGTTCGGGCCAATTTTTGATGGCGAAGATCTTGTCGTCACTGGTCCTGATTCCCTCAGTGGACACTATATGACCCAGGAACTTTACACTCTTCTGAAATAGTTGACATTTCTTTGGATTCAATGTCAAGTTGTTTGCCTTAATGGATCGAAGACCTCTTGCAAATTCCGAAGGTGTTCCTCGAAAGTCCTGCCCATGACCATTACGTCGTCAAGGTAAACCAAACAAGTCTTCCAGGTCAAACCTTTAAGTACGAGCTCTATCAATCTTTCGAAAGTGGCCGGCGCATTACATAAGCCAAAAGGCATCACCGTGAATTGATAGAGCCCGCTGCCTGTACTGAACGCCGTCTTTTCTTTGTCCTCTGGATGCATGTCAACCTGCCAGTACCCACTCTTGAGATCTAGAGTAGAGAACCACGACGACCCTGCTAGTGTTGTTAGAGTGTCATCGATCCGCGGCAAGGGGTAGCTGTCCTTCTTGGTTATGTCGTGTAGCCGCCTATAGTCTACACAAAATCTTGTAGTACCGTCCTTCTTTGTCACCAGAACCACGGGCGAAGACCAAGGGCCGTTGGATTCCTCGATTATTCCATCCCGTTTCATTTTCCTTAATAATCCAGTCACTTCTTCTTGTTTCGCCATAGGCAGGCGTCTAGGTGGTTGCCGGATAAGCCGAGCATCTCCAGTATTTATCCGGTGCCGGACCAGATCTGTCCTCCCCAAGTTTCCATCTCCAGACGAAAATGCGTCCTGGTTCTTCTGAGAAACGCCCAAGCATTCCGAGCCTCTTCTTCCGACAGATCCTTTAAGTCCAGTTCCAACTTCGTCTGCCTTATTATTTTGTGTTGACCGTCTTCTTTCGTAGAAATTCTTGAAATGGGTGTACAAGTCGCCAAGAGGTCTCCTTTTCTGATGCGAACTCCACTAGAAAAAACGTTGGCCACTCTAACGGGGACTTTCCCGTGAATAGTGTTGACGAGTGTTCTGGCCACCAAGAGATTTTTCGCCGAGTTATCAGTTGGTTCCGCTAATCCAATGCAACATCCCAAAGGCTCCTCCGCGACAGCCCTGACCACCCCCTCGCTGTTTCCATTAATGTGCTTATCCTCACAGGCAAACAGTCGGACTCCTTCCTCTTTTTGACCCTCTTTTGACAGCACAAAGCTTTCGCTGCCCAATGTCAAAACTCCTTGCGTTGGATCGAACGTGAAATCTTGTCTCCTGAGGATATCCATTCCAAGAATGAACTCGTCATCAATCTCCGCCACCAGCACTCGATGATTAAATCGAATTCCTCCGAGGCAGATCTCCAGGTCCAGTCCTCCCAAGATTGGCGAGGTGTCTCCTGTGACTGTTTTCAGCATCATGCCATGCCGCAACGGAGTTGGCGCGCTCCTTATCGCATCCTTTTTTATGAGGGAAACCATCGCCCCAGTGTCGACAGTGGCCTTCATTCTTATTGAGTTTACAAATATTTCTATCATCAGAGTGTCATAGGTCCTTTTTATTTCACGGATAGACACAATATTGTGGGGCGGGTTCACCACAGCCAACGGTTGCCCCATAACGTTGGCAGAATTTAGTTTTCCGGCTGTCTCTGGTCGGGCAGTCTGACGGTGCACTGCCTCTTTAGATGACCATGTCGTCCACAGCGGAAACAGGGCCCAGCGATCGTCTGCCAGGCCTGCCAGTCTCTTCTAGTCGTTCTAGTCTCTTCAGTATCTCCTTAATGGCGTCCGATTCCCCACCGCCTCCAGTGGTGCTTTGCTCCGCAATCAATTCTGCACCACGGACCCGTGGGTACCCCGATTCGCTCACTCGGTAGGCCGCCTCCACCTCCAGGGCGCGAACCAGCGCCTCTCTTGATTTATCGAAAGAAGCAAGTCGTAACACTCTCTGGACTTCTACGTCTCGAATACCATCGATAAACGTCTGGGCGGCCAATTGGTCAAGGAAATCAATGGGAGCACCAGGGTAGGTCAGATCACAGAGCCTCTTGACATCAGCTTCAAACCCCTGCAAACTTTCCCCGACTTTTTGTCTTCTCAGCTTAAGTTGAGCTTGGTATACTTGCCTTAGATGTTGTTCTCCATATCTCAACTCAAGTTCTCCCATCAACATCGCATAACTGTTGGTCTGCACGCGGAACCGCCTGAAGCAGATCTAAGGCCGGTCCCCGAAGAGCCACAATCAAATTTGTCACTTTTTCGGTTTCTCCCCAGCCATTGTTGAGAGTCACTGCTTCGAATTGTCGCCTAAACCCCTCGAGGGAAGTTTTGTCCGTCAAAGGTAGGCGGAGGTATGTTGCGGCCTGTAGGGGAGATCACAGCACCCTCTAGACTCTTCATGCGCGCCAGCTCGATCTCCAGCCTCTTGCACTCTGTCCGGACTTCACCAATATTATGCTCTAAGGCTGCCTGGACCCCCCCCCCCCGATCTCACTCTGGAACCTAATCTCCAAATTTGTCACTTTCTGGTGGAACTCTTCTCTCTCCTGATGTCGAAGAAGCCTTTCTTCCTCTTTCTCTTTTTCTTTAGAAGCTTTTCTTCCTCTCTCTCTTTTCTCTAAGAAGCTTTTCTTTCTCTTTCTCTTCTTCTTTAAGAACTCTTCTTTTTTCTTTAAGAAGCTTTTCTTCCTCTTTCTCTTCCCGAAGCCCTTGAATCATCTGGGTGATTGTGGCCAGCAAGTTCTGCTCCGAGGCCATTTTTGACCTCTAGTCTCGATGGGCATTCGTCAGCAACCAAAGAAATCTCAAAAGGAGCCTCCTGGTGACTTCCACGAGGAAGAATCCCACTTCTGACACCAGTGTAGCGCGTGACCCCTCCGGTTTCTTCCGCCGCGGAGTAGCCCCTCCCTGTAATGGTTAAAGAAGTTGAATACTCCAGAAATTAACTTGGACGAGTTTTGCAAGCCTTATTTAAGAGAGATGTTTATTTTTTTTAAAACAGCCAGCAGCACGCTCTCCTCTAGCCACGAGCTCTTCGGTACAGGACTCCTGGCGAGCTCTTCTCGTAACACATACGGAGGGTGTTTCCTTTCAAATGAAACGATTTCAAACGTCCGTTAGAACTTTATTTTTCGAACGTGAATTTTTTTCATGTGTTCTATGTGCTTCCCCTTCTTCTTGGCTATCTCCCTGCATCGGACTTTCCAAGCTGCGAACACTTCCTTGACTTTGGAGAGCGAAACATTCGACCACTCCTCTTGTGCGGCTTTCCAAAGAAGGAAACAGTTATAGCGTCATAGTGAAAAAGCTAAAAGCAGAAGGACTAGATGTTGGCAAAGCTACAATATGTAGGGTAGTAAATGGCATCGGAAGAAAAGGGAAGCTGAATCCAATGGGCAAAAATTTCAAGTCGATCGACCACGTCCGGTGCGGACCCCCGCCACGGTTTCCAATGTAAAGCGGCTAGCAACTACTGAAAATCCACCATCTCAGCGCCAACTTTCCAGAATGTGTGGAACATCGCTAAAAACGATAAATAACATCATTCACAAAGATTTGGAACTGGATACCCGACGAAAAGGCAAGGTTCACAAGCTCACCCCTTTCCACATGAAAAACCGTGCAACGAATGCCCGGAAGCTCTACGAGGAACACCTGGCCGGTTCCAGATCGGAATATACTGCAACATTGGACGAAGCATGGATGTATGTGACGTATTGCAATGGAATCCGGAAGATCTGTTACATCAAAAGAGGCAATCAGGTCCGGATAATTGGGTTCACCAATGCTCCGAAACTTTCCTTAAAGGTTTCATGGTTGTCGGGGTAATGACTGGCCGTGGAGTCCTTCCGCTCATAAAGGTTCCATCGAAGGTGAAGGTGAACTCAGAATTCTATATAGAATGCGTTCTGAAACCTGTCATCGAACAACTGAAGGACCTTTACCCAGGGGAAATGGACAAAGTGTTCCTTCATCACGACAAAGCCTCTTCCCCATACCTCCAACAAAACCCAACAGTTCCTACAAGAAATGAAGGACACCCTAGGCCTAAATTTTATCAGGAACTCGGACATTCCAGTGAAGTCTCCCGACGCCAGCCCACTGGATTTTACGGGTTCGGTATGTTGAAACAACGGCTCTTCAACCGACGTCCCAAAACTGAGGCCGGACTTTGGAAAGCCGCACAAGAGGAGTGGTCGAATGTTTCGCTCTCCAAAGTCAAGGAAGTGTTCGCAGCTTGGAAAGTCCGATGCAGGGAGATAGCCAAGAAGAAGGGGAAGCACATAGAACACATGAAAAAAATTCACGTTCGAAAAATAAAGTTCTAACGGACGTTTGAAATCGTTTCATTTGAAAGGAAACACCCTCTGTATATATATATTTAAATATGTATGTATGTTTGTCTGTTATACAAATCCTCAATAAGGACCTAAATCTAGCTGAAATTTTAACAGGAGTTAGAAAAAAAAAATCTGAAAGAGTTTATTGTCGCATTTTTAGCTAAGTAAAATTAAAATTGACCGAGTTCTGGGCAAAATTAGTTGTTTTTTTAGTCAGAAAATGATTATGACAAAATTGCTGTATCATGTTTGATTATCAGAACAAAATTATTATTTACTAGCGGATGTGCCCGGCTTCGCCCGGGTTTTACCCGAGTGAATGTTTGTCTAACGAACATTTGTTAAACAATTCTCTTTAAACTTATAAAACGTACTCGGCTTCGCCCGGGGTTTTACCCGAGTAAAGGTTTGTCTAGCGAACATTTGTTAAAACAATTCTCTAAAAACTTTGAAAAAAAAAAAGGTATATTTTGATAATTTGAAACTCGTAAATTTGAATCTCTCGATAAAGTGAACATTTTTTCCCGGTCCCTGTGTGCCGTGTCATCCTGAATTTTGTCTTTCATAATTTTCTACATAGAAAATCATAGTTTTATCTAGTGAACATTTTTTCCTGGTCCCTTGAAAAATACTCGATAAGTTGAATAAAATCAATATTAATTGGTTCCCTCGGTAATTGGAAGTTAAAGGAATAGTATCTTCGCCTTGGAATTGTATCATAATAAATAATATTTAAGATAACAAACTTAGTGATAAGAAAACTTGTTATCATGGTCACAATGGGGCGCTGCTTGCGAGTTAAATCTACAAATCTGCAAATAACTCTAAGGATATTCAAGATATTCATGAAATTATTTTTCAAAAACCTTCCCGGTGATATACCTAATAATATCCCAAAATTTCATGGCGATTGGATGTATGGTTTTTGAATCTATAGAGTACAGACAGACAGACAGACAGACAGACATTCTATTTATATATATAGATTTACTCTTTATTGTTGGCTTTTTATCTTACATTCATTCTTCATTGTTGGCTTTTTATATTACATTTACTATTCATTGTTGGCTTTTATCTTACATTCACTCTTCATTGTTGGCTTTTTATCTTACATTCATTCTTCATTGTTGGCTTTTATATTACATTTACTCTTCATTGTTGGCTTTTTATCTTACATTCACTCTTCATTGTTGGCTTTTATATTATATTTACTCTTCATTGTTGGCTTTTTATCTTACATTTATTCTTCATTGTTGGCTTTTTATATTACATTTACTCTTCATTGTTGGCTTTTTATCTTACATTCATTCTTCATTGTTGGCTTTTTATATCATATTTACTCTTCATTGTTGGCTTTTTATATTACATTTACTCTTCATTGTTGGCTTTTTATCTACATTCACTCTTCATTGTTGGCTTTTTATATTATATTTACTCTTCATTGTTGGCTTTTTATCTTACATTTATTCTTCATTGTTGGCTTTTTATATTATATTTACTCTTCATTGTTGGCTTTTTATATTACATTTACTCTTCATTGTTGGCTTTTTATCTTACATTCATTCTTCATTGTTGGCTTTTTATATCATATTTACTCTTCATTGTTGGCTTTTTATCTTACATTTATTCTTCATTGTTGGCTTTTTATATTATATTTACTCTTCATTGTTGGCTTTTTATCTTACATTCATTCTTCATTGTTGGCTTTTTATATTATATTTACTCTTCATTGTTGGCTTTTTATCTTACATTCATTCTTCATTGTTGGCTTTTTATATCATATTTACTCTTCATTGTTGGCTTTTTATCTTACATTTATTCTTCATTGTTGGCTTTTTATATTATATTTACTCTTCATTGTTGGCTTTTTATCTTACATTCATTCTTCATTGTTGGCTTTTTATATTATATTCTGACCAAATCTATCCGTGAACTTCACACAGACAGAATAAGGCAATTATATAAGTAGATTTACTCTTCTTTGTTGGCTTTTTATCTTACATTCATTCTTCATTGTTGGCTTTTTATATTACATTTACTATTCATTGTTGGCTTTTTATCTTACATTCACTCTTCATTGTTGGCTTTTTATCTTACATTCATTCTTCATTGTTGGCTTTTTATATTACATTCACTCTTCATTGTTGGCTTTTAATCTTACATTCATTCTTCATTGTTGGCTTTTTATATTACATTTACTCTTCATTGTTGGCTTTTTATCTTACATTCACTCTTCATTGTTGGCTTTTTATCTTACATTCACTTTATTTATTTATTTCATCTCAATTTGCAGGTGTTACATTCGAGCACAGCTCGCGAGTCACCTTGTCCAGATTATTTACACATGGCGAGTTGTAATGCTGGAGTGGCCCCCGAACCTTACAGGAGGGCAGTTGTTGGGTGTTTGGCTGTCAGCTAGCCATTGGGTCCAGGTCGTCGGATTCGGTGGCTGAGGTCACCTTGATTTTGAACAAATTCTTGTATAGTTGGATTTGGTAATTTTTGAAATTGCGATTTTATTTTGCGAAATTAACTATTTTTAAAAGTAATTTGCCTTTCATTGTAAGAAGGTTTTGATAATTTCTAATATCTTTTCGCACAGTTCCCTGGTGTCAGAACGAGTAGTTTTCTTTTTTGCAGTTTAGCGTAACTTGCCTTTTGTTTTTCAACAGTTGCTTCTTCTGTTTTAGTGGAGCTTGCTTGAGGTATGTTGTTGGGGGAGTTTTGTTTCGGAGGCTTTAGCTGCTGTTGTTGTGGCTTCGGAAAATTTGGGCATCCGCGGTAATTGGCTGTGTGCGCCTCTCCACAGTTAGCGCACTTTGGTGGGAGCTGTTTCGACTTTCTTGGACAATCCTTCGAATGGTGTTCTTCAGCACACTTGACGCATTTGGGCTTCAAAAAGCAGTTTAGCTGGCCATGCCCAAAGCCCTGTCAATTAAAGCATTGGGTTACTTGTTTTGTAGTCCTGAATGATTCCACGACTATTTTTTGGTAAAGTATTTCAGTTATTCCATAGATTCGTTTATTTTGTTCATTTTTTGGTAGCTCTACTAGAACTATATTCATCGGTATTTTGGTCGATTGTCTATGGAGTCTTTTGACAATGACCTCAGTGAAGCCCATTGAGACCAGTTCAGTTACGACGTCTTCTTCTTTGAAGGCTGTTGTGATACCCCCTTCAATACCACTTTCAGTGGTTTTTCCTCCTGTAGTCTGTAGGAATATCCTCCATTATTTTTCGGTACATACTCCCTGATTTTTTTGAAGTCGCCTATGTTTTTCGATTTAATTATGTGCTTTTTGCCAGAAATCGTGACTTGGAATGGTTCCATGCACAAGTCTTTTAGTTCTGGCAAAGAAGCTTCCAATCTGCTACATTTTCTGCAATAACAGGAGGAATTATCGGTTTTTTCACATTAGTGACTGTGGTCCATGGACCATCGTTGTCGTTATTTTCTCATCGTCTTGCGGTGGGTGAGCTGCGTTCATTTGTTGAGAAACTCCAGTGACGGGACTTTGTTCGTCGATGTCCATTCTAGGCGTCTTCAGATTACGCTCGCTCCTAGTTGGCGATCTTGAGTCATCCTGGGAGCCGCGAGTTCTCTTCTTTGATTGAACCGTTTCCTCAAGTTTATACTCGATTCCACATTTGTCCAGGATCTTCGTTATTAAGGAGGCTTCGATTATGCATAGTTTCTCGCCGGTTGGTCCTATCGTCGATTTAATTACAATTGGTGGCATATTATTTTTTCCTTACATTCACTCTTCATTGTTGGCTTTTTATATTATATTTTTAGATTGAGATTATTGGCTAGTGTATGTAAAAAAATTAACTCTGTTAAAATTTAATTTTTGTATTTATATATAAATAAAATTAACTCTGTTGATTTTTTTTGTATTTAATCGATAACAGCGAAGTTACGCATGTTAATGTTAAGGAAAAATATTTTGATGTTAAGCAAAACCTGCTCCATCTCGTTTTACATAAATGTTGAAAATTTGGTCGAAATTGATGCATTGTAACGAAAGTTTTTAGTGAACAACACTTATGAAATTTGCATTTTATGAATATAGATATTGTTGGCTATAAAAATCGTCAATAAGGACCTAATCAAGCTGAAATTTTAACAGAAGTTAGAAAAAAAATGTGAAAGAGTTTATTGTCGCATTCTTAGCTAAGTAAAATTAAAATTGATAAAGTTCTGGGAAAAAATAGTTGTTTTTTAGTCAGTAAATGATTATGACAATATTGCTGTATCATGTTTGATTATTAGATACAAAATTATTTCGGGAAAAATTTCATAAAGCAGACCACGGGCGAAGCCAGTTCATTTTACGTAGGCAGAAACAAAATTCTAACAGCAAAACATCTCTCTATAAAAATATCGCTTCAGTATATCTATTTATAAATATCAATATATATTTACATATATCTTTATAAAAATCCAAAAAAAAATCATCAGCAAATATACACTCTACTGAATCAAATTTATAAAGATATATATGAAGACATTGTATATATAATGTTTTCATAAAAATTGAATCAGAAGAGTGAGGATATTTGCTCGGAAAATATTTTGTCAAATATTCGTTAGGCTAACATTCACTCGAGTAAAATCCGGGCGAAGCCGGGTACATCCGCTAGTTTTATTATATATTTAGTATTTTTTTTCAAGCCTCTGTAATAGATGTAAAATATCCAGGAATGATCTTTATTCATCACTAGGACGACTGGTGAGGCCCATGGGCTTTCTGATGGCTGAATGATATCTGCCTCTAACATCTTTCGACTTCATTTTGAATGATCTTGCGTTCAGCGTGTGACACTCTGTAGGGCATACGCCTAATCAGTGCACTATCGCTTGTAATGATTCTGTTTGGTGGCGATTTGGGGATCTGATTTTGATTATGACTGGCTAAAGATTTCTGCATGGTCATTTACAAGTCTCATTAATTCTGTTTTTCCTCGGGTGAGCGTTCTGGTGTAATACAAGACCTGATGCCAATTTTGATACTGGTTTGGTCACAAGTTGGAGTTATTATTGTGTGTTGGGAATCTTCGATTGTGTAAATTCTATGTTCATCAATTTCAAAAAGATCGGCAACACACATTCCAGAGGGAATCATACTGGATTGCGTGCTACAATTTCTGACGCAAAAAGTTCGGCTTTACAATGTAGTATTATAATTATAGATATTGGGATTAAAATCTCTTGGTCCAGCAAAAGTTTTTTAGAACCCTCAGCTATGATGCTCTTAATTCCTGCCATCTTAGACGTAGACACTGTAATCGTTTGTCTCAACTTAGGCGGAATGACTTGGTTATCAACGACAAAAAGACGTCCTTGAAAATTTAATACCTCCTCTTGAGTGCAGAAATGCCCTTAGAACTTTCCTTCTATCTATCTGTGCAATAGAGTTGGATCCTGCAGGAAATACAATAACTGTCACAACACCCAACTCATTCCGGACCACATATACCCGCCATTCTTGCAGCCCTCTATATGGTAGACATCAATCCAGAATAGGACATCCATACGGACAAAGCACCTCGGTTGGCCGGTATTGTGATCATGGTGCACGGACCGATCTGATATGCTCTATGGGCAAGACACCACCACCACCACCAATAGAGTTGGGTTACACATCGAGGTCACTCAATGACTTGATCCATTGCAGAACTACTTGGCGTGCATGCCTTAAGTTCCTAAAGGCCTCTGATAGACTAAAACCCCGCATTCGTGTGGAGGATCAGATCACTCTGGTGATTATGATTCCCCTCAACATGCCCAACACTAGTTTCCAGTAACTGCATGTAGGAGCATCCCGATGTACTGGTTGCTGTGCATTTCCAATTTCTTGGACTGCTCTGCGTATCACTAAGGGAGCAAATGGTTTGGCAATTCGACAGCGCATGCTGATCAGTCAGATAATTTGTACTGCGGTCCATTTGGACACGTTATGCACTCTCTGGTATATAACAGTGGTTGGTTGCCTCAATCTCACTATATCCATTCATTATTTCAACTCAAACATCCTTTAACAGTAATTTTTCTATTATAAAAAACTTTTTATCTTAAATATTGTCACGGTAGCACTGATAAGGAGTTGTTTAATTAAAAAAAACAAAATGTTTATTTATAAATAACACTAGTTATACAGATAAAGTGTCAAAATCATTTATAATAATAATCTACAAGGTATACATGGTATACACGCTTGTTCGGTGGTACATATACTAAAATTGGAACGATACAGAGAAGATTAGCATGGCCCTGCGCAAGGATGACACGCAAAATCGTGAAGCGTTCCATACAAGGTATACATGAAACTGCAGCGGAACTAAATCAATTCACGGGTAAATTAATTTATTTAATGAGTGATAATTTATTATTCAAATAAATTTTTTCACTGATAATATTTTTATTTAAAAAAAATTATCTTATCTCAGCAGGGGGTCAGTGGAAGGGTGGTTTAAACCGCTACGACCCGGGATCTAATCACGCATTGGACACTTTTTTTTCTGATTTAAAAAAATATGTTCCAATAGCTCCCGATTCTTGCAAAAGTCCAACCCCACCAGTGAGTGCTAGTAACCAAACGGGGCTCTGGCACATTTGTAAGTGAAATGTCGAACTGCTTTTCACATGTGTAGACATGTGATGCATTTATAGTAAAAGCAGTCGCCAACTTCTACTCACCATGATTATCATGGCTTGAGAGAAAATAGAGGTAACCCGGGCTCCTGGAGCGTAAATCGCCAACTACCCGGGGTATCACGGGTATCATGGCCTGTATCACGTGTACTAGGGATAAGCAAAAAAAAAATATCTTATCTCAGCACCTGTTGTCCGGTGACTGCCCTTTATTTACTTACAATTATATTTCTATCTGTTATCATCCTCTTATCTTCCCTGGCCTGGGGAATCTCACCTTGCTCAACAACCTTAGTGGCGTGAAGTAACTTGGTGGATTGTAACAGTACATTGTCTGCTTGCTAGGGCCATTGAAAGGCTCAAACATCAATCCAATTGGTTTGCAGCCTCTCTCTCTCTCTCTCTCTTGAGAGAGGAATTTAATAGATATCATATAAGTATTTATCTAGATATAAATATATCGCTTTGTGGTATTTTGAGACGATATGAAGTTTATCCCTAGTTACATATCATTATTCAAGTATTTTTGATTTATATAATACTAGACGGGTGACCCCGGATTGACCCGTGTGCATATCTACCCGAGTGATATATATTTAGATAAGATTTTTTAAAATAATTGTTCGTTATTAGCAATATCTATTTGTTTGCATCTGCATAATTTAATCGTTGATAGAGGGCGCTGTTCGTGAGCTAAGTAGAATAATTTGAATATATAGTTTTAATAATAGATTTATATATTTTTAAAATAGCTTATCGTCTTCCCCGTATTTTTCTACCTATGCATGGAAATTTTGGTTTGAATTAGTGATCTACTGTGAATTTGTATACCGGACATACAACAAACAAACATACAAACAAACAAACATACAAACATTGATTTATATATATATATATATATATATATATATACGAGTGACCCGGGCAACGACCCAGGTTTACCCGAAGGACCCGCAGGTGAGAAACTATAGAAGAAAAATTTTAACAAATCAGAAATGAAATTGCAATTTGCTTCTCCGCATTCTAACACTCCAACTGTTAACACTGAGGAACACTGACTCATGTTTGGTAAACAATTTCAGGGAAGAAACTATAGACATTGGATTAAAAAAAAAAAGAAAAAAATTAACAAATTAGAAAATAAAATTTCGAACAATACAACTATATTGCAGATAAGATAAGAGGACCTTATTAAAAAATAAATAAACAAAACTGTAATTCGACACTATCGATAATTCGACACTCGATAATTCGACACCTTTCGATAATTCGACCATTTAAAAAATCAAATTTACAAGGTTGATTGTTGTTTAAATACAACTTTACCGGTAAAAAGGCATTACAGAGGCGAAGGCAGCCACTGAAAATGCACGAAATTTATGTATAGAGAAATGGAAAAATTAGTAAATAAAGAGAAGTCCAAAATCAAAATAATTGATAATAGTGTATTAACAAAATACTAATACAATAAATTCCTTTGAGTTGAGAAAACTATAGACATTAGTGAAAAGTTTATATATAAAATATATTTAAATTAAAAAATAATATAAGAAAAATAAATCAGAAAAAAGAGATGCCAACTATATTGCAGTGGAGACTACTTATAAAAGGAATTAATCTAAAGGACTCATTAAAAATAAATTTCTATTTTTATTCATACATGGGTTCAACTTTATATGTATTTTGTACAAAGTTCAAACACATGAAAAAGCCGCAATAGAGCTGTCCATGCATAAACACAGGCTCTTGTAGGAAGAACCCAAATATTATTTATAGTCATAGCAAAAGCCAACTTTAGTGAAAACTGATGCCTCTTCAGAATGAATGGAAGTCTGAAATCTGAAGGAGCAAAAGATATGGGTCATCTTTACATGTATGCTATCCGATGTTCGCACACTTGAAAAAGCCACTTAAAGTTGTCCGTGCGTAAACACAGTCTCTTGTAGCCAAGGTTTGGCCTTGAGCCTTATTTATAGTCATAGCAAAAGCCAACCTTAGTGAAAACTAACGCCTCTCTAGAATGAAGCGAAGGTTGGTATCCGAAGGGGCCAAAGATATTTCAGACACTATACAGTGTGTTCAACTTTGGGCACTGTCAGTATATATGCTCCAAGGACATGAGAGCACATGCGCTGAAACACCATACATGTTCCATCGCAAAGATCCTAAAGGCATTGGTGAAAGTATAAATAAATATTTTGGAAAAAAATATAATATATATTTATAAAGAAAATAAATTGGAATATAAATTTACAAACTATATTTCAGAGTGGACACATATATTTGAAAGGAAAAAAAAAAAAGAAAATTGCAAACAACAAAACTATATTGCAGATATGACAACATATTAAAGGAATAAATTCATTTGAAAGACCTCGTTTAAAAACTACATTTCTAATTTTATACAGGGTGTACCAGGTAAATTGGGACTAACTTTTACAGTCCATAAAACAAAAACTACTTGAGATTAAAAACTTGTTTTTTTTCATTACGTAGCCATATTCATGTAAAATGCAACAGTACATGTGTGCGCAGTGTAGTGATGAAGAGTAACCGAGATTTGAAAATCGAGCTGCCATCATCGTTGCTCTGCGCGCCGGAAGGAGCCCCAAAGAGATAGTGGATTTTCTTAAGTTGCCCAAAACCACTATTTATCGTGTCAAGAAGCAGTTTGATGAGGCCGACAGTAACAAAGAGGGGGATAGCCACAAGGAAAAAGCACTCGCGTCGATCGGACAGGGTAAGAGGCGAAGAATTTGTCAAAAATGTCAAGGAGAAGATTGATGGAAACCCTGGAAAGAGCATGAGGGCCATAGCCAAGGAAATGGACGTTGGCTCTATGACAATTGTCAGAACTATCCATGAGGACCTTGGTCTCAAGTCTTATGCCCTTCGGAAAGGTCAGTTGCTGACTGAGAATATGAAGAATACAGAAAAGGAAAGGCTGCTGCCTCCTCAACAACCTGAAAACACGACTCTTTTGGCATGCTAAGGTTCTTCTCTGACGAAAAGAACTTTGACGTGGACCAAAAGGTAAATCCAAGGAATGATCGCTGGATCTGTAAAGACCCCTCAGAGATACCTGTCGTGATGCACACGAAATTTCCTGCCTCCGTAATGGTCCTTGGCGTTATCAGCAGTGAAGGTGATGTCAGCCTCCCCATTTCTTTGAGAAGGGCCTTAGGATGAACGCTGACACCTACATCAATGTTCTGGAGACCGTTGTGAAGCCTTGGATGGACATGGTGGCCGCAGGAAGGAAGTATGTCTTCCAACAGGACTCAGCTCCAGCCCATAAGGCAAAAAAGACACAATCGTGGCTGACGACTTAACGTCCCTAGTCACTGGGGTCCTGATATTTGTCCCCCTAATTCTCCAGATTGCAATCCCCTCGACTACTATGTATGGGGGCGTTTGTTGAGAGAGATGTCAACAAAGCTCCTCATACCACCATCCAGTCTGTCAAGAAAGCAGTTCACACGGTGATGACCCAAATGGACAAGGGTCATCGTCGCCAAGGCCTGTGCTTCATTCCGCACTCGCCTCGAGACTGTTGTAGCTAATAATGGAAACTACATTGAATAAATAAAAACTATATCCTTTTATCTACTACTGTGTCAAATTTCATTCGGATATTTTAATTTTAACTTGCAAAAAATTTCAGTTAAAATACCATTGTTTAAATTCCCAATTTACCTGGTACACCCTGTATATATGTGGTTAAACTTACAAACTTACAAGGTTGTAATAAACCTACCTGTTTGGTAAGCAATTCAGTACTTTATCATTAATTTCTAATGTGCTACCAAAAGTTTCCAAGGGAAATGCAGAGCTGAGCAGCTCTGCAAAACAGAAACCAGACACAAAATACAACAATTGACTACACAAATACAGCATTGCCTATTTATGAGAAGAAGAAAAATGACAGACACAAAAATGGAGCTAAATTAAATGAAAAACTATAACAAATTAATACAAGAAAATAAGACCTAATCCAAATATTTTAATAGTGTGTGATGTTTTGGCAGCAGCAATGTCACCATCATCAGACAAAAGAATAAATGAGATTTTATTCTTTAGTTCATTTATTCTTTTGTCTGATGCTGTTGCCGAAACGTCACCCACTATTAAATTATTTGGATTAGGTCTTATTTTCTTGTATAATCTATAATTCAAATTGTGCTTTATCATATAACGAATTAAGTAATCAACAATTGATTATACAAATAAATCATTAGCCTCTTAATGAGAAAAATAAAGATGCCAAAGACATTATGAAAGATACTGCAAAAAAAGAAAACCAGACCCAAAAATTGAGCTAAATTTAAATGAAAAACTATACAATCCGATGATGAAAAATAACAAATAATATAAGATAAACAACATTTGAAGGCAAAAGATCTACGATTGCAAAATCTAACAAATTGAAAATAAATAAATCTATTAATATTTGAAAAATAAAAATAAAACGGTCATGTAAGCAAAAAATAATATATTTGCATTTTTTTTAGTATTTTATTTTCAAAATGCCATAAAGACATTGCTGTAAAGGGGAAAAAAACTTATACTTACAAAATATAATTACAAAGATACAAAACAAAAATAATTATAAAGAAATATAAAAGAAATAAATGCTAGAATAAAAAGAACGCGCTTTCAAAACAAAGGAATTGATGATGATAAATGCAAAAAATCTACGATTGTAAAATAGATTAAATTAAAAAATAAAAATAACTGTTAACATTAGGAAAATAAAAACAGAACTAACATACGAAGAAAAAAATAACGAAAATTTTGGTATATAGATCGTTATGTGTAGTTCAGAATCTTCGGAGGAGATAGCTTAGGACTTTACAATGGAAAACTCTGTTACGGTATTATCTATATAGATATAGATTTTGATAAAGTTTTGGCAATTTAAATATTTAGAGGTTTTTGAAAATATCGTATTGTTGTTATGGTGGTATTCAGAGTTCCCTGTTCATGGTTACTGTAGCGGCTCACGACACCATACTACAGGACAGTCCTTTACTTGTGCTGCTTCTCCCCACGTAGAGGAAGACTTCTGGACAGGAATTGTTGAGAACGTATTGTTGTTATATGATGTTGACTTAATATGAATTCTTTTATCGCTTTGGATTTTGAAGTCATATGAAATTTCAATAAACCATTTTGGTATTTTGAGATCAACCCAGGGTTTTAAAATTTCGTTTTGATAGTTTAGGGGATGGAATCAGTTTTTTTTTAAATATGAATATCGTTTTGGCATTTTGAGACCATTTGAAGTTACTGAATATTGTACTTTATTCAAAAACAACTTGAGATCCCAAAATTTTCAGCTTGCTTTCTGAGATCAAATTAGAAAAAGCGAAGGATCAAAATTGTAAAAGAAAAGAACGTGCTTCCATCAGAGTATTTGCGATATGAAGAACGGTCATTCCAGATTTAGTTTCTATTTTGTCTTCCCTTTTTCTTAGGATAATTTAAATATTTCCCCAATATTTTTTGGAATTTTTTTAATGTAGAAAAATCATTCTATATTACATCAATTGATACGATTCTTTTTGAAGTGAAGTTCTCAACATTGAATCGATGATAAGTTTAGATTTCGGGAACCAATCAAAATGATCAAGTCAGATGTTTAAGATAGTATCATCTTATCTTGAAGTTGATAAATTTGAAGAGAATAGAAAGAGATTTAACTAACCATTTAATATTGCTCAAATGATAAAGTACAATTTGGATTATAGATTATAATACAAGAAAATAAGACCTAAACCAAATAATTTAATAGTGTGTGACGTTTCTGTAACAACACTGTCACCATCATCAGACAAAAGATTCTTTTGTCTGATGATGGTGAAAAAGCTGTTGCCGAAACGTCACACACTATTAAATTATTTATAATAGGTCTTGTTTTCTTGAAATATTTCTTAAAATCATCTATTTTGGTTAGCAGCCCCGTAAATAAAGATATTTCCATTTAATATTTTGACACGAGAAATAAAATGTAGCTTTAAGCATTACACGTTAATCAAAAGATATGTTTATAGAAATTAAAACTAATCACTCTCTCTTATTTCAAAGTAGTTAACCTGACTACTGACAACTCCATTGTTGACAAGAAGAAGTAGAATTAAGATTTTAGGAATAAATTAAGCTTCCAATCTCTGAGATTTCCTAAACATATTTTTTTATTAACATGATGAATTAGCACGCCATCTGTTATAAAAAATTATAACTATTTTGACGCATTTTTCTTTTAAAATTAATTAAATTTCTACTGCCTCTTACTGCAATGCTAGGGTATTAGTTAATTGATATATTTAAAAAAAAACATAAGCGTTAAAAATATAATATTTTGTTATGTTGAGGATGGGATTATATTAAACTTTATTTCTTTTTCTCCAAATATAAAGGGTGTGAATTTATACAATTATTGATTGAAGATGAAAAGTATTAGAAAGACTTGGTTCATCAAAGGTGAACCCTCTCATAGATTTCGCCAATTTAATCTATCAGATCGATAAACTATAATAATGTTCATTCTGCTTCTATATAGAGAGGAAAATTTATAACCGAGGTTCCTGGAGCGCCAACTACCCGGGGAGTCACTAGTATGGACTAGTGTTGAGCGCTTTTACTCGCGTCCTGTTTTGATTGCTGAGTTGAACCAGTTGACCAGAAATTTCCATGCTGAGGTTGAGTCTGGGAGGCTGGCCATAGATGTAGGATTTAGGTGGGTCAGTCCAAGTAGGATAGTTGTTTGTATCCTATGTCTTAGGAATGCTGGACAGCTGAAGAGAAGATGATCGACTGTCTGTGGCTATTCTGAACAGTGGATGCAGGTAGCTTATATAGATACATTGAAGGCTTATTCTTGGGGATATTGTTTAACAAAATTCACAAATATTTTTGTTTTGAGAGTGCATCCACAGAATACATTCAATTCCGCCCAAAAAAAGATCCCACCAAAGATCCATTTCAACAGCAATGCACGCTCGCGGCTCGTGAATTGCTTGAAAAAAGGTGAGACCTTCAATTCCTCAAAATATTGCTTTATTTTTGCTCTAAGGTTTTCTATTAATTCCAAAAAATAAGCTTTATATCAATCATATACATATATATCAATATTTGTGAAGTGCGCTCATGTTGGGATACATATTCTAAATGCAAGGGCGTGTTGCAGAGCTCTACAAGAACGGAACAAGAGAATGGTGCTGTTGCAAGGTCTGCATCCTGAAGGCAACGATGAACAAGGAACGTCGACGACAGAAAAAGAAAGATTGGATTCATGATCTTTTCTTCAATAACTACATCTATTTCATGAACTACCAACAGAACTTATGGTGGTGGCAAAACTACAATATGTACTACCACTACTGGCTTTACCTTTTACCCTATACTGAAGAGATCTACCAGAAAAAAATACGTAAAGACTTAAAAAGAAAGTCTTTGAATCTCAAAGCTTACAAGAAAAATTTGCAGTTGCATTCAAAGATGTGTCTTTGGACAATAGAAGAAGAAAATGAATATGCTGATAGCAAAGTTCACATTCCGATACAAATAAAAGAGAAGAAAAAAGTAACTTTTAAGTTAGGGAAGCAAGAAAGAGAAGAAAATAATTCACCTTGTAAAGAAGGTGAAATCTATCGAGAAATGATCCAGATGAACACCAACATTCTCTTGTTGAATTATCAACTTTTTGATCCTAAGAAAGAATTGAGCGAAGTTAGACTGGCAGAAGCTTTGCCTCCACCAATTAAAAATTCTTCTCATCTTCGGAATTTACATTGTAGCTGTTTTAAATTCTATAAAGGATGCAAGAAGACAGAAATTGTGTCGGGACATTCATTTTACAGAGATTATCTATCAAAACCTTTAATTACCAAATGAACTTGTATATAGATTTATTTATATCCTTTTAAAAACATTACTATATTGTGATTTTATACCCCTCTATTTATGTTAAATAGTGTACTATCACTGTAAGTAATTGATAAAATCATATTGATGTAAGAAATAAATGATAATAAAGTTTTATATCCTAAAAAAGAGAGAAAGATATATTCATTGTTGGCGTTACAAGAATTAGTCAACGCCTAAAGGGTTGTTTGTGATTAAAATAGTCAGTGGGAGACAGACAAAGTTTTTAAAAAGCGTTGTACACGCACGGAAAAAACATAAGGAAGTTGTACCTTTAGGCATATATATCGGGATTCAGACAATAACTCTGAAAGATACACTCATGGACAAAACATAAGGGAGTTGTACCTTTAACATGTATATCGGGATACAGACAATAACTCTGAAAGATACACTCATGGAAAAACATAAGGAAGTTGTACCTTTAGCATGTATATCGGAATACAGGACAATAACTCTGAAAGATACACTCATGGAAAAACATAAGGAAGTTGTACCTTTAGCATGTATATCGGGATTCAGACAATAACTCTGTAAGATACATTCATGGAAAAAACTAAGGAAGTTGTATCTTTAGCATGTATATCGGGATTCAGACAATAACTCTGAAAGATACATTCATGGAAAAAACATAAGGAAGTTGTACCTTTAGCATGTATATCGGATTTCAGACAATAACTCTGAAAGATACATTCATGGAAAAAACATGAAGAAGTTGTACCTTTAGCATGTATATCGGGATTCAGACAATAACTCTGAAAGATATATTCATGGAAAAAACATAAGGAAGTTGTACCTTTAGCATGTATATCGGGATTCAGACAATAACTCTGAAAGATACACTCATGGAAAAAACATAAGGAAGTTTGTACCTATAGGATGTATATCGGGATTCAGACAATAACTGTGAAAGATACACTCATGGAAAAAACATAAGGAAGTTTTACCTTTAGCATATATATCGGGATTCAGACAATAACTCTGAAAGATACACTCATGGAAAAAAAACATAAGGAAGTTGTACCTTTTTATCATGTATATCAGGATTCAGACAATAACCCGAAAGATGCACTCATGGAAAAAACATAAGGAAGTTGTACCTTTAGCATGTATACGGGTTCAGACAATAACTCTAAAGATATTACAGTGACACCTTATTGAAGACCACACGAGATAACCAAGTGTCAACTAAATTGCCTGTCTCCTTTTATATCTCAGAATATTAATAACAATTTTGTCTATTTTTATTAAAAAAGCTCTCCCTGTAGATATTTTCATGGCTCTATAGCTTTTTATGATTATACTAGCGGATGTACCCGGCTTCGCCCAGGTTTTTCTCGAGGGAATGTTTGTAGTCTAGTAATAAGAAAATATACTACACCTAAAAACTATCAGAGGAAAGAGAAACCACGGAAGGTGAACAGAAAAATGCTTACAATGGATGTATATGTTTACGATATCAAGTTAAATAAAAACAAAGATAAAATTTGCATATGTTGGGTCACTATAAATTTGTATATTTGTTAGGCGAATTAGAAACATGATAAAACAATTGGGTATTTAAAACAAATGTAGAAATAAAAGTTGAAATATAATAAACAATGTTAAAGGTTAGTTTATTATTAATTAAGATTGTGTGTGAATATGTGAGAAAGATGTAATATCGTTGTTGTTTTCTTGGCCGACTGTTTTTCATAGGTGTTATCTTAAAATTGCTTGTATTGAATATTTTTATATTTTATTTTTGTATTTATATATAAATAAAATTAACTCTGTTGATTTTTTGTATTTAATCGATAACAGCGAAGTTACGCATGTTAATGTTAGGAAATATATTTTGATGTTAAGCAAAACCTGCTCCATCTCGTTTTACATAAATGTTGAAAATTTGGTTGAAATTGATGCATTGTAACGAAAGTTTTAGTGATGTCCACTTATGAAATTTCCATTTTATAATATCGATTTTTTTACTAATTACTAAAAAAAGGGGGTCGGTGGAAGGATGGTCTAAACCTTTGGTTTCGACCGCTACGACCCGGGTTCGATTCCCGCATTGGGCATTTTTTTCTGAAAAAAAAAAAAGAATACAAAAAAATGCTCCAATGACCCCCGATTCTTACAAAAGTCCAACCCTACCAGCGAGTTCAAGTAACCAAACGGGGCTCTGGCACATTTGTAAGTGCAAAGTCGAACTGCTTTTCACATATGTAGACATGTGGTGCACTTACAGTAAAAGAAGTCGTCTTCTTCTACCCACCATGATTACCATGGCCTGTACCACATGTACTCGGGATAAGCAAAAATAATAAAATAATAATTATTCGAGAAAAATATAATACCAATGCAAATTTGTTGTAAAAATAAACGTATACATAAATTTTAAATGTATATTAATATATGATAATTCTTTATAGTGTTTTTAGAAAGTATTTAGGTACGAGATTTTTGAGAATAGTAAAATAAACAGCCAAATGTATCAAACTTTTGTTTTCTGACAAAAATTCTTGAATAGTTCTTTTGATGTAAATATTAAATACAATATATATTGGCGAGCCATCTATATTCAAGACTTGAAACAATTTAAAACAATTTGATATTTAATTAAAAAGGTATATGATGCACTAGCGCGCCATCTGTTATCAAAATTCGAAACTATTTTAAAGGCGTAAGATTCTTTTTGAAAATAAACAATTTCTACTGCCCTTACTGCAATGGAAAACTTAATGGGATTAAAAATTATTAAAAATATTATTAAAAAGGTATATATTGAAGTTATGTGGCGCTGAGTTCGATGTTGACACACATTAATATCCCGCATGTGTTTCTTTTGAACGAAAAATCGAAATTTATTCCAAGGAGAAATAACGATTATTTCTAACCTTATGGATGAAGTATGAAAGGGTGAATTGCGAAGAGTAATGATAAACGGAAAAATAAAAGTGTCCAGGGATGGGAATTATTTTTCTGTTTATCATTACTCTTCACAATTCATTCTTTCATACTTCATCCCTAAGGTTAGAAATAATCGTTATTTCTCCTTAGAATAAATTTTGATTTTTCGTTCAAAAGCAACACATGCGGGATAATTTTCAAATGTCGTTCAACAATTATAAGCCGCATTATATTGTATTATACATATATATATATATATATATATATATATATATATATAGTGTAGAACAACTATATAACTATATAACCCCCCCGCAACATGTGTCAGCCAGAAATAGATATTCACAATGGAGGACGCGCGGTCGAGGTAGGTTTACAGTTTGAATTTGTTAACACTTGTATCTGTTATATATGTTCATTTAAATATTTCACTGAAACAACTTAATATTAACACATAAAATCCGGTTTAAAAGAGATCTATGACATAATAAAGAAGGGGTGAAATGTCGTTGGGCTTTTATCTGAAGATCCCCGGTCCAGCAGATCTCTTTTTCCAATTTATTTCAATTTAAAGTTTTTTGTGTATGTCTGGTCTACCATTAGGGTTTCAAAACATAATATCCAAACTTATAACAAATGTTAATTCATACTATAGATATATTACTAAATACAACTATTTATAATCATATTATAAAATAAAAAAAACCTTTAAAAATCTTTTAAAAAAAAAAGGATAAAATATAAAATTATAAAAATATATATATATATATACTAACAATCTTATCTACCTTCTTTACAAAACTTTTTTTTCTTTATTATTAGTTTGATTAAAAGTGCATGGTTCTGTCTTTCTTTTTTTTTTCTAACTATTATATATATCCTCACTTCGATTATTCTATTATAGGATTAGAGTATGTCTAAATGACGTGTAAAAGCCGATGTAATAGACGTTACGTTGTTAATTTTTATTGTTATTAATTATAAATATATAATTAACTTGATGATATATTAGAAGTAAAGGATTTTTTTTTCTCTCTCTATCTACAAATTAATAACATTTTACAAATTTTATAATTTGAATTTAAATGATCATAATAGTGAAGATAATCTTAATACAAAACTGGACTATAAAATTAAATAACTATTATTTTATATATTATATATATATATATATAATTGAATGTCTGTCTGTCTGTATGTTTGTACTCTATAGATTCAAAAACCATACATCCAATCGCCGTGAAATTTTGGGATATTATTAGGTATATCCCCGAGAAGGTTTTTGAAAAATAATTTCTTGAATATCTTGAATATCCTTAGAGTTATTTACAGATTTGTAGATTTAACTCGAAAGCAACGCCCCCATTGCGACGATGATAACAAGTTTTTTTATCTATAAGTTTTATTATCACTAAGTTTATTATATTAAAGATTATTTATCAAAAGTAAGATTTTCTACCTATTAGTTGCGCACAAGTCAAAGTTAGTTTTATCATTTATCTACAACATATATATTGGGAGAAAAGATAAAATGATGATTTTGTAATGTAGAAAATTAGGAAAGACAAAATTCAGGATGACACGGCAATTTATTTGAGACAAGCATAATGATACAATTCCAAGGCAAAGATACTATTCCTTTAACTTCCAATTACCGAGGGAACCAATTAATATTGATTTATTCAACTTATCGAGTATTTTTCGAGGGCCCGGGAAAAATTGTTCACTTTATCGAGAGATTCAAATTTACGAGTTTCAAATTATCAAAATATATCTATTATTTTTTTTTATAAGTTTATAGAAAATTGTTTTAACAAATGTTCGTTAGACAAACCTTTACTCGGGTAAAACCCGGGCGAAGCCGGGTACATCCGCTAGTATGTTATAATACCTTGATAAAGGTTGGCGTTCAGCCAACTGAAATATTGGTAAAATAAATTATATTTTGATCCAATATATGCCTTTTTAATTGAAGATCTATTTATGAATTTCTCAATTTTCAAAATTTGATATTTGAATATAAAATTATTTTTTACTCTCTATATTAAATTACACAATTATTACTCGTTGAAAATTTTTAATCTCTAAATATATATATTCAAATCAACCTAATTGGTTTTAGTTCATTATATTGTATTTATGTGCCCTCTATGAATGAGAATTGAAACTAACACAAAGCAAAAACGCGCCATCTTTACATATAAAATGGAAGGATTTAAAAGCACGAATGTTTCTTTATACATAATTATTTGTAATACATACATATTTATATGTAATTCTGCTGTCCTATAAGCTTATGTCCATAGTTTTCATGAAAAGCATTTCTGAGATTCCATCCTTCAGTGCTGCGTATATAAGCAGAATCGTCCAATACAGTATTAGAGCTCTTAGAAGCGGTCTGGTGGATTAAATTGGCGAAACCGCTGGGAGGGTTCACCACTGATGAGCCAAGCCCTTCCAATATATTATTTTCATCGCAGTAAGGACATTAGAAGTTTGTATTGTGTATAAAATAAACATTCGTGCTTTTAAATCCTTTCATTTTATAAGAATTGAAACAACAACAAACAACAAAAAACCTTTATTAAGACATTATTGTCTTACAAGGGGATTCCCCATAACGGTTATATATGTACATGAGTGAGAAAGAAAAGCAATTTAGAGGGGAGGGGGAGCAATCAGCCGTTGTCTGTGGAGTTGAGCACTTCTTCTCTCATTTTATCAATCGCCTTGAAATATTTAAAATATTCATAAACAAATGTTTTATCCATAGAAGAGTAGTGAAGAATTTATATGAGGGCCATCCAATAAATAAGTTCCCTATTTTTTTCTGCAAAC
Source organism: Cordylochernes scorpioides (assembly GCA_030710605.1). Taxonomy (NCBI): domain Eukaryota; kingdom Metazoa; phylum Arthropoda; class Arachnida; order Pseudoscorpiones; family Chernetidae; genus Cordylochernes; species Cordylochernes scorpioides. The sequence continues at coordinate 6,922,978 of CP092869.1, forward strand.
GAAACGTTGTAAAAATTATTTAGTAGTGTAAGAAATGGTCACTAGGATGCGTTGGAAGCGTGTGACCTTCAAAATCACACTACTCGTACGCGCAAGTCCGTAGCGCTTCAGTTTCCATGGAGCTACCACTGGTGAACGTGCCCACTTGCGAACTCCGTTCTGTAATTCGTTTTTTCACGGCGAAAAATGAAACTGCGGTCAATATTCATCGCAATTTAGTGTCATTGTAAGGTTAAGGATGTATGAGCATCCAAATGGTTCGCCGATGGCGTTCATGGTTCTTGGAAGGAGGGCAAAACGTGCATGATGACGAGCGAAGCGGCAGACCCGTTACTGCTACGGACAATGCAGCCGTTGCTGCTGTTCGGAAGGTGGTGGAAGCAGATCGCCGCATCACCATTGACGAAATAATGATTCGACTGCCTCCTGGAATCGATATTGAACGCTCTTCGATTAGAACAATCATGTCAGATGTTTCGAATTTTCGCAAAGTCTGCGCAAGATGGGTCCCGCGTATGCTCTCGGAAAATCACAAGCAACAACGGATGGAGGCAGCCCGAGATTTCCTGGAAATGCATCGAAGAGATGGAGATCAACTGTTTTCCCGTATTGTCACTGGAGATGAAAGCTGGGTGCATCATTCAACTCCAGAAACAAAACGACAAAGCATGGTGTGGAAGAAGTCTGAGGAAAGTACACCAAAAAAGGTGAAGGTCACAATCTCTGCAGGCAAAGTTATGGCTATCGTCTTTTGGGACTGTAAGGGTGTTATTGGTTGACTACCTGCCCCCAAACACTACGGTTAACGCTGCGAGGTACTACGAAGTTCTCACTAAACTCAGAGCTGCAATAAAACGGAAACGTCCTGGACTTTTGTCTCGGAAAGTGTTACTCGTCCATCACATTGCTCGCCCTCACGCAGCTCGAACGACCCAAACGTTGCTGGAAAACTTCAAATGGAAAATTTTCACACATCCACCTTATTCTCCGGAACTTGCCCCAAGCGACTTCCATCTTTTTCCAGCACTCAAGTTGCACCTTGGAGGCAAGCACTTTGCGAATGATGACGAAGTGCAGGCGGAGGCGAATCACTGGCTACGAAGACAGGACACGGCTTGGAACAACAGTGGTATCAAAATATTGCTACAACGGTACCAAAAATGTTCGGACAGAAATGGTAATTATGTAGAGAAGTAGTCTATGCGTTTTATAATGAAAATAAAATAACTGCATAATTGTAAATTATGTTTTTTATTTGTTAAAAAAATAGGGAAACTTATTTATTGGATGGCCCTCGTATATATGTTGTTCATTGTAGTGGGTTGGCCCCGAAATTTCGCGAATATCCAGTCTCTTTTCATGTAGGAATGGGCATATAAGAATTGAAACTATTTATAAATATTTTCTTTGAATATTCAGAAAAAAAAATTAGTAAAACAGTTCAATAAAAAGTAGAGAGATGCTGGAACTGATGAAACAACTGAAAGAGTTCACGTTTGATGAGTTAACCATTCCAATATACCAGATGAAGGTACAGATAGTAAAATAATTCTGGATTCTTTATTTCGACTTAGAAGGCTATGTCCCCCTAGGGACACTTGCACTTTAAAGTTAAACAAAAATTTTGAAAGAAAAGAAAGAAAGATATTTTGAATATGTACAGAATTAGTATGGGGGGGGGGAGAAGTCCGACCACACCTCCCTGCGATATCCCCCTGGAACCTTGGAATATTCGATCAAATTCTGGTTCATTTCCAAGGTGACTAACGTGGCAAAGGCACCCATTTTCCAATGAAGAGCAAGATATTGGATATTGCTGCTGCTGTGATGGAGATACATGGAGACATCTGAGACTCTTCTTTGGACACGACAACAACAACAACAGAATTAGTATGCAAGTTTTAGTTAGATGAAAAAGAGAAAAATATCAACACAATTGATATATAAAATGAAAGAATTTAAAAGCACGAATGTTTCTTTTATACACAATACAAACTTCTACTGTTCTTACTGCGATGAAAAAATATATTGGGAGGGCTTGAATCATCAATGATGAACCCTCCCAGCGGTTTCGCCAATTTAATCCACCAGACCGCTTCTCAGAGCTCTAATACTGTATTGGACGATTCTGCTTATATACGCAGCACTGATGGAATCTCAGAAATGATTTTCAAGAAAACTAGGGACATAAGCTTATAGGACAGTAGAATTACATTCAAATATTTGCATCGAGCAATGCTCTTCCGCAAACAATAAAGACAAGGCCAGTTAAGCATAAATTAACAAAAAGTAAAAACGCGCCATTTATACATATAAAATGAAAGGATTTAAAAGCACGAATGTTTCTTTTATACATAATACAAACTTGATATATGTACAAAAGGTTGATATGCAAATTTATCTAAATGAAATCAAATTGTAAAGTAATGTGTGTATTCGAGAAAAACAATTTACAGATTAAAGAAAGTTTTAAGGAATATTTTAGAATGAAAATATGCTATATATTAGAGAATTATTCAATTAAAACAATATTAAAAAGAGCTAATTTCTAAATAAAAGCGTTCCAATGGAATTTAGTAGTTTACTAAATAAAATATTCGAGATATTCAAGATAGCGCTAATATATTCTAGATATAGTCAGCAAAATTTTGTTTGTTCTCAACACAACTGAAAGTTGCTGATGGCTTGAGCCATCTATCGGAAAAAATATAAACTATTCGTTGATTTTTAGTTATTCAAGAATTGGCCAAATACCCATTCTTGATTAATCTAGAAAAGCCAACCACGTGCGCGTTTCGGGCTGTTGGCCCTTATCAGCGTGGTGCAAGCTGTACCTCAAGGACCATATTTGGCCAAATTTGGAATAATTAAAGAAAATCAACGAATAGTTGATATTTATTCCGATAGATGGCGCAAGCCATCAGCAACTTTCAGTTGCACGATAAGGAGATGCCTTTTTTAAATAAATATTTATATGTAATTATATAGTATTGAAAGATTTGGCTAATAGTTTGACTGATTCCTTTACCAATATATTTTCTAAAGTCCAGGATCTATGAGAAAAATAACTTATTACAATATTTGAGCTGTGAGAGAAGTATTTTGCAAAAGAACTGGTGAAATATCTCAAGGTTTATCCTCAAATTAACCGACACATGACATTGTTTATTCATTGAACTAAGAAAAGTGCTAAATAGTAATTCATTAAAATAAATTCATTTTATTAATCTTATTTCTTGAAAAATATACTTTGCTTTAAAGTTTTTATTCCAGTTGTCGCGGAGGTAAACCCCGATATGGCTGTACCACAGAGAAAATTTGCCCTGTAATGTTTCAAGAAGTTGAAGGCTCCAGAAATGAACTTGGACAAGTTTTAAAAGCCCTGTAAAAGAGATATGTTTATTGTAACAGCTAGTAGCGCGCTCTCCTCTAGCCACGAGCTCTTCTGCGGCACAGACAGCATCTCCTTTTATAAAGGCAAAAATACAAACAAAAGAAAATATACAAAATATCTATTTACATATATAGAAGAAAGCAAAGTATGTTTTTACATATAGGAGAAATATTTTCTAACACCAGTATTTATTGCATTGTAAACATTACCTATCCTTCAAAGTGATGAACACATTCAACATGTTTTTACTCTCTTCAATATTCATTTAGAAGAGGTGACTGGGATTGACATGGACCTAGAACAGCAGCTTTAAACACCAAGATAGAGGACATTGCGACTACTGTGATAGAGATGTATGGAGACATCTGAGGCTCTTCATTGGACACGACAACAACAGAAAATTGACATGGACCAGAGCAGCAGCTTTACACACCAAGATAGAGGACATAGAGACTGCTGTGATAGAGATGTATGGAGACATCTGAGTCTCTTCATTGGACACGACAACAACAGAAAATTGACATGGACCCATTACAGCAGCTTTACACCCAAGATAGAGGGCATTGCGACTGCTGTGATAGATATGTATGGAGACATCTGAGGCTCTTCATTGGACACGACAACAACAGAAAATTGACATCGACCCAGAACAGCAGCTTTACACACCCAAGATAGAGGACATAGTGACTTAGAAGGCTATGTCCCCCTAGGGACACTTGCACTTTAAAGTTAAACAAAAATTTTGAAAGAAAAGAAAGAAAGATATTTTGAATATGTACAGAATTAGTATAGGGGGGGGGGGAGAAGTCCGACCACACCTCCCTGCGATATCCCCCTGGAACCTTGGAATATTCGATCAAATTCTGGTTCATTTCCAAGGTGACTAACGTGGCAAAGGCACCCATTTTCCAATGAAGAGCAAGATATTGGATATTGCTGCTGCTGTGATGGAGATACAAGGAGACATCTGAGACTCTTCTTTGGACACGACAACAACAACAACAGAATTAGTATGCAAGTTTTAGTTAGATGAAAAAGAGAAAAATATCAACACAATTGATATATATAAAATGAAAGAATTTAAAAGCACGAATGTTTCTTTTATACACAATACAAACTTCTACTGTTCTTACTGCGATGAAAAAATATATTGGGAGGGCTTGAATCATCAATGATGAACCCTCCCAGCGGTTTCGCCAATTTAATCCACCAGACCGCTTCTCAGAGCTCTAATACTGTATTGGACGATTCTGCTTATATACGCAGCACTGATGGAATCTCAGAAATGATTTTCAAGAAAACTAGGGACATAAGCTTATAGGACAGTAGAATTACATTCAAATATTTGCATCGAGCAATGCTATTCCGCAACAATAAAGACTAAGGCAGTTAAGCATAAATTAACAAAATTAAAACGCGCCATTTATACATATAAAAAA